>OZ010655.1:80615382-81215382 GCA_963932375.1 Phania funesta | reverse complement strand
TACCATTTAAAAAACTCTCTAAAAAGCTTGTACATTTTTAAGTTTCGTTTTCTAAAAAGTACCAACTATAATAGTAAGAGCCAATAGGTGCTTTTCAAAATTAAAAGTTCTATAAACACATGCCTAACATGAAAATTAACTGTATTTACTTATAAAAAAGTACCTTTTATCAAAATGTATTGCTTCCTTTAAAAAGGTACCTTTTAAAAAATTACCTATCAAAAACCTTTCAGCAAATTACATTTCTAAATAGGTAGGTAGTAAAAGTATATTTAAAAAAGGTATAAAATGTATGTTTTAAAAGTAAATAAAGTACCTAAAAATTACATCTAAGAAAAGTTTTTTAAAAAACTTTTTAATGAAATATGTTTTCCAAATTTTTTTGTTTATAAGAAAATTAAAAATGTTGTCTTCAAAAAAGTAAAAATAATAACAGTATTTTTCTCAAAAGACCCATAAATTGGAAAGGTTCTTTTAGAAAAAGTATTTCTTAATAAGACCCGCAAAAAATATAATTCTAAATAAGCAAATGTTAAAAATAATATTGAAAAAGGTACCTTTATAAAATTATATCTGGGCAAAGAAGTTTGTCTGAAAAAGGTACATTTTAGACAAAGTGTTTTGAAAGTACCTATAAACAAATAAAAAAATTAAAAAATTACTTTTAGAAAATTTCTTTTAAATCAAACATATTTTCAAAAACTACTTTTTACCAGTAAGTACCTTTTAGAAATTTAGTTTTCTAAAAAGTAGCAATTATAACAGAATTTTTTTTTATAAAGGCTGTTTTTTGAAAAGTACATTTTAATATAGCAACTTGTGGAGAAATTTTTCTTATGACAAAAGTACCTTTTCAAAGAGTACATTTTGAAAATTTGCAAAAAATATGTTTTTAATAATATAATTATTAGAAATTAAAGAACTTATATCTTGTCAAAAAAGTACCTTTCAAAAAAAATGTCTTTTAAAGAATTTGGCTATTAAAGTACGTTTAAAAAACGGAAAGGTTTTTAGAGACTGAACTATAAGGAAATACATTATTTAAAAGAACGACTTAATATTTAAACTTTTTAAAGAGAAACTAGATTCTATAAATGTGAATTTTAAATAAAGTACTTTTAAAAAAATTATATCGTAAAAAGTATATTTTAAGTCAGATGGAAAACCCTTTCAAAAATTTAATCTTTAAAAGCTATCACTTTATAACAGTACTATTTTCAAAAAGTGCCATAAAAGTACTTTTAAAAATTATCAAGTCGTTGAAAACGTGTAATTTAGAGCAAGTGACTTTTAAAAAAAATTTTTTGAGAAAAGAACTTTGCAAAAATTAACCTTTGTAAAAATGACTAAAAACACGAGTTTTAATTAAGTACCTTTATGAAATTATCTTTCGAGAAAAAATAAATTTTTGAAAATATCTCTTAAAAAAGTACATTCATGAAAGAACTTTTGAAAAAGTACTTTTTCAGATAGTACTTTTTTATAAAATTACGACAAAAAGGCAATTTAAAAAACAGTATTTTCCTTAATATCATATTAAAACATGAGCCTTTTAAGAAATTGCGTTTATTACGAAAATACCTCGTATGTACCTAAATTAAATAGTTTCAAAAAGTATCTAAAAAAAGAACCTTTTAAAAACGAAGAAAATTTAATTGTAAAAGTTCTTTTGGAGCTGCAGGTGTATGTGAAAACCAGAAACGGCCATTTTGTTTTTAAGCTTTTATTTGTTTTGTCAATGTAGCCATATTTGCCATGGCTATACTGAATTATAAAATCTCGTGCATACGCAGTGCAGTAATAACCAACTGCTTTTTTATTTGTAACCTATAAATTTTTGATAAGCCAAAAACGAATATTCATACATTTTTGTTAATACTCGCATCATATGGATGTATAAAAAAAATATATATTTGTATAAAATATAAAAATTTCCATGGTAAATAAATTTCATGTGAAACATTTATGTGAATAATTGTATAAAAGTAAGTGCACTTCACTCGGCACTAATTCACACATGCCTAATGCAAACGAAAAATAATAAAATTTTTGTGCAAATAAAAACTAAATGTTTTGTTTGACATTCATTGTATTGTTGGCAATTACGATCTTACTGCTGCACTCCGAGGCAGATTTGCACCAATTTCCGATATAAATAACATACCTCGATAATTTCCCATTTTGGTCCCAATGGTGGTACATTCTCGCTTTTTAGATGCTTCCATCCAATTTTCGATAGTCCCTCCAATATTATTGGTTACAATTGTGGCTTAGACTTTGAATAGATATAAGACTGGAACGTTTCTAGCCACTGAAGAAAGAAGCATTTGTTCTTGAATTTACACAGAGTAAAAACTTGAAAAGTTTTCGCTCCAATTTTGTAATACACTTCGTGACAATTCAAAACAAAAATTCTCTGATAACATCATTGTGCAATAAAAACACATACTCTCACATTGAGCTAATAACCAGCGAATACAATAAATAAAATCAAATATTGAAATCTGAAATCATAATAACAAAAATATTTAACACACGTGAGAGGAAAAAGTTGAACAAATTGCAGAAAAA
Organism: Phania funesta; assembly: GCA_963932375.1. Lineage (NCBI taxonomy): Eukaryota > Metazoa > Arthropoda > Insecta > Diptera > Tachinidae > Phania > Phania funesta. The sequence goes on along the minus strand of OZ010655.1, from coordinate 81,212,811 downwards.
CATGTTCTCCATATTGAGTGAAAGAAAAACCAGCGTCAGTACATTCATGAACTTGTGCTGTTTGTACAACAAATCCAATATTTTATTCATTTCTTTTACCCCCGAATAAATAAATGTTATTAACGAATGTTATAATGCGCATAAAAAAAAAATCTTATAAATTATTAATAAATGTGCGAGGAAAAGCAAAAGAATGTCACATAAGATGAAAAAGAATCTAAAATGCCCAACTAACATTTTGTTGCCGACTTGGCTGATGCCAGAAATAACCTTAAACTTAACTTAAACAATAAGCGGAGACTTTTAAGAAGAATTTTTCTTTTCGTTGGACCAGGGGATGACCCCTACTCATGCAGTGCATTATGCCGGAACTAGGAAAATAGGTTATGGGAGTAGTGTTTGTCGACGTTTGATTTGAACGTCTCAATATTGAAAGTGGCTGGAAATATCTCCGCAGGGAGTCTATTCCATATACGAACTGTACGGCCAAAAAACGAATGCTGTCGGTAATGCGTAGTGCGTTTCACTGGCCAATCGACTACAAATGGGTGAGCTCTTGATGAGTATCTTGTCTCGCGCAAAAAGGTCCGGGTTGCGGGAATAGCCATAGCGCATACAGCCAGGATTACAATGGAATTACTGCGAGACCTCTTTCCACAACAAGTTATTTCAAGGAATGGTGATGTTGATTGGTCTCTGAAAAGCAAGGTTTATGAAAACAAACCAGAAACGCTGGAACAGCTCAAACAAGATATTCGTGATGAAATTAATAAAATACCGCGTGAAATGTGTGAGAATGTAATGAAAAATGTGTTCAATTTGTGAGGATTACAGAGGGTGGACATTTCTCTGATATTGTATTCCATACATAAGTGCCAACATTAAATAAAACGTTTATCAATATACGATCCATTCTTTTTCATTTAATCAAAAATTATAAACAAACAAAGTAGTACACCTTCCCGGCGGACACCCTGTACTTCGACACACGTATTTAATGTTATCAAATACATTTTCAGCAAGATCTTTTTTGTGTTTATAAATGTTGTTAACAAATAATGGCAAAATACTAGAAAGCAACTATTTGTTTTATGCCATTATGTATTATGAAATATAAAAAATATAATAATAAATCTTTATATATGTGTATGCATAGAAACACGAGGATGATAGTTAAAATGGTCGGCCTAGCATGAAAAACACAAATAATTTGGAGAAAAAAATCCATTTGTTGTTCAACAGGGTCTCTCTCCGTTTGGCTCGTTAACCTACTTCTAGTAAAAACCCTGTAATAAAAGGGCACTCATAGTCTTAAGTTTTTGAACATCTTTCAGAAAGAAATAATTAAGATTAAGAGCAATAATGGGATCATGAAATAATCCCATGTCTTCATGGTTCTAGCTGACTTGATCTAATATATCCTTCATATATTCTGCGTTAATTTTAAGTAAAAGTTTTCGTTATTAGTTATTTTTTAATAAACGAATGCAAATTAAATCCCGCGCAACCTGTATCTCTGTTGTCCTGACCTTGTTGGTAGCTCACTACCAAGGCCCCTATATGCACCTGTATAGGTGGCATTTCAAATCTTCTGTTGTAATATTGTCACAGTATTCCGCGTGACAAAATTGTATCACCTAATATTTAATTTTTGATATCGAAAGCGTAGATTTCGACTGCGGCTTTTAAATTAGTTGACAATTTCGCAAATATGATTTGCCACACTCTATCCAAATTTTGTTCATGTGCTAAAGGGGTTACTATTTATGATGGCCAAAAAACTATTAAGCCGCCTAGAAGGTTTTCCCGCCCATTACTTTGAAAAGCTCCCGCGGTTTTGCCACCTCCCCAATTTTCCACATTTTCTTTTATTTATGTGTTTGAAAATCGCATACGTCAATGAATATTTTAAATACATTCAGCCAATAAGCGGAAATCCTTTATCATTGTTCGCTTCCTGTATTTATAATTTATGGCCTAGAAAGTTAAAAACAAACAATTGTGCTTTGCAGTCAGTAACTACAAAAAGCGTTTAAATTTCATAAAATTTACATTCGAGGAGGCGAAATGTTTTTATAATCGAAAATACACTATTAAATATTGGTTTGTTAAATAAATTAAAATGATGAAGTAAGCAAATCAGCAACGACGTATACATTTTGTAAAAGTTAGTAATTTAAAACAGTGGGGAAAGTTTTTTTTAAAGAAAATACTTAATGAAAAAGAAAAATTTACTTAAATAACATTTTAAAAATTGTCTTGTTCAAAAGTGGAATGTTCAAAAGTTACATTTTAGCAATACTACCCTTGAAAAATATCTGGTGTAAAAGAAGTACCTTGTTAACATTTAATTTAAAATCAAAATAAAATTTAAAAATAGTAAAAAGAAATTACTTTAAGAAATAATTTAAAAAATATTTATTTTTTGGTGTTTTCATTTGTAGAAAAAATGTAACACTTTTCCCCTTTTTGCTATACGCGATATATATTGACGCCCATTGTGAGCGTTTTTAGATTTTACCGTAAGTAATGCCTTCGTGGTCTGCGTAAAATCCCTGATAATAAGGGAGTGTTAAGCACGTACTCTTTAATAGAGCAACATTTTATTTAAGAAACTTTTGCCAAAAAATACCTTTTGTAAAAATTATCTATACAAAACTGTAGCTTCTGGAAAAGTACCTTTAGAAGACAGTAAGTAATAATAATAATAAGCTACTCTGCTCAAGTTTCTGGTAAAAATATTCTTTGGACATATTTTTTGTACCCTTTGAAGGCCGTTTATAAAAAAGAAATTAAAATGTGTAGCTTTAAAATAAGTGCATTTTGAAAAAATACCTTTTAGAAAAATCAGCTTTTGTAAAAGTACCTCTTGAAAAAATACCTTATAGAAATTTTTTTTTCAAAATTAACTTTCTGAAAAAGGCCTTTTTGAAAAAGGATTTTTAAAAAGTGCACTTTGTAGAAATATATTTAAAAAAACGCTTTTTCATAAAAGTACCTTTGAAATAATGAAACATGTGGTAGAACAACTTTCAAAAAAGTACCATAGAAAAAAATCAGTTTGTTTCTTAAGAGATACTTTTTAAAACAGTACCTTTTAGAAATGTTCCCCAAAAATAGCCTTTAAAAAATTTTCTCTTAAAAAAGCGTTTGAAAAATGTTGCTCTTTAATTGGTACCTATTCGAAAATCATTTACTAAAGAAGGTCCATTTAATAAAGGCCCTGTTATAAAGTGTAACCTTCACTTGTTATGTAAAAAATTTGTACTTTGTGGTACCTTTTTAAAAATGTTTTCAAATGAAAGAACATTTAAAAACATACATATTAAAAGTTGTACCATAATAAAGTACTTAATGGAATAGACACCAGTAAAATAATTATAAGATTATTATACAATCGTATTTTTTTTTTATAATTTTTATTTAAGTATTTTGTGAAAAAGCATCTGTTTTGGTAATGTAACTATCAAAGAAGAAGCTTTTGTATATATTACAACTATGAAAGTACTTTTTTAAAAGGTTCCTTCCAGAAAAGTACTTTTTTAAACCGTACTTTCCAGAAAATGTTCCCTATACAAAATGAACCCTCCTTCGATATTTTGAAAAATAAAGCCTACATTAAACATTCCAAATTAAAATTTATGTTAAAAGTTTTGCAGGATGCTTTTCAACACAGAAAAAAAATTAACTAAAATTTTTCTCATTAATAATTCTAGTCATTGAAAGCACTTTTCGAATACGTCCTCGTTCTGCCAATTTTAAGCTCCACTAAATTTAATACATTTTAGTTTAATTCCTTTTTCTGTATATTATGAGCCATTATTTCCAGTTTCTATTAACTAAGCAATTATTTAAATTAGTATTTTGAGTAACTGGAAGTACAACCATTTTAGGAAATGGCGTCCTTGTTGTTCGTTTGGAAGGAGGCTTAGAACTTTTTCAATTTGTGTTCAATGTCATGGAAAATTGTTATTTCAAAAGTATTTGTTGACTTTTATATTTAAAAAAAATAGAACTGAATATTTATGTTTATAGAATTAACTTCTATTAAAGACAAAAATATTTTTATGTCGTTTGCACAAATTTCTAGTTATGCAAATTTTATTGCTGCAAATGTCCTTTGGCAACTAAAACCGGGATTATAAAGGAAATTGTTATATAAAAATCTTCCTCGTTTTATAATAAAAGAAACAACTTTGCATCTAAAAATATCCAATTCACCAACAGTTGCTGTTTAAGCTTTTTTTTAAGCTGCGCAATCAATTAAGGGAGAACTAACATTCTCCTTTGAGAAGATTTAAATACCCATCTTCTCTAATGATTAATTGTTTAAATCTTAAATTACATATTTTATATTTCCATTCAATATTCTCAGTTCACTGAACCCTGTATATTTTATATCTCATCCTTTTTGATATTTATAAAATTAACTTTGTTTGTTTACGTATTAAAATCTATAGTCTACTCTTAGGGAGTTTAATTATAATATTGAATATAAATTATTTTAGTTTGAATGGTTTGTAATACGACATATGCAAGTGTATTTATGGTTTTCATTATCGTAATATGCCATAAAAATTGTTACTGGATTTGCAATTTGTATTTGTTGTTAAATAATTTCAATGCGCCTGTGAATATGCATGATAATTATGAATATATTTGATTGTGATCAAATAGATTACAAGTATATTTTACTGTGTTTTATTGTAACCTGCATTTCGGTGTATAAGCTTTACAGCAGTGTGCAGTTAATGTCGTTTCAGGAATTTAAAGTACAAAATTAAACATTTGGGATGGAATTCCTCTCGGATACAAAAGCAGAAACTAACCATAGACACTCACAAAATGTAATAAAATCGATTCAAATAATTATTTATTTAAAATTTTTTCCATTTTAGTAATCGCTTTCATTTAAAAATAATATTATCTTAATTTAATTTAACCACATTTTTAGTCATTTGTAATATTGGTTTTTTAATTTAAATTTAATCAAAATGTAAATATTCGTGTCGCGAGTTCTATTTCAATTGATATAATTTAATCTTGACTATTATATTTTTTTTCATACCGAATTAATACTGCATTTCCTGTTTAGTAATCGTATTAAAACCGTAACATTACGGTATTACTGTCCCACCCCTTCTCTTTCGTTTCTAGTGCTCTTTGAAATAAAATACGATAATATATTGTTGCATACTTTTAGGTGACTTGAATGTGTCTATAGAAGTTTCTACAAGGAAGTTTTCTGTTTGTAATTTCAACAATATTTATGACTCAAAAACGCACAGCTGTAACAACGTTTTAAGTCAAAAAGTGCAAATATTGAGTTCACATTACTACAATATGTTTCTTTAAAATTTAGAAAATTCCATATGAAATTGAGAATTTCAAAAAATTTAAAAATCCCAAATATAATTGAAATTTTAAATTTCAAATTGAGAAAGTATCAAAGAATAGATCAAATAAGAGTACATGAAATAAGTCAATTTCATATAACGCCTTGATTCAGAGCAAATTGGTAAAATAAGTAGCTAAGACCATTATTAGTTAGGCCGTCAGCTGCGAGTCATAACGGTATGTCATGCCGTTATTGAGCGCACTATCAGAATTACCATAGAGTTGTGCCGACAACGAGCTAGTTCGTTCATCTTAAATAATATTTCAGCGAGATGGTAGCAACTTTACAACAATAACAAAAAGAACAACCGATTTTGACTGGCACATCCCTAAATTACTGACATATACCTCCTCGTGGTGGGGACAGGTAACAGGTTCTTGTCTCTGCTAGGAGTCTGGCTAAATGAGTCCTGTTAAGAGAAAGAAGTAAGTTAACAGCCTCTTATAAAAGGCCCTAATACACAGTGGAACAGCATACGCCAGGGATGCGTAGCCAAGAAGGTGCTTGGTCTCTAGTATGCGAACTCTGGATACCAGTCGATCTCTAGTTTTAATAAAGACTTACCCATGCTCATGGAGGTAGACATCTTTTTCTTTATCTTTTCTGTTGGTCAAAAGAGGAAACTAGAAGTGATGTATATAAGAATGTTTCGCAAGGGGTAGACGGGTCAACCTCTAAAGGTTCTCCTAAGGGATTGAACCATGAGATTCCGCTAGGGATGGATAATGAAAACTCGCAAGAGGTGGTGAGGTTGATCTCTGTATAAATTCTGAAGAGATGGATAAGACAAAAGGGGAAAACGAGTTAGTGTCCAAAGATACTCCTCAGAAAAAGGCTAAGACGAAAATGCACATTGTATGTGTATGACCAGCGCTGGTTAGCATAAGACTTAGGATTACGGGCAGATACTTGTTAAATGTGAAAGACATGGGGGGCTTAAGCCTTCGAAAAATTCAATTATAAGGGATTCCGTGATAAGGAAGCCGGCAATAACCAGTCGGAAATCTGAAATCATTACATTCAAGAGCAAAGGCTAGCGTTATCGCGACACTCAATGAAAGTATGGTAGTTGTAACTTACAACTCGGTTGCCTGAAATCAATTCACGGACAGAAGGGAGTCGAAAAGGGACCCAGAAAGTAAGGGGTCTGCTTCAATATACCCTCTATATTAATGTATAAAGACCTGATTTTAGAAGATGCAACTTAACGCCAGCACTTATATGAAAAACAAAAACAAATTTCAAATGTTCAAAAATTTGTTCAAAATTTGTTTTTGTTTTACATGTGCCTGGTATAGGTTTTGATACTTTTTTAGAGTAGCAGACTTGTAGTATCTATACTAATGGTTTTTGTTTGGAATAATAAAGTTGCAAATTTTGTACGGAAAAAGAAAATATGTGTGGTGTAGACACTTATTATGAACAAAAACATATCAAAAATAGAAAAGTTCTGAGGCGGAAATAATAACAAGCCTAAACTCATGCTACAAAAGCTGTGTTTCATTAGATAATACGTTTGTATTACGTACATTTTCGTAGTGTATATGTGTATGATGATGGTATAATTGTAGGTTATGTTGACATACATGTAGTGTAGCAAGATTGTAGTATATTAATCATGTCTGTTAGTTGTATACAAAACAACTCAACACCATAAAACATGAAGCGTTGATTTCATTTTAAAAAAGTCAAAATTTTGTATGAAAAACAAGGTAAATTTGTTTAAAATGTTTGAAATTTGTTTTGTGTTTTCCATATAAACTCTGAAGTTGCGTTATATAAATTTAGAAAGAGAGCATTTTAAAAATCATAAAAAAAATTTACTAAAAATTCCAGATTTGACAAAAACCAAAAATTAACTAAGAATTCATATTTTTATCTAAAATCGTAATTTCATCAAAAATTTTGAATTTAAAATCAAATTTTTATAAAAAATTTCGCAAACATTAAAAGTAATCGGTAGCTTTATAACAAATAATTTGTTGCGGTCAGCCCAGCAACCGATTACAACATTCCTTCCGACTTGTTATCATTTGCAATTTTTGCAGCTCTTAGAATTTTATTAGTTTAAAAGCAAATATTTTTATTTCAAATGCCTTCATTATTCGGTTATTCAATTTAAATGTGTGTTTGTTTTCAAAGTTCCCACTTTTTGTGCTCCACTCGCATTTGAATTGATCGCAAAGATTTGCATTTTAAATTTCATTGAATGTAACACGTAACACTACCAGTACTCGTATGCAAATTTTAATTCACTGCTTTTATTTTATTTAGCCATTTTCATTTTTTGATGGTGTGTTAAATGTGTTGAACATTTTTCAGATAGTTCTTCATACGTAAAAAATTGTTATACGAAAAATAAAATAATAATAAACTGATAACAAATTTGCGTTACTCGTGTCACTTTTATGATGGCAAAACTCCCACTGTGAAACGTCAACAAATGGTTGTGTAAATAAGTAAATTTACATTTGCATAAGGCAGTGAACAAATTCTATGTTGTGTTTGAAAATATAAATCATTTGTATTGAATTTAAAAAGCGCTTAAATATCACAGCTTTTAGATATTGACAACAATGTCATAGAGGGGTCTAAAGGATATTCGGCATTGGTTGAGGAATTTAAATTGGTTAAAGGGGAAGTCTTTTTTTTTTTAATTTAATTTAGAAACTTCTGGTGTAATATATCGGTAGAATAAACAAAGATATCCTTAAAGTCCTGTAACCCATTTTCCTCTTTTCCTCCCCCTGGATCCGACTGGACGTAATAAAAATCTTCGCTACACTTCGCCATGTTGTCGTATTCCAAGATTATTTCAAAACCTTCTTGGTATTAGTTAATGAAAAATATTGGCATCTCAGGTCTATTTTGCAAAATCTATAATATCCGGAGTTCAAATTTCTTACGTTATCCAAACAATGCCAGTCTTTAACGTGAAGAAATCAATTCTTCCACAAAAGGTATGAATTATAAATCTCAGTATTCAATTCTTAATTCTTAAATCTTATCTTATGCTTTAAAGTCTTCAAAAAAAATCATCTTCACTCACCTGAAAACCATCATAAGTCCATGAGCCGAATTTCATTTCACATCTCTGATCGTCAAAGGGAAACCAAGTGATGTCAATTTTACACGTTGACTTAAAGATACCGGGCGGCACATAAAGGCAGGAGCCATTATTTCTTACCACAACGTTTGTGGCATAGGTACCATCAAATCCTTCATCGGCACTGGAATGAGAACAAATAATGGATAATAAAAGAAATTTTTTATAGAAATTAAAGGACGATGAAATTGATTTAAATATTTCAAATATAAATATTAGAGTAGTTTTAAATTCGTGATAAAATTGAAATTTGTTAAAAATAAATTTTAAAATATTTTTCATCTAAACAAGCCCCAATGTCGTATTTAATAGAGCAAAATGTTTTAGTGAAATTTTTAAAAGCAAAAGCCTTAAAAATTGTGATATTAAAGTCTTAAAAATACTCCTATTCGTCTTTGTGACTGGGCAAAATTTAGAAGTAGTCAGCAGCAAGAGGCCAACAATCCATTTTGTGTCTGGTTACGATCGACTTTGAGCGTTGCGCATGATGCTTTGGTCATGAGAGGCATTCAATTCCGTAGTTTCATTGCTGATACGTAACTTATTGACCTCAAGTAACGTTTATGCAGCTGCAAGCTTTATATGACTTTGTGTCTTAAATGTCCCCTAGACTCTAGTAAGTAATTCCTGGAAACGCTTTAAAATGACTAAGGCCATAAAGGAGAAATCGTAGAAAGCGCTGAAGTCAATTTACTGTGAAGTGTACTGTGAAAATCGGTGAAGACGAGAACGTACTTGGGAGTAATTGTGCAGTTTCAGGTGCCTTTGATTGGAAGGCAGATCATCATCTGAAAACGTAACCAAAATACACGTAAATAATAAACATGGTTGAGGTAACCACATTCTAAGAGTTTATTAAAGGGTTTTATATATTTTTTTTAATTAGAAGAAATACCAGCGGGGATTTCTTTTTTGCAAATTTTTAATAGGGCTTGAATGAAAAAGATATTGCTTGCCGTAACTGTCAGAAGTTCTGGCTTATACCTCCACGTGATTTTGGCCGGTGACAGGTCTCTGCTAGGAGTCTGGCTAAATAAGTCGAGCGGAGAGAAGTTAACGCTGTCTTACAAATATAAATCCATATTCCACGATGGAACAGCATACGTGCTTGATTTCTAGTATGCGAAGTCTGGATGCCAGTCGATTTCCAGTTTTAATAGACTTACCCGTGCTCTGTTGGGGGTGAACATATTTCTCTCCATTAAAAAGATGAATAAGGAAGCCTCGCAAGAGGCGGAGAGGTTAATCTCTGAAGAAACTATGGTTTTAGTTGGGCAAGGGAGGAATCCGAAAGGGATATATAAGACTGCCTACCGAGAGGTAGACAGGTCAATCTTTAAAGAAATTTCTAAGACCTTGGACCAGGAGATTCCGAAAGGGATGGACAATGAAACCTCGCAAGAGATACAGAGGTCGAGGTTAATCTCTGTGGGGGAATTCTGAAGAGAAGGAAAAGAAACCAACGCAAGAGGTAGGCCGGTGAGTCTACAAAGCTGCTCCGGCGGAAGAGGCTTGAAAAGTGGGGCACATTGTGTGTCCAGCACTGGCTAGCATAAGGCTTTGGTCCACGAGCGGACACTTGTTAAATGTGAATGCCATCATGGACCTTAACAAGAGACTCAGTGATGATTAGGAAAGTCGATATTCGTCAGTTGAGAGTAAAGGCTAGCGGTAGCACGAGCCTTTAATGAGACTAAGGTAGTCGTAAATTACAAACCGGTTGCCTAAAATTAATTCGAGTCATTTCATTCATCCGGGTAATTTTTCGGCCGGTCGAAAAATGACCCATAAATTTAGCGGCCTGCTTCGACATCCCCCCCTACATTAAAAAATGGTGGAAAAAGCAAAAATTACTTGTAACGGAAGGAGGATATAGAAGCTATGGAATGTGGTTCGAAAAACCAAATTCATCGTGTGGTTTGATTTTGTTACCGCCCTCGTAGTTCACGCTTCGACTAGCAGAGCATTTTCATGCTGCATTTATTTATCGTTGACATTTTGATTTACAACACAGTTAAATGACGCATCAAAGAAAATTTACTCGCCAATTCTCTCTTCACTTCGCTGCACTACTATTCAGCCAACGAAGCATTTAAGCCGCCAGCTATTCACTCATTCAGTCATTCATTCGTTCGTTCATCCATCCATAAGTGAAAAACTAAGTAAATGTCAAGTTAAATATCTTAACCGCAAACAAAATATGTAAATAAATGAAAAAAGTGTCTACAACTAAAGTTAATAGAAAAAAGGCAGGAAAGAAAAATTTATGAAAAGAACGTTGCTGAAATATGCACTTTCATATCCTTTCGCCATATTTTCCGTTGCGTTTTTTTTCTTGTCATTTGTCATTCTTTTTTAGAAAAATTAATAATAAATAAATAAAGAAGCCTTGACTTTATTTCGCAGTACCAGCGACGAATGATGAAATGGAGCACACACATAGAATATGCAATTGTGTGTGTGAGAATTGTATTGTTTAGGAAGGGTATGGCTTTAAGTAAAACACAGTGGCAATTATAGTGAGGATTATATTTCTGAGAACATTTTAAAGAAAATAAATAAAAACAGTTAAGAGTGTGAAATATGTTGATAGCGAAACAAATAAAATTTTAGATTTTAACACAGAAAATACTTTTCAGAAGCCTAGTGAATTTTATTTTTGAGCTAAAGCTTTTGATATAAGAAATATTCGTTTGATGCCTTTGCCGTGGGGCATATAAATATTGGAGATTTGAAATTTTATAATAAAAAAATGATTCATTTTATTTTATTTTCCAAAACTGAGGTTGATACCCCGTTATCGGTTAAGCGAATGTCTTTAAGCAACCGCAAGAAAAATAGTCTAAAGATTATAAATTTCCAGATATAAGTGGCCGACCCACTAGTGATGGATATCAGACAAAATTCTGAGACTTACTTGTCAACAGGAATTTGGGCCATGAGTAGTGTCCTCTGGCCGAATCAAAATACCAACAACATATTTTATTCAAATCCCGACGTAAACGTTGTGATCATGGAGTTGAATCTTTTGTGTTCAATTAATATAAAAAATCACAAGACCACGCAATATCGGTACGGGTACGTGAGTTAACAAGATAATTTTACTACTTCAATTGCTTGACTTTATAGACCTTGTGTCGCTAAAGCATTCTAAACTAGCTGCCATAAACAGACGGTTGTTTCATTTCCCTACGGCAGTTTACTCTACACTTTTTTGACACGCCCCTATTTATTCTTTGATTTATTGTGTCGTTTTAAATCCAATCACAATCACAAAACGAACAACAATTCCCTGTTTCCTTTTCCCACTTTTGTCATTATGAATTAATATTTCGCTAGGATGTTTTTCTTGTTTCTCTTTCTCCTATACTCAACACAATTTGAATAAGGGAAAAGTAACCCTGTATACCGCCTGAGTCGTCAAAATATGGAGTTTTTTTCCGGGAAGAAATGACGAGGAAGGGAAAAAATTCACTATGAAAATTCGTAATTGGACAGCAGTTTCCATTTCAGCTTCCATTTCATTCTTGGTGGTTTTTTAACCGAACGTCAGATCGAACATACGAGCTACTTTCTTGCATCCTTGGCCCGTAATAACAAATTTAAAATATTAAATTTTTTCCACTCTCTAAATGCCGCCTCTTTGTATTTAATCATATTCTTTATATCACTTTCGGAATCTCGGATCCTTCTCCCCGAATATGATTTTTTTTTTTAAACGAAAAGCTTCTCGTAAGGCTTCAGGATTTAAGCTTACAAAAATTAGTTTATTAGGGGCGAAGCATCCGTGATATTAGAGGTCGTATCTAGAATTTGCCAACCGATTGAGAAACTAACAATAATGAAATTGAAGCTGTTTCTAAACCACATGAATGGCGACACAACTACTTATAGGCGTGACAAACAATTTTAATGGGAGCCTTAGAATCGCCATTGAAATATCTCTCATCCTAAGGCTGATTGGTGAAATTTTTCTTTTTGCATGGGCGTCGACCTGGGTTTTTGTGCACTATGGTATCAAGTCTTCCGAGCTTGTTTATATTAGTATTCTTCATTTTTTCTTTCCGCTGTGGTACCCAAAAAATTCTAGTGTTAAAATGCCAACCCATCGCCTGCTATACAAAAGCAGTGACCGTATATGCCTTGTTTTTCTAAATTTAACTTACTTTACTTTTCTACAACTTCAAGGCTTCTCATTGGTCTTCTCTTCAGGCTTACGCGAACGTTTATTCAATCTAACCAGTTACCCCTACTCCAGTTGCTCCCTATGCCAAATTGTTAAGGTGTCTCGTTAAAGGATGAACACTACTCTGGACTCTAGGATAATAAGTTCACGGCATCTTCTTCTTTTTATGCCGACATTTTGCTCGTCACGGCAAATCCTCTAACCTAGAAAATCATGCAGTTCTATTTCATGTATTTTTTAAAATTTATGCACTCTAATGCAGCGTAAAGCTATTAGTACGGAAGATATTTTGAATCTATCTACAGGATACAATCTCAAACATTTTTCATTTTGTTATACATTTCCGAAATTTTTCTGGCCCCTGAAAGCTCCAGTGCCGGTGTTTTTTTTTTTAGAGAGCAACATTTTGTATTCTGCGAAGAGCATTACGTGGTAAGAGAATCCCTGCACTTATTCCAGTGGTTCTCAAGCATGAGATATGTAACCGCAATAACTGGAATTGATAGGGCAATAACTAGTGTTCCTTAAGTTAAGTCTTTCAACATTTTCAACCAGCTCTTTAACATTCAAATCAAAATCAACTCCATTGGCGTACAGGTGACTTTAAAACATGTTCCACCTTGATTTTTGTTAACAATACAATTTCATATTAATAAACGCAACAAAGAAATTAGACCCCCGTAAATTAATTTTGCCATACAAGGTTATTAGCGCTGTTCGTTGAAAAATAATTTCTCTTTTTTTTTTGTATTTTTTAATATTAAATTTCCTTTTGTTATATTTTTTTTGTGTTCGCAGCAAACCAACAATTATGATACATGAAAAAGTTATAAAATATAACAGAAGCAGAATTGTACAAATAGCTTTAGGCGATGACATTTCATTTCACTATTTCATCATTGTCGTCAGCAACATTTCAACACAAATAAACAGAAACTTGTGCAAATGTACTCGACGTCATAAAAATAAGCTGGAAATATGTGTGTGGGAAGAATGGAGGAAAAAACACCGAGAGCAGTTATCGTTGCGTATTAATATACTACAGGCTTCGTATATTATGAGTATCCGCGATACAGTGTACACTTTCCTTGCGAGAACGTCACTGTTCTAATAATGCGACTAGCGACATAAGGGTCCCTTCTACTATAACTAGAAGACATTAACTTCGCTAGTCTTAAACACTTGACTCGATTTATAGCTTATAGCATCAAATAGGTGGAAAGATTGTCACTGTGTGTTTTGATTTTGGAGAAAATACTACTGTGGGCAAAAAATAGTAAGACTTTTTAATTTAAATTTCGCGCGGAAATCCATTCGTCGAAATTTTTTTTCTACGTTGGTATGACTGTCAGTGGCATCTGTGCCAAATATCCCATACTTTGATCATTAGTGTTTAGTATACTCTTGTATTTCTGAAGTACAACAAGTGCATTCGGCGATTTTTACAATGAGTGAAATAATTCAACAAAGAAGTTCCATTAAATTTTTGTGTGCTGAATGAAATTTCTGGTGCCGAAACGTTTACAATGTTGCAAAAGGACTTCGACGATAATTGTATGACGCGAGCAAGTGGTTTTGATTGGTACAAATTATTCAAAGAGGGTCGAGAACGCGATGACGACAAACCACGTCCACGACGGCCATTAACATCAACTGATGATCAACACGTCAATAAAATCAAGGAATTGGTGTTCGAGAATCGACGATTAATAGACAGAGACCTTACTGATATTGTTGGAATATCGGAGGGATCAGTGAAAACCATTTGGGCCTAAGAAAAGTGAAATCACGATTGGTTTCAAAATCACTAAATTTTCTTGAAAAATAGCGTCGCGTTGACGACTGCCAAACAATGCTTTTCGACTACCAGGATGTCATTAAACGTGTTATAACTGGCAATGAGTCTTGGATCTACGCTTACGACCCGGAAACAGACGATCAATCGGCCGATTATTGTGCCAAAGGTGAGCCGAAGGACGAGGCCACGCAATGAGAGGCCAGGCGGTGATCGGCTGAGCAGTGGCTTATTACAGAGCGTCATTTCTGACCATTAGTGCGGTTAGTTGTTAAAATACCATTGTCAAGAGAGGTTTGTTTAATATTTTTACGCGAACATCGTATTCATATTTACAAGAATTTAATGCGTTTAAGAAAAAAAGAAGATTTGATTGGCTTTGCACGGATGAAATTATAAGCTCCGCAGTCACTTTTGCCATGTTTATACTTCGCCGCTCAGAAATCAACTAAAAATTAGAGCAAGTTCAATTCCTGAGCGGCGCCGCTTAGCCGCTCAGAAATGCCGCTCATTGCGTGCCCCCTTCAGTAGTATTCCATATGTTTTCATTTTTTGCCGCTCACCGCTTTGCAGCTCATTGCGTGGCCCCGGCCGAAGCCGAAAAAACCACGTCAAAGCAAGTCAAAAATCAACGTCTTGTTGACAGTTATCTTCGGCCATCGAGGTGTGGTGCACTCCGAGTTCCTTCAGACCGACCAAACTGTCAACAAGGACTACTAGTTGAGTGTTATGCGTCGTTTGCGCAAAGCTATTCGTAAAAATATGCCGAAATTATGGACCGACAACTCTTGGGTGCACCGTCGCATACCGCATTGATTTTTTTGTGAGCTTTTCGCCAAAAATTCAATCAATATCAATCCACAACCACCGTATTCGCCTGATTTAGTTCCGTGTGACTGCTGGCCGTTCACAAACTCAAGTTTTGAGTCAATTGAAGACATTAAACGTGCATCGCTATTCCGGAAATTGAATTTAACAACTGTTACGAGGATTGCAAAAAATGTTGGCATAAGTGAATTGCAGCTGGGGGAGGTTTACTTTGAGGGGGACGAAATAGATTGGACAGAATAAATAAAGAAATTTAAAATTATGAACAAAGTCTTACTATTTTTTGCCCACAGTAGTACATCAAGAGCTTCCAATTTCTTAATATCTATATCATCTATAACTAAAAATGAAGCAATATAGTCTGTCGTGCGGTTGTGACTAAGCACACAAAATTGGGTCTTATGTGCATTAAAATCGTCCTTCTAAGTTTTTGGACGCATTTATGTGTCGGAGCCTGCTACCCATATGTTCTTGTTTTCTAGAGAAAAGTAACGCTCAGCGTACTAATTATTACTTAAATAATTGCGTTACTTCCTTTGGAAAGGGATATACTTGAGAATATAGGTAGTGAAGTAGAGGGGATAGAGAAAAGATTCAGTGTTTACAACTCTGCAATTGCAAGTAAATATCATATTCTTCTCCCCCTTGATCCGCACCTGTACTACCAATATGCTTCCAGTGCATTAATGCGCCTATGTCGATGTAAGTATTGCCAAAGGCAGCCTTGATCTGAGAGCATGTTATGTAATTATATTGTAATATTAGGTTGCATGCAGCAACATGTAACCTTCACTTCATTGTAAAGAGCATAAGATTCCAAAGTATTCTAGTCGAAATATCAGCGGGCAATTGACAATTGCTAAATTTGTTAGTGTTCACGAAAGAAATCTGTATTTTGGTTTCAGAAACCGATTGTTTCCAATACTAGAAGTCTTCTCGACCATTAACTTGTTCTCTTTCATGATGGATATATAATTCGCGTTTGGACTCACTCCATCTCGCATTGCAGAAGAAAAATTTTGTTATTATTCTTCAAACTAGAGATAAGTTCGGCTCCGCGAAGTGCCTTGTCTGCTACAGTAATTGCTAACCAAGGAATATTTTCAAACCAACACTTTTTTCCCCACAAATTGAGCATTTAATAAAATTGAACATTTTTGAATAAACAAACCACTTTTGTTGCAATCCATTACAAAAACCTCTTGAAATTTTAACAGATTTTTCGCAACGCTGTTTACGATTTTGAATGAAATTGTGTAATGATATTTATTTAAACGAAGCGTTGCGAAATATATGTTGGTAAATGTGTACGAGTACATATGTGTGGGTGAATGTGTCATGTGCATGCATTAACATGCACTCCTCTATTTAATGTTTAATTTAGTTCTTCTCTTTGTTTCTACACAAACATTTGACATCTGTTTAAATAGTTTCGAGGCTTTTGTGGTGTTGATTTTTTTTTTATTTCAATGTTTGCGGTTGGGGTTTTCTCTAAATGAAATTTTATTTCACAATTTAGATTAGAATGTGAATAAATACTGATATGAATGTTGATATAGGATTTTCGTTATTTAAAATTAACATTTCATATTTACACACTGAAGAAGAAGCTGAATTAAAGTTCAAAAATAATTATCCGGAAGCAATTAGTTTGAAAGAGTGGCAAAATTTTCTATAAGAAAATATCGGCGTTAAGGCAGTTGTATGTACGAACGAAGAAAGGGAACTATGCGGAATGTATACGGTGCTGTTTTATATCAAAGTTTTGCCAGTGAGAGAGAATGACGCTGGATCACCAGATAAACTGCATCTGAGGATCGCTGTTAGAAAATTATAATTAGAAGTTTAATCAAGATTCGGCGGCCACTTAATCGGCTAAAGAAATACTCACTGCTATTGCCGCAATATCTCTTAGTGGTAGCAGGATAGGGAGAGTCTGAGATCAAATATACCAAATGCGAAGATATGGAGAATAAAGACAACTTGCTGCTGACAATATTAGGTGGTAAAACCTAAACAAGCATCTGAGTTTTATAAGCAACATCAGCATTCATCTACACTGACTAAGCGTGAGAAATGGCATCATCAAACAGAAATGCCTTATGTCTCGACTTCGTTGGCCTCCAGCTAGTCCAAAATGGTAGTTCTAGAGATAATGATCGAGGAGCTTCAAGTCGCATGATGTCGGCGGTCAAATGACAAATTCGAGCGTTGCATCGCATTTATATCATGAAACGCTGTGTAGTTGGATCTACAGCTCGACTATGTTAATTTTGTTGTGCTCTAACCACAAAAATTTGTATAACATTGCCCTATACTGGGGACCATTAAAGGTAAGATCCGATGATGTCGGTATGCCGTATATTGCACCAAACATCTTTGTGGATGCAGCTATGCTTGTTGATGTATGTTGAAATAATCGCAATTTTCGCTTGCTGACGTAGCCGCTGAGTGAAAAAATAAGCCCCCTACAATAAGATGAAAATGGCACTGTCTTAGGTCTTCTGGCTTCAGTTTCTGCGTCAGCAAAATTTTATACAGATCTAGGCTCAAATTCAAGCCCAAACGGCACCGAATAGTTTTGTCCGGGTTAGTGGCTTAGAATTATAAAAGGCGCCCCTAGGCTTAAACTTTTATCCGTTGCGACGAATTGCCTGTGCAATGAAGCCATGATGACGACCAGATGGAAAGTGGATAAGTTTTCATAATTTCTACACGTTCAGCAGGCGTGAAGCGTTACTGAATATTTTAACCCTGAATGGCCTTGGTAACTATGGCTATCATTACCATATACTAGATTGTATCAAAGGGTACAGTAGTTGAAAACTCGATCACTTGGGATCTTTTGGCGAACTGAATCTGGAGGGAATATGATCATGATTTTAGAAAATAGTATGTCCATACAGACATAATTGGCTAATGCTGGAATAGGTTATCTAAAAACTGTATTCCAACAGTTTATGCACAAGTTAATGTAGGGGTGAAAATCTCCTTGCACGTGCACCCATTCTTCAGGGGTTGTATAGCAGGTCGCCTCTATATACCATCTTTTTCCTGTAGCATTTAAGCGACACATCAACTAGGTGGCCTGAACAAGATTATGCAACTGTGTTTCAGATGTTCGTCTACGGAAGTATTCCTAGGCCATAAATATTATTGGTATCGAGACGATCACCAGGTTGGAATCGCATTATGAGATGCTCGGCATTGACGAAGTTGGAGGTTTTGAAGATACACAAAACACAAAACGGATATCGTTTTCATATGTATATCTGACGTAGGCCCTAATTTGAAGATAAGGGATAAAAATACATACCGCAACTCCACTGAGTGGATTCGGCTCTATACACCTTAAGTGCGTCCGTGCTCTTGGTTGCAACCGAATCAAAAAGATAAAAATATACAAGAACATTTGGTTCTATTTGTTTTAGTGTTATTTTAATTATTTGATATGTTTCGGTTCTTTTTTTGTATTCAATATCATTTTTGCCACAATAAATTTATGTTTAATAAATTTATGTTTAATAAATTTATGCTGAGTAAGATGCATGTTCGCTTTGTTTCGCGGGGGGAAAGCACAGATACTTCATCCTTATTTTGTCTACTTTTTATACATACGAATGTGTACAAATGTAAATCAACAACAATAATAAATAATAATATGTCATAATTAATATTTATGCCTGTCAGATTTTAGATGTTTTATAGTTTTTGTTTCGTTTTGCAGAGAAAGTGACAGAAAACTGCATGATACGTCATCATCATCTACATTGTAATCAACACTGTCATTAGCTGTGACATCATCACGAAAAACACAGGGTTCCCAACAGTTTTTGTTTAAATAAAATCTAGTAGTGCTGCCGGGTTAAGTAAATGTGGGAGTCTATTTTACTTTTCGGGAACGATTTCACTGGCGACATTAGTGTTTTTAAAAGAGGGACCATAAACATCAGGCATTCCGTTAGTGATTTCAGTGTCCTATTTTTGAATGAAACTTATGCAGAAAATAAACAAGTGGCAAATGTTTTTTACTACAAGTAGAACTGCTGGCTTACAGTTCTTGCATTCTACAGGGAAAGTCAAGAAATGACAACTATCACAAGCTCTATTCAGTGACTCAATAATTAATTAAGGCCGGTAGTTTTTTTCTTGAAATGAAAACTATTTCTCATACAAAAGTTTCTATTTACAATATTTCACTACACAAGAAAGAACAGCAAATACGTTTTGAGCCATCTGAAAGGATTTAAGACAATATTAAAGGCCGTGAAGAAATTAGGATTATTTAAGCAATCAAATTAGGAATGGTAGGCTCAAACGAGATCATTCGCTTAGGAAGGCTAACGGTGGCGCCTTCTACTATATAGATTCTTCGTAAATCCCCAAAAGGAGCCAAAATTTATTCTGCCAGCGGCAGATAGACTTTACCCATAAGTGTTCCGTGTCTGAAATCTATTTTTTAAACTGCTTCCAACTTCACGCACCCATATTAGCTGAATATATTGTTGTTCTTAGTTGTCTGGTAATTTTTAGACACCTATTTTGCCCATGAATGGCCGTTGCCACAACGGGAAGTTCTCAATATCGTGTTCTAATGAAAAACAGAACATCGTCCTGCTTATTAAGTTTAACTGACTCCAACACTGTAGAGAAGGGTCCACGAATTTCTCTGAAACAAGAAGTGCGCGAATATTTTTCGAACGACGCATTTTCACTGTAATGGCTTCGGCCAAATTACCAAATTCAGGGCTAAAAAAATCTACGGGTGAGAGTTGAGATAGAATTGTATCGCAGCTTAGTTTGGACTTGGAAATATCATAGCTCCACACTTTCTTGAAACTGCTGCTGGCTGTTGCGTAAAAGTTAGGAATGTTTAACTGCCTGTGCCAGTAATCACCCTTCACCTGTGGACTTATTTATGAGAAGTTTTTTGGAGTATTCTTCAAATCTAGACCCTTTAGCACGAAAGTAAACGTTTGCTCTCTTGCCTTAACAATTCATAAGCGGGGCCAGCTTGAAGAATATTTTATTCTCTGATATTTATGTATTTGGGTTTTATAAAAAAAAGTTGTTAATTTTTATTACTTTAAAAATTAAAAAGTTACTTCTCTTTTGATTCAAACCAACCCAATTTTTTTATTTGCTCTAGCAGTTGTCGCTATGACACTTTTCTTTATGGCTTCCGAGCAGCTATTTAAAATTTAAACACCTGAATTATGCTTACACTCTCCAGCTCCTCTTAAGTATAAGATCAAAAGCAAATGTTAGCTGCTGCTGATCTTAATGATTTTCTTGGGACTTCCTTAGTTGTTCGAAGTGAATGTTTTACTTTTCTTTTGGTTTTGTGCTAAAGGATAACGATAATTGTTGTTTTGTTGTTATAAAAGTTGTTATTGCTAGTGCTCTTTCTTTCAAATATTTTAAATTTAAAAAAAAATAAACAAGACAAGACTATTAAAAATTGCTGCTAGAGCTTGTTTCACACCCCAAAATTTGGCCTGCTTCACAATAAAGGTTTCAATGCTTTATTATTATTTGAGTAGTTTCAGCGAAAATATAATTTGTAATTGTTTAATAAAACAATATTTATATAAATGAAATTAATTTCAACAATTGGTTTCTATTTATTTTGTAATTACGAGTAAAATGGCTAATGAAATGTTTGTCATACTCGTAATTCGGTATTGTTCCAGCCTTACGTTGTTATTGATATAAAATTAGAATAAAACACAATAGTATTTATTTGGAAATGCATTTAGGCGTGTAAAATAATTATTTAATTAATCAAATTAAAGCAGGTTTCTATTTGTATTTTCAGGTAAATTGGACTTTCAATTATTTGGCAAAAGTACAAATTTGTAAGTACTAATTTCTAAATCTAATGGCACCTATTAATAACATTTTCAAAAAAACGAACGGAACCTGCACAGAGAAAAGAATAATGCCTATTAAAATTTTGTTTAGTTTCAGCTTAGAATCGAATTAACTTTTTAAGGTGCTCAATTATTTATTTAACAAATAAGTTTTTGAAATAAGTTCGCATTTGACTCAGTTTTTTATTTAATCGCAAAAGTAGATAATATTAAATTTAATTAAATATTTAATTGGGTCAATTAAAAGCTTAGTTGAATTTTAAACTGAAACCAATCTAGATTTTGATTTGGCTGAAGTCTATTTTCTCTTTTTACATATATCCCATTAAGTATAAAGATGTTATATAAATTGTTTTGGGCACATGACTTCGATTAGTTAGAGAAATGGAACTATTTTATTAATCTCACGCCCCTGGACATCGAGTTAGTTCAGTTGTTACATTTAATATTTGCTTTATAAACTAAGATTTAAAAAGAACTCTGAGGCTGATTGAAGTGTGCTGTGTCCAAAGATTCTCATAATTTTTCACCCAATATCTGTGAAGTGGATTGTGTCCGGTTTTTTGTTTATGCGAAATCTAAGCAGTGGCATAGAAAATTTCCGCATTAAGTAACTCGGCTTATAAGCTTGAGTGTCATCTCACTAATTTTGGTGTTTCCCAGTTTCACTAGATTATTTTATCATTTGGTTCACGTTATAAGTTTTTTGTTGTTCAAATTAAAAAATGACATAAATCAACAGAAGAACTTCATGGGACTTGTCTGCTAAGAATTGGTGCTGAAGCTTAAGTTAGCACTTTTAAAAATTGTAATCTACTAAAGCCCTATAATAATCTAAAATAATCTAAATGTAATCTGTCAAGCTTCTTCCTAAGTGGATGGAGATGCTTTACGAGGACTGCTGTCTTTCGACTATGGTATTAGCATCGGAGGAAAATAATGCCTCTATTTGCACTGTTACGTGTGAAAATAATAGGCCCATGACTGACTCGAAGGACTATGAATTTACTTATGCTGTGGTGCTTTGAACTAACTAATGCCGCATAGGTCATGTATCTTCTTGCGATTTAGGTGTAAACTGCAACTACAATATTCACTCCCGAAGGAGCCTCACATACGACCAGATCATAACTTATTGTCCCGGGGGTTACTTATTCACGTCGTGACAATGGCTAAGTTACTGTTCGAACCTCAAAGTTCTCTACTTCCAGTTTCAACCCCAGACAAGCCCCGTGGACAAGTTCCGCCATATCCACCGACCTGCTAACAAACAACATAGTGGCGGGTTCATAAAGAAGACCGGGAGAGAGACAGCAGTCTAACTAATTAGGAGGTATTAATTACCAGGGAAATTAAAAAAAAATTTCTCATTGTAAATTTCGATGGGTTTGAAGATGGTAAGCGAAACAAATGTCTTGCTGCAATATTGGTGGCCTTTCTCTAAACTTGGAATGAAACATTGCAATCAAACAATTTTTTCAATACTACCGGCTAGCGTGATTGCATCAACAAAAAATCATCACTTGCTTTTTCAGACACTTTAAATATTTTTAACCTTTCACTACAGTTTTATAAGCAGCGAATTTGTACAAATCTAGCTAATTTTTCATGTGAATGTCATACTCAAAAACATAATTTTATTTTTATTTTAATTCAATATACTTTAGAAGGAAGACATGTCCTGGGATAATATAGGGTCTTTCATTAAGAATGATGGGATTTTAGTTTTGAATAAAACTAAAAATGTTTGAAATATCAACTTGACTGTTGCTTTATTTGAAAGTTTGGACAGCGCAATTATGTTTGGAAGAAGATATTGTTGTGACACCGTCTGGTGCGGTTTATGTTTAGGCGCAGTCATTGAAACTTATTTCTTTCGCAATGAGTGAATAATGTTAGCTACAGGCATATGTTACTTAAATTTTTACGACAACAACTTAAGAGCATCTATATTAAAAAGATAAGATGTGGATGGCAACAAGTTGGCGCTACGCTTCATATACTATTGGCGATGTCACACATGGATATCGGAATATCTCATGCCCAGGATTTGTGGATTGGCCGCCAAGGTCATTTAATTTGACATTCCTGAGTTAGTTGCTTTGTGGTTTTGCTTTGATTGGCTTATCTGAACGGCATTGACTGAACTGAAAGACAGTGTTTATGTTTTTAAGGTAAAATTTTATGTTCTTTTATTAAAAAAATATTTCATATTAAAAAAAAATTAACGTTTTTCAACAAACATTGCGAAAAAAGGATATTTTGGATGCGCAGTAGATGCAGTTCTTGCGATTAGTGTGTATGTGAATTCTATCCGATAAGTCGCACAGGCACAAGTTCCTATATGTTGCAAATGCAACACTATGCAAGCGGAAACACGATTTTTATTTTTATCCTTAACATAAAGTGAGATACGCTGGGAAGAGAATGTGTGTGTGTGTGTGTTTGTGTAAAATAAACTTATATTTATACGGCCATATTTGGGAATTTGCTGTTGTTATTGTTAAAGAAAAGATTAATATTAAAACCTGCCACAAAAGTTGTTTTGTTGTCTTACGTGCGCTGCATGTTGCACAAATAATCATTTTTGTTCACTTACGAATGTGTATGAGAGCAACTTTGTTTTAATGCATACTTGTATGTGTGCGAATGTGAGTGTGTTTGGTTTGTGCGAAAATAAGTTTTCCAGCTTATTTTCATTGCGGTTGTTGTTTTGTCATCAGAAAACCACATAAATACATTTTGTGTCGTCTTGTATGCAGGTATTTTGCAGATTAAAATTAAATTCTTTTGTATTTTGTGGCAGATATTTATAAGAATGTCAGTTGGAAATTTTCGGCCTCAGTACGGACATCATAATTTAATAATTTTGTGAAGGCAACCAAAATTCCTTTGACAAAGATATTTAGTCTAGTATTTATATCCACTAAAGTAAAATCATATTTCTAAAGGGGAGTTATAATGAGAATGAAGTAAAGTCATAAAGCTTTTAATATGTTTTATGACAACAACAAAAACAAGTCTAGAAGACCTGTAGTCTGGGGACTTATGGTCATCAGCTTTAGTACGCTTGTCAAATATAAATGATAGCTAATTTAATATGATCATGATAGAGAGAGATTCTTGTTCCGAATGTCAAACTTGTGCCGTCTAATTTTGACACTTTTTTCAAGACTAAATTTTAAACTGGGCTGATTATTTTCCGCCCTGCTGTATGTGTGTATTTTCATTCATTCGTGCGTTCTCGTTCATTTTATTTTACTCTCGCTTTATGTGTGGTGCCCTTTTTCTTGTTTCGTATTGGTTTTTTTCTTTGGTGAAGTGTAAAGGGAAATGCTCATGAGTGTTTTTGACATTATATGAACTCGTACTTCTGTATAAGTTTCTTTAATTTTGAAATGGGTCAACAGAAATCAAATGAAAACACAGTCAAGTACAAGCAACGATAGCGAAAGAATTTTTTTTGGAAAACTAGAGCGAGGGTATTAAGTTAAAATGGTTGTAGAATTTTAAGTAGTGGAGTAAATTTAATAACTTGATTGAACATTTTTCGACTTTTTGTTAAAGAAAAATCTAAGAAAAGAACTCCTAAAACTTCTGTATAAAAGGTACTTTTTTAAATTGCGTATTAAAAGTCCCTTTTAAAGGGCTTCAAAAGTGAACCTTTTAAATTCTTTTTGAGAAACATTATAACCGGTACTTTTGGAGAGAGTAATTTAAAAAAAAAAACATACTTTTATAAAAAGTACTTTTCCATGCTGTCTTTGAATGTATTGTATGGACTTCACAAAGGGGGGAATTTTTCGAATGATTATGTTTCGAGCAGGTACTTTCTTAAAGTTCTAACACTAACTATATTAAAAGCGCTATTTTAAAGTACACTCATCTTTTAAAATATAGTAAACAGGGTACCTTTAAATATATTTATTTTTCCGGAGGAACATTATTAAAAAAAAGTTTATAATATGTACTTTGCGAAGAAGTAATTTTTTGAAAAAGGAGATACTTTTAAGAAGGTACTTTTTTAAAGTTACTGTCGTAAATTGTGCTTTTTGCAACAGAATTGCATTCAATAGAAATGCTTTTTTAAAGTACATTTTTGAAAACGTTTTAATATTTCTTTTTCCGAAGTTACATTTACTTTAAAAGAACGTTCCAGAAAGTATTTTTCTAAAAAAGGCGCGTTAAAAAGTACTATCAAAATTTTTTTGTCTACAACGTACGTACTCAAAAGCTATTTTTGTAAATTGTGTTTCCTGGACTAGAATTTGTTGTAGAAGCCTACTTTTATATATGTTTCTTTTTTAGAGAAACATTACTTAAAGAGAACGATTATAACAGATAGTTTGGGAAAATACATTTAAAAAAAAGTTGTTTTATAAAAAGTACTTTTTGCCCATTTTAAACTTAATGTATGGTTCTTGCAATAAGAACTTTTTCCTAAAGGTACTTTTCAGAAGGTACTTTATTAAAAGGTACTTTTTATAATATATAATTTCTAAAACGGGAATTTTTAAGCAAATTATGAAATAGATAGCATTTAAAACTCATCTTATTACGGAGATGTAGTGCTTAAAGTGGGCGCTTGTAAAAGGTACTTTGGGAATAAAACACGTTTTAGAAAGTTGAAAAATTGAATTCTTCTGGACCTGAGACCCTTAACAAATATCATTTTCATGTAAACCATTAAGGTTCAGAAATGTACAAACATTTTTATGTATGCAAGTATGTGTTTTGTAAATTAATGTATGTTAACTGTCTGAATTCATTTCTGTTAACATGATAAATGGACTTAAAATATCACAAACATACAAGCGCCAACTACGTTTACAACAGGAACACAGTGTAAGAATGTGTGTTTGGCGCGCGTGTGTGTGTGTGTCGAACAAAAATTCAAAATGAGAGATGTTGTTAAACGAGTAAAAAAAGGGAATATAAGTACACAAAAATATGCATTTATAGCAACAACGAACAAAATAATAAAATAGAGTTAACAGTGGGCCAGACTTGAATTTCGAACAATAAAATATTTTTTATAATTAATTGAAATCAATATATTGAATCCTTTTAAAAAGTAGTCTGGAAAAAATAGGGTCGAAAAAAAAACTATAGTTGGCAACGCCAAATGTTCCAGAATATTTCGAAATTTAATGAGATTGCTGGGCATGGGAGTAGTTGTTCGCTACGCTATGCTCTAATACTCATGACAATTTTTTGCGAAATATTAACTTTAGAGCAATTTCCCTGACATCGTGCGCCAACTATTCAATCACTGATGAGCATAGCGGCTAGCACCGAAGCTACTATAGCAACATATCGTAAAGAGACGGATTTGTTATGATTGTCTCGATGAGAATATATCTAATAAGAAAGATGGTGCAGGTAATCAGTAAACAGCCTTACAGACCGATACAGAACGGTGGTCAATGATTTTTAATGGAAAACATGGGGCTTAAACAGGATGGTGCAACTGTACGCGCTGCTTATGCGGTACAGAAGAGTCGTACCCAGTTCCGACCTGATTGCTGCAGACATTTGTTGACGTCGAGACGCCGATGGCCTATGTTAAGTTTTCAAAGGGGATATCTGCCATATTGGAAGCAATGTCATCATCTTAAGTCTAACCCCTCTTAGAACAATATTGACTAGATTTTTGGATAAGAATATACGTCATCCTTCAGAACGGAAAATCACACTGACGATGGCACACAACCAAAAGGGGGTTGAACCAAACTTGACAAGGAATGATAGAAATTCGTTCCAAAAATCAGCATCAAATCATCTTGTGGAAATGTCAAACCAAGAATCAATATTGACTATTCCATCACCAAAATCCATTTGCAAAACACCATTGGCGAAATATTGCCAGATCTAGCAACGCCGACCTTATCTTTAAACCGTTTAAGAACCTGGTAGACAAATGTTTTTTTTTCAATTGCTCACAAGACTATTTAAAATCAACATAGAAATTTGAATTCCTGTGGATTTAAACACATTATTTACTCTCGCTGGCTTTCGACCACTGTATCGCACTCAGTAACCAGAGCGAAGCGCAATCCAAACTTAGATGGAAAATAATAGATAAATAAAAAACACATACTTACGCTCCATTTGACTTATATGTCAAATATGCACAGTAAACAAAAATAAATATTGCAACAATAAAAACAGAGTGACTGCTATATAAAACAGGACAAAACTCATATGAGTTGAGAGCTTTTGAAGTTGAATTTATCACCAGTTACCCTGTGAAGCACAGTAATGTACACATTTATTTCATTTCATTTCGTTTTTGCCTTCTACAACAAGACTATTCGAACACATTTGCAAAATAAAAAAAAATCTCCATCATCCTCAGCGCCCTGTAACTTAAATGTAAAGCAGTGCAGAAAGTTTTATAGACAAGCTTTGCTGTTGCTGCACAAAGGGGAATACAATTTCAATTGTTTTCATTTATTGTAAATAAAAAAATGAGAAAAAGGCAACAATAAAATGTAAGATGAGAAAATACAAAGTAAAACAAATATAAAGTTACGCTAAAATGCACTTAAATGGATTTCAAGAAGTTACAAGAGGAGAAAAAATCTATATTAAGTGTCATTTTAGTTGGCATATTTTGCGCTGTTTACAGCTTAATACGTTTGTAAGATTCACTCAAATTCACCTACCTGTTGTACATCAAGACATCTGGCTTCCACAGGCGATGAGGCGGTATTCGCAGATCTCTTACACCGCCATAATCGCTGGCATTCCATCTCAAGTTCATGTCGTTCCATTCCTGGAAATTAACAAATAACGAAACAAATTTCATTTAAAAGATTTTTACTTTTTTCTTGTGTTTAATTTTTTTCTTGTAAAAGTAAGAACCTAGAAATTAATTGAAAATTAAATTTTTTAAAGCAAAATATTTTTCTGCTACAAGTTTGTCCCTTCTTTTTGAACAAAAAAGCTTTTCACATAATTTCTTTGTGAATTCTCCTCAGGAAACCCTGTCTTGTTGGACACGGGGCGACTCGGGGCGACACTAAGGTTTCATTTATTAATTAACTCTGCAAATATCTAAAGAAAATGAGAAAGTATAGAAACAAACATTCAAAGAAAAATCAAAAAACCGCACGACATTTAATTTAATTTTAATGATAAAAATGAAGTTGTTTCGCAGTGGCATCGTTCAATTAATAAATGTCTGACTCACTTTTAAAGTTAAGAAAAACCAGAATTTACACACTGACAACTATAAATTAATACAAGGCGTCCGCCGGGAAGGTATACTACTATGTTTGTTTATTATTTTTGATTAAATGAAAGAGAATGGATCGTATAGTGATAAATGTTTTATTTAATGTCGGCAATACAATATCAGACGGTGGAATACAATGTTAGATAATGTCCACCTCTGTTAGCCTCTCAAATGGGAGTCCTTTTGAATACATTTTTCATTACATTCTCACACATTTCACGCGGTATTTCATTAATTTCATCACGAATATTTTGCTTGAGTTGATCCAGCGTTTCTAGTTTGCTTTTTAGCTATCCCCAGCAAAAGAAATCCGGAGCAGTCAAATCAGGCGACCGTGGAGGTTAATCAACATCCCCATTTTTGAAATAACTTGTTGTGGAAAGAGGTCTCGCAGTAATTCTATTGTAATCCTGGCTGTATGCGATGTGGCACCGTCTTGTTGAAACCACATGTTCGTCAAGCCCACAGCATGCAGTTGTGGCGTTAAAAAGTTTTCAATCATATCACGATATCGCTCCCCATTGACATTTCCTAACAAATTTATTCGATTTAAGTCGAAACGAAACGTTATGTATTTTTTTATGAAACGAAGCACTGTGCAATTTGACATCATCCCCACGGACGGTAAATATAGTTCTAATTCATTCATGCAGACTATTTATTGCGGCACTCATTAAGTGGTTTGTAATGCTGTTCTGCTGAAACCTTCCTTATCATCCATAGCGTTCAATTCTGGCAAAAAAAAATTGGTCATCATTCAGCCGTACCGTTCGCGGTTTTCGCTTTTTAACGCGTAGCTATTCTTCCATAGCACCCGCTAAACACTCATTTTTATAGTGCTGTTTTATCTCTTGGATATGCTACGCTAACGTGTAACTGCTCCAGATTGTTTTGATTCAGTGACTGAAGGATAAGCAAGAGATTTAGAAACGGTACTGCAACAACATGGGCAGCACAGACTGTCAAAATAGGCTCACTGTTATTGAAAACCCCTTTATAACAGTGGAAATTTTTGACATTCGGTGTGGTGTCATATTTTAACTATATAACCATCGCATTCAGCTCTTGGGTTTTAGGTGAAAACTTAGACCGAAAACATCAACCGATAGTTGTCTTTAAAGGAGATAGGGTGTCTCAATAAGAATGCATTACTTAAATTATCTGACATATAACAGCTGTCAGCTATTAGTGTTCCGATTACAGTTGTGCCAGTCACAAACTAATTTATTCAATTGTGAAATTATTTGAGAATGGTTATAGCAAGTTTACAACAATTACAAAAAGAACATCAAAATAAATTTTATTAAAAATGAAGCTCTTTACAAAAGAAGAACGTGTACTCAATGGGAAAGCCTATAACACTGTGAGTGCTCGCATACTTCGCGGTAATTTCGGTCGAGAAAGTGCAACCAACGTGTCAACATTGGATAGAAGTACCTATCGGTTCATTAAAAACATTACGGCTACGAACGAGGACAACAATATCAATTCGGCAGTAACTGTGAACATGATAACGAAATTTTTGTGACTTTAACTGGACCTGGACGAGGCAATCACAAAACAATCGATTTATTGCAGTAACGATTTTATGAGTAAACTGTTATTGAGCCGCCCTTTAGGATGAACTGGATTCTGCTCCTACTGAAACTGCGGTGTTTAAACTAAAATATACGTTTAATAGTAATGCTAGAGTTTTATACTATTTAAAATCCTATTAGGTGCTAACACGACCATTCAAGCAATGATTTTGTGCTATAATATTAGTTAGTGGCCTTGTTGGCCAGTTAGCAGTGTGGTAAGTCCAGGCAGAAACTCCGGCCTGTTTCGCCACGACAGGCAAAGGCCCCTCAACAGGAAGGCCAGCAAGGTGCTCGGATATAATAGGGCTACTTTAAGCTGGAACACTGCGTTAGTGACAGGACATGGAAACTTCAAGTACCATCTGGCTAAGATGAAAGTCGTAGAAGATGATACTTGCAGACTATGCACTGGCTAGCATAAAGCTTAAGATTACGGTCAGACACAGTTACCAGTCGACAGTCTGAAATCACTTTAGTCAAGAGTAAAGGCTAGCGCTAGCACGGGACTCTATTGAAAGTAAGGTGGTTGTGATTACGGATCGGTTCCCTGAAATCAATTTGAGGAGCGAAATGGGGGTCGAAAAGGGACCCAGAAAGTAAGTGGTCTGCTTCGATATCCCCCCGTACATTAATAATAAATAATAATATTAAATTAAGTTAAAATATAATTTGTAAAACAATAAACCAAAAAAGAAAAAAAATTTCTAAAACCAGAAATTTCAAGTTGAACTTTAATTTTATTATAAACCTGAATTTTTGTACTACAAATTATTTGATTTGATTAAATTTTCTTATGAAAAAAATTTGTTTCTGGAAATAATATTTCCTTCAATTCTTTTTTTTTTACTTCTAAAATCCTTTTTATTCAACTCTATCGCGAACATGATTATTTATTTTGGCTTTTCTCCCTGTTGTGTTTTATTCACAGTCGTATTTAACTTTGAGTTTATGCAACATTTTTATTAATGTCACAATCATTGTTCCTATTACTCGTCCAAAAGTAAATACCATTCTGAGATGTCACTTTAACAAACCGATTACATTTTTTACACCCAAAAACATTCTGCACACACACCGTGTATTCGTGTATGAAACATTCGCTGCTATAAAATTTTCTACCCAAAGCAAAACACCAAAAGACTGTGAATGTTTTAATCTAAAACTGAAGATAAAAAGCAGATGGAGAAGAAAAATGCATTTGATTTGAATTTTTATTTTAACGTTTTGTGCAGAAGTTCCTTTGATTTTAATTTCGAATTTTTTTCACTTTTTTTTTTAATATAAAAAAGACGACAACAAATGTAAACAAGGGAAATAATTTAAGCAGGGTAAAGTGATAGTTTTTTTCGGATTTTAATTTTAATTTAAGTGTCGCCATTTTTTGTTAAAGAAACAAGTGTAAAAAATTTAACGTGAAAGCAAAATTGTAATAAAAAAATAAAATGATAAAAAAAAAACTTTTCAATTTCCGCAAAAAGCAATTTTGGCAAAGAAATCGCGTTTGGTGAAATCAAACAAAACGACTGACTGCCTAGAAAAAGAAAAAGAAAAATAAAAAATACAGAATTAAAACAAGAATTTAAAATTTAAGATTTTTATTGTTGGTCAAAGGGTGAGCGGTTAAATAAATAATACAACACATATTTAAGCAAATAATAGGTGCGATCCCGTACTCTACATTGGGAGCCCGCGGGTTCCCAAAGTTACCCAAAAATGTTCCTGTACACAAAGTTTGGGCAAGTAAGAGTGAATTGGAGAGAAGAATATTCTTCTTCTTCCTGCCCAAAACAGCCCTCACTTTTTCTTCGGGATCATTTGATAAGATAATAGGTGCGATCCCGTACTTTTTGGGTAAAGTTCGGGCAAATGAGAATAAAGAAAAATAACTTTCAATTAGAAGAAGAATATTATTCTCTCAAATTCTCTCTTACTTGCCCAAACTTTGTGTACAGGAACATTTTTGGGTAACTTTGGGAACCCGCGGGCTCCCAATGTAGAGTACGGGATCGCACCTATTATTTGCTTAAATATGTGTTGTATTATTTATTTAACCGCTCACCCTTTGACCAACAATAAAAATCTTAAATTTTAAATTCTTGTTTTAATTCTGTATTTTTAATTTTTCTTTTTCTCCCAAACTAGAGTACGGGATCGCACCTTTAAAAACCATCAGCTGTTGCATAAAGTAAACAATCAAAATCTACAAACACATTTTTTTTGGGCTAACAATTTGGTTTTTAGTGTTCCCGTACTTTTAAACATTTTAGTATCTAATTGAGAGTTATTTTTCTTTCTTCTCATTTGCCCGAACTTTACCCAAAAAGTACGTGATCGCACCTAATGTGAATCGGTATAAAAAGAAACTTTGCTGAGCTAAGTTTTGCTAAGCTGAATCCAAGAGAGCTAGTTTTTTGTTGCTTTGCCTCAAAATTTGTTGTCAAAGAGAAACATTGTCTTAATTTTTCTGGTCAGATTAAACGATAAAACGATTGAGTGATATTACGGTCCAGTTAAGAGACATATCTTAGTGGATTTCATAATTATACCAAACAGATGCTGGGATGAGGGATAATTTATATTATTTTTCGAAATTTTTGTTAAAATGCTTATTTTGAATCGTTTGGGAGAATCTATTCTATTATCCTTTGAAAAACAATTAAACAAACAAGGAAGAAATTTTCTATCAATGAGGCTTTGCTTTTTCAAAGACTTTGACGGATGATTAGACTATTTTGTTTTTGGACATATGAATCTTTTGGGGCTTATTGGCCCAGACGCCCCATCAAGAAGGTTAACAGTTCGAATACCGAATCGCGATAATAGCGGCAAGCTCAATGTGGCATGGTGTAGAGACATCCCATGAGAGCAACATGTCGTTCATATCGATGTCATAATATTTTTTGAATCGGCACACGACATTGTGTATGAATTTTGAAGGTGCAAGTAGAGGGAAAAATTCGACAAGTATTTGCCTGTTAATATGGGCAGCGCAAATGCGATTTTTAAAGAAATGTTGAATGTTTTTTATGAGTATTTTATATTTGTATATATTTTGATTATTACGGTCACTTTATAAAGCTAAATAATGCCTTCTTATTAATTGAATTAATGCGTTACTTCATGTTTTAAGGTGATACCGAACCAGAAGAGCGCTGTGATATACGAGTATGAAAAGAAACTAGAAATAATGTATGTTACGGCTTGGAGGCGGCGGCGGCGGTACAAACCCAGGTGACTAAAGCCATCGAATGCTTAATAGTCAATGTGCTTACTAACTTCTTAAGGCTCCATTTAGCCGAAATTCCAAATCACAACGTTATTGATTACATTTTGTTTGGAAATAAAAATGGTCTAATGTACAAAAAGTTTTACGTTTCATTAGAAGAAATTGAATAAAACTTGAATAAATTTGTTGCCCAATTTCGGTCAGTTGCAAAATTATGTAATATTTTTGAACATTTGAAGAGACATTTAAATAAAACAAAGGTTTGGTATTAATTCCTATTGATTCTGGCATAATTTTAAAGCTTTTTTTATGCCTTTAGCGCTTTAAGATGAACTTCTTTTAGTCACGACATTATTAATGATCACTTGTCTTCAGTTCTTGCGGCAGCATGTAAGCCACAAGCTAACCCCAAAACAAGTCGAGGTGAGTCTCTGACGATACCCAATTCAGCTGGTGAGCGAGCAATCGACATTTCAGAGACTTCTATTTTACTAGCTGCTACGATGATTATGTTTCCAATCTCACACCAATCTCTATCTGGTTAGTGCATAGAATACTTTGAGCATCAGTACACTTTTCTTTACCTTAATCGCGCTGACGCCATATTGATGACAGACAACCGATGGCGAAATTCACAACTGAGCAGGAAATTCGATAATGTTTCTAAGTAAGTTTCAACACGCGTTGAACGATACATGAAATAGCAAACCTCACTGAAGTAAATTTATTTTTAAACTGTGAATAAAAGATCAAATTTTGTTAGACAACTAGCAGAATGGAACGTATTTTCTACGCCGCTATGCACGTTTTCAATATTCTTTTTGTCTTTTCTACTAATTTTTTGTCAACTGTAAACATCATCTATTTAAGCTTACACTCAAGATAAATTGAATATTCTATATCCTACTAAAATAGATCTATTTTATAATTGAAGTTACGTTAAGCAATAAACTTACTGAATATTTTGACAGCTGGATGGATTGACAGCCTCTGAAGTATACATAATTGAATAAAAGTAGTGTTACCATCTGGTCACTCTGTCTTATCTTTGAATACTTCGGTTCGCGATTTTCTGTCTTGTTATTAAATATTTTTTATATAAAGTTGTTTGCTTATTTCCTCAAAATTCATTTAAGGCCAGAGTGCTCCATAACGGGCCAAAGTACTGGCTAAGGCTTACGTCTATATTTGGTATAAAATACTATATATAATTGAATTTACTAAATATATCGTAGTTTTTTAGTTACCATCACGTATTGAAAAACAACAGAAGGGTTTTTAGTGTCTATAATTCCTAAAATACAATTGCTCCAAATTCGTAAAATTGCCATTTGCTACAAGCCATTTGCAAACGTAAGAAATTGTACATCCGCCCTTTTGTTGCATTTACCAACCCTTTTTATTTGTTCAACATCATTAAAATGTCAACATCATTAATTGCCGAGTTCTTTTTTCTTACGAAATCCCAAGGAAAGAAAACAAATGTTGAAATTAATTAACTTGTGATAAAGTGTAATTCTCCCAGTCTAAGTTCTTTCTGCTGCAGTATTCGACACACAAATTTATATCACAATCTTATGAGAACTAATTGTGTAACCAAAAATGGCAAATGAAAAGAAAATAGACCTGCAGCCAGCTGATTGTAACCTGCCTGGTCTATTATAATTTTGATTTAAAATTTTCAACAAAGGAATTTCAATTTTCGTTTCTAATTGTCCTTTTTTGGGTCGTCGCATAAAAAGAAAGTTATTAACAGAAATTGCAATAAATGAAAAATGGTCTTAATAAAAATAAAACTATAAAATGAAAAACAATAAAAAGGCAAATTTCCTATGAAGCCAATAGCGGTTGATTATTGTTAGGACAAAGGACATTTTTGAAGCAAAATATATAAAGAAAGAAAAAAGAATACAAAAAATAACTTTAGAGGAAAAATTACAATAAAAAAAGAAAATTTGTATAATAAAAATGTCGAACTTCAAAAGGATTTTTACAAAAAATGAGTTCTTTTATATCTTAACAAATCAGGCCTTAATATCAGAAGCTCTTCAAAAGCTAGACGCTTTTGAAAGTATTTGTAACTAAAGTTGATGTCGAATAACATGCTAGAAATGAGTGAATTGAATTAATAACTGCAAATTTTCAATCACTCTTTGCAGTACTTTGGCCGCATGTTGATCTGAATTCAACGTAGACCGATAAGATTTCATGCTTTTACAGAAATTAGAACAGCAACGGCTTCAAGAAAGATTTTAGAATCCATATTAAGGCCTCAAAGCTAGAAGCTATGCTTCCACGAGCATTAAAGGATTCACCAGGATTTGCAACTTCTTAGCTGGACAAAAGCGAATTTTTGAAGATGCCAATTAGCGCCTCAATAGTGTTTTGTATCTTTATTCAATTAAAAGCTGAATAAATAGTAATATTCCTGAAATCCCAGCTGGCAAAAGTGGCGCAACCGAAAGTTTATTCGCATGCAAATAACCCCGATTTGCCTGCAACTTATAAACTCCCTGTGTGATATTTGCTTTAAATTATATTTCCTTCTAAATTTATAATGTTTTATCTTCCATGTTATAAAATGGAAGTGTAGGCCCTTCGTTTGTAGCTACAAACTGACTACTTTGAATTTAATATCAACTTAATGAGAGTTATAACATTGTGCACTGCTTTCAGATTGTGTAGAACGATGCACAGACTATTACATCCTTTATGAGTTTAAGAATGATTTTAGTGAAATATTATAAACCAAATGTCATTCTCAATAGGCTCATGCAACGTTTTCCCTCTGAAGACAAAATCGTTTACCAATAACAAATACAACTGCTCCAGCGGAAATTCAAGCAGTTGCTTACAAAACATGCCTCAGTCTTCGCCCTGAGTAATAAAAGCCAAGGTAGAACCGCAGTTGTGAAACACGAAATCAACACCGGCGAAGCGAGGCCTATAAAACAAGCACCCAGGAGTATTCTCCTAGCAAAGCGAAACAAGGTCAACGAAATGGAGCGGAATGGAGTCATTGTGCCAAGCCCGAATGAAATTACTGTGTTACACGACGGGAGCTTTTGGCAGTGCTGGAGTGTGTCAAACATTACCACAAATACTTATATGGTCAACACTTCATCTTAAGGACAGACCACTCCGTATTATGCACTACGTTGGCTGCTGCAATTTAAGAACCCCAAAGGGCAGCGCTCGCACGCTGGATTGAACGTCTGCAAAGCTATGATTTTAGAATCGAGCACAGAAAAGTCGGAAAACACAATATTGCTGATGCTCTTTCAAGACGGCCATGCAACGTAGAGTCGGCTGACCGATATCAGCTCAGGGGACAACTGGTCTAAGAAACAGAATGACGACCCCATTTTGGCAAAGATTATGTTGGCTAAGCAGGATAACAAAAGACCGACCCTGGTCCTAGTGGCGGCCACCTGGGCATTTCAACAACTTTGGAAAAGATAAAACAACGATTTTACTGGGTGGGATGCCAGCAGTCTGTAGCCGATTGGATAGCCAATTGCGAACAGTGTATTGCGGCCAAGGGTCCAAAAGGAAAAAGTCGCTGCAAGCGGATTTAGAGTTCGGTGTTAAACCTAAACCTGCGTGCGAGCTTCATGAATTTGTCCGTAACCGCATTGAAATGTCTAGTGATAAGATAAAAGCCAGATATGATAGAACAGCAAACACGGAGGGATTTACCGAAGGACAAATAGTTCTACTGTTTAACCCATAACGCAAGAAAGGATTAAGAGACTGAATGACGTAATTTGCAGGATACAGAAGTGCCATAGCCCGAGGTCCAAAATGAAGGTGGTTCACCTTGAACGACTAGCCAAATGTCACAGTATTTTATTGTTTTCTACATTTCATTTGCTTAACAAACCACCCAATCTGGAATTACTTTCTCTTTCGGTCAACTTGCTAAACAGGACCTGAATAAACAAATCAAAGATTCATATAATCAAATATTTACATACAAAAATACTCAATCATTTAACCAAACACACTTTAATATCTATCATCCACGAGGCTGTATTTTCTAACAAATTGTTAGAGATGCTTAATATATCTTTCAGGGTTAGAGGTATTATTCCTTAACTATTTTTATCTTGAGGCTGCAAACAGTTTGTTAAAATTTTTCCTTTATTTGCTAACAAGCATTCGAAAAGCATTTGGCTTTTCACTTACACTAAAATGTATTTTGAGGTTCATTTTAATTTTTGTGATAAACGTTTCTTTCTCCACACGCTTTTCGTGGCTGGTGGGATGTTTTTATTTAACCACAAGATAAATTGTAACCATTATTTTTGTTTGGTCAAATTGCTAAAATATTTGGCCAATTCTCAAGGCTATTTATTTTGAACTACAACTCTTACAGCTGAATTACTGTTAGCCACAACCAAAACTAAATAGCAAATTGTTAATCCTACTCCAGCAGACTGAATTTCTTCATTTTTCGATTACATGCTTGCGTAGCTAAGAAAATTCAACTCAAACGAGTATACACATTTTTCTTTTATCTTAAAGTTCTTTTTCCTCTTTTGGTTTATAATAAATAATTTTTTATTTCTTTATTTAAGTTTAGGTTATTGCTACAAGGTGCTGTACTGAACTTGTAGTAAGTGCTATGAAAATGTTCATAATCGGAAAGATATTAACCTTTAAAAAGTACCTTTTATAATTTTTTATTAACGACATCTTATTAAATACTTCAAAAGTGCCCAACAACAGAGTCAAGCAATGCCGCCGCCAATACAAGGCAATAGTCTAAGTAAGTCTGCGCACTAATGACCGAGGTTTGTAAGAGCTGCACCACTAGTCTTTAGGCATAGCCTAAAAAATATCTACTGATTCGATTCACCCCACAAACAACCAATAATTCGCATAAGAAAGTAACTTATACTAAACGAGAATTATGAGCTCGTCTTTTCTTGTACTGAATGAGAGTTGCAGAAGCAAACGTATTGGATATCCGATATAATGAACTTGAAGGTTTGCTTCAAGTTAAGGAAGAAAACAGAGTTAAGATCTCAATTTGCGGAATGTCAATGAAACTTCTACTCGAGCATTTTAAAAAGACCCACTTTTTAGGAAGTAAAACTTCTCACTATAAAATTCTTTAAAATAAAGCTCTTTTTTTAGAAGGTACTTCAAAAACTCATTGAAGGAAATATTTAAAAAAAAAATTAGTTTTTGCCTGAAAATGCCCCTAAAGAAACTCTCTTTCGATAAAAAAAAATTTAAAAAAGAATTTTAGTTAAAGAACTTTTTAACAAAAAGTACTTTTTAAAGTCGGGATCTTCGAAAAAACGATGTAATAATTGGTACTTTTAAAACCGATATTTTCAAATATCTATATTAAAAAATTATCTATAATTAAAAATAAATACCCGGTCTTTTTATTAATAACTAACCTATTGCCTTTTTACAGAGTACCCGCTTTAAAAATGCTTTCCCTTTCGAAAAAGTACTTTTTTGAAATAGATATTATCTTAATTTATTTTTAAACAGGCTGTTTTTTTAAGTATGTTTATTTACAAATTCTACTTTACTGAAAAATAATACCTGTTTAAAGAAATAAAGTTTTAAAAAATTTTATATTTATAAAAGTAGCTTCTTTAAAAAGTACCTGCTCGAAGTTGCTCTTTGTGGACTTGATTTTTTAGTGGAGTTACCTGTACAAATTACGAGTACAAATAAAAAAGTACTCTTGTTAAAGTCTCTTTTAACATAACTACAATTTTCACTTTCGGAATAGTACTTTTTGACCAAAAGGACCTTTGCACAAAAGTACTTTTATATTTTTATAAAAAGTAGTTTCTCAAAAAAAAAACTTTTATGAAAAGAATTTTTGTTAAAGGTGCTTCCTATAAGTACTTTTCCTAAAAATAGTTTTCTTAAAGGTACTTATTTTAAAAGTACTTTTATAAAAAATATCTATTCAATTTTTTACATTTATTAATTTATTTGGGATTGTAACATTTCCACTACTTCGTTCTCTTCGTTGAGCATCCTTTCCAAAAAAGTTCCTTTCTACAAGAGTACTTTGCTGAGAAGTAATTTTATTATATAAATACCTCTTAAACGTACTTTCTTAATTGTAAAACTACTTTTCTAAAAAAGTACTTTTACTAAAAAAGTACTTTTTTAAAAACGATCCTTAAATATTCACATTCATTAATATATTTGGGATTGTAGCATTTCCACTATTTCGTTCTCTTTGTTTAATGTTTTTAATATCCGCTTGCCACTTTCTATTTTTATTTAACATTTTCTTGCCTTCAGCAAGTAAGTCCTGGGGCTTGAAAACAAAACCCAATAAAACATATTTTTAAAGAACCATCATGTATTTTTTTGGTAGCATTATCTATTTTGCAAATACATACATTTTGCTTTGCGATAAGCAAAACAAAATATATACGGCTGCTTTCTGCTTAATTTTGGTCTTGTTTGTTTGCAATCACTGAAGCCTGCCGAACACACAACACAACCATCTCATTGAGGGTCTTCAGTTCAGTTGCTACAACAAATTTGACTAAAATGTATAAGAAATATATTTTCCTTTTGAACTTCTAATGAAGAAATATAAATTTGTTTATTCTTGTGAAGAAATGAAATCATTTCTTTTGTTTTATTTTAATATTAATTTCAAGATGTTTCAAAGATGTTGATTTAACCTGTCAGCCAAACGTACACATTTGCTTCATTTAGTTTGAATTCTTACAAATTACAATATCAAATCATTTATATTCATTCACTTACCAATTTCAACCAAATATTTGTTATAAGCAGTTGATTTTTTTCATCCTAAAAAGAGACCAAATGGGAAATAAGTTAATAATTGTTTTGTTGTTGCATAGCCAGAGTGTATTAGGGTTTATATGGTCTACTTGATTTTGTTGTGTTGACTACAGAATTGTATGGCAAAAGATATATGTTTGCTTCAAAATGTGTTAAGTGATATTATAAATGTATTTCTACTTATCTATGCTTGCAAGAGAGTTATAAATTAAATTGAATTGTTTTGTGTGCACTGATTTCTTGTTTTCTTGAAACCACAGCTACTCCACATTGGGGCAACTCAACTCAGGTACAAAGATATCATAGATTTTTTTCTTATGTGTTCATTCGCCGTGCACAACGGCTGTGCGGCTCTTAATTATGAAATAAAAGCAAATCAAACTAAACATACAGCAAGTGTAAATGCACTTCGTTTGAAATAAATTGGAATCAATAGAAGATAATGCTCTTCGAAAACTTTCTATTTAAATTTACTTCCAACTTATAAAATGAAAACAAAATCTGAAACAAAAAGCAAAGAAGAAAAACCTTTCCTCATTTTCATTTCATTGCTTGCGTTACTTATTACTCGCTTTTGATAATAATTCACTTTGTTGCGTTTAATTAAAATGTTATTGTTTATTAATTGAATTACAATCTAAATTCATTATCACTATGATAATGATTTAATAAAGCATTTATCAGTGTTTTTATGTGTGATTATTTTATGTGTGTGTCTGTATTCGTATAGTGTTCTTATTTGCCCTCTGATGTCTAACGGTGCGTATGTGAGATATTAATGGAAATTTAAATAAATCATACGTGGTTTAGTGTTAATGTAGAGAGAAGGTTGAACGAATGGCTGTCATACATGATATTTATGAAATGCTTTTGCTAAAAAATGTATTAAAATGTAATTTTTGTTGAATTATTTTTTGTAAAATCAATGTTTCTGCACGCAAAGAAAAAACATGTCATAGCCGCGACAACTATATTATGTTTCGTATAAGAATATATACTTGTGGCAAACATAATGTGGTAATTTTAAAATATTTAAATAAATTTTAACAATGCGATAAGCAAGCTATTGATAT
Source organism: Phania funesta (assembly GCA_963932375.1). Lineage (NCBI taxonomy): Eukaryota > Metazoa > Arthropoda > Insecta > Diptera > Tachinidae > Phania > Phania funesta. Next base: position 81,171,705 of record OZ010655.1, on the reverse strand, counting down.
TTCATTGTAAAATGAATGCGATCCACAGAAATCGTTACACTGACTACAACAGGCTGCACGGCTACTCGAGGTCAAATAACGCTGGCAACAAATGTCGCCTTGTAGCCAGCTACTTGATTATTTTGAAAAAGACAGCTACACAGTAATGTTGAAATATTCACAGTTATTGTAACAATTATTTTGTATGGTGGTGCCACTTTTTTAACCTTTTTAAAGTTGTTTTTTTTAAATGGAAAAAGTCACAGTCGGATATATCTTCGGACCTATAAAGGCCATATTAACGAAGTATACATTAAATTGAAGCTTTGAAACAGACATTTCCAACACTGATGTTTGTACAATAACTTATATAACTCAAATATTTCAAAACCATTCTGAATAGATTTTACGTAAATTCTAAAGTTGTAAAGCTACTTTAAGTTATTGTGGCCGGAAAAAACACTATGTTGCTAAAAAGATAGCTACAGCTAATATCATACATAAACACGTTGAGCAACATAGATTATAAAGAGTTGTCTTTTTATATATGAACAACTTTAAATAAATATACTGATATTACATAACATTATTTACAATATTAATCCCACAGCATATTGAGTGTTTGACGCACTGTATGTCATGTGATGCATATTGGTGTAACATATTTTCAGTAAACATCCCACCCATTTCGGGCTCCAAATAATTAGTTAGCATGCCGCATCGTCTTCTTTGGATCTTCTGCAATACTACGATATACATCAGCAATTACATTTCCGAATTAGTCGCAAGGATGAATGATTATGTTGACCGTAAACTGGACGTAGCACACGGTAGGTAACAATTCGCACGCGTTGTTCGGACGTTACTGTATTAACAATTAATTGGTTAACTATGCTAAGCACAAATAACAGTAACAAAGTTACTAGGTCTTACAATTGCATGACAACTTTATTCTTGTCGCAAAATTATATCATTTAAGAAATTTTACATGAAACGTTATATTTGCTTCAGAAGGACTTTTTGATACCAGTTCCTATTTCAGTCCCTACCTTGTTATTAATATATATGTATATATTAATATTTGACAAATTCGAACTAAGCACCAGGCTTTCGGAATAAATGTTGCTTAAATATTGTTAGATACATTTTACATATTTTGTTGACTAAAAAAATTTAATCATTTGTTGTTTGGATATTCATATGAAATAACGGAGTTTCATATATATTTCAAGCATGGTACTCTGTTCATGATTTCGTGCCAAATGCTGTCAAAAGCCCATATAAAAATCTTCGTGCGAAATAAAAAAGAAATAATGTTGCTGAAGTAGTACTCTCTTCACTTTTTGAAAAGGCACGAAATGTTTCTGGCAGCATGTTTTTCCAACTAAAAAATGTTTCTTGCAACATTTTTTTTCAACTACGAAGCAATATGAGCAGCACTTTTTTCGCACGGAATTTCAAACAACAGATGATCAGTTAAGCATTTGTAGTTTTAATTTTAAATTTGTTGTGCCAAAAAAAGTATAAATTTTTTTCATTAGTTTTTCTCCCGATTCTTTCGAATAATATTTTTGTCAACTCATCAAACACATATCTACATACATATAAACATATGTTTTTTGTTTACATAATTGAATGTTGCATACTTAAAGGCCATAAAAACATTTTTCTTCGAAACCGCAGTATTGTCACTTCTAGCGTAATGTAAAATTTTTCAAGCGAAATAATAAATGTTGCTCAACACTTTTCGCAAATCGAACAGAGTACTAGGCTTAATCTTTGGAATAAATGTTGCTTGTATGTTGCCAGACATATTTTACTTCAGCAACATTATTACACAAACATTTCGTATTACATATTTTTTTAAATAAATTGAGTAGTTGCTGCTAGAAATTACTTTCCTCACAAAAATTGTAATAAGACGTGGCAGAAATAATGTTACCTGCTATATAGATACTCATAGCCACAGTCATAGTCAATGTTTCTGTACGTTTCTAATTAGCAAAACTCGAACTGAGTAGAAACAGTTCGAGCTTTTTGACTGCAGCAGTTAGGAAACACACTGTTTATTAAACTATTGCTGCAATAAAGACTTTATACGAAAAAATACAACAAGCGACTAATGACAGTTCTTTTAATCTGCATTGTAAATAATTGCCATTACTTTCATCAATATAATTCAAGCATTTAAAATAGTAAATATCTTATTTCAGTCAAGGATTCACTACTGCATAGCAATTAAAAGGAAATATAAAAACCTTCAACATTAATTTAGATATTTCCTTCCTAATCGCTGCAATTATTTGAATCATTTCTCTGCCCATCACATTTAATCTACATTAATTATTCATATCAATCTCTAGCAAGGAAAGACAATGCTTGAAATCATTATCGTTATGCTTTATTGTCAATGATTTTTTGTATCGTCATAATAGATATCTTTATGCGTCATTTGAAAAATCGACTAACTCCATTCCAGTGGAATGCATGAACGTTTCTAAAAATTATTTTTATTTTTAAATGCAACGACCCAAAATTAATGTTTTAATTAAAAAAAATTATTTTCATATTAAAACTAAATAATAATTAAAAAGCGGAGTTAATCGATTTTCCTTATAAAGCATTAAAAACGTAACTTTTTTTGTATCACGCTGGGCATAATAATCATGTATTTTCAATTGTGTTATAGGCGGGGGAGAGAGAGATCATAAAAAGCTTTTTAATAATTATTAAAAACCTCATACACATGTAAACTCATACTTTGCAGGCCACGTACAGAAAACAAAAGCTTGCTGTGGCATTTTATCATTCAAAACAGATTTCGATACACGACAATCACAATCATAATCACCAAACGGACTATTAATCAATCAAATGTGATTTGGCATTCTAGTTGCAACACGAGTATTTATTAATAGTCGAAGATACAAAGGAAATAATAAAATAATGATGGCGTGTTACAAAAGAACTAAATTGTTTTTAAGGAATAATTTATTTGAAAATGTATACAGATTTAATGATGATCGGACAAGCAGGCAGTAAACATAAAATGCACAACAGTATAAATTAGAGAATGAAATTTTTGGTCGCGCTACTACTTTTGGGTTGTCATACAAAATATCGGACGTTAAAGTTAACAGCTATAACTGGTTAACTCTCCAAGGCAGATATTAGAGCGCTCAATAAGCGATTCAATGCTTAAAACCACACAACCTGTTTTGTAGCATAAACTCGCTATACGCTTCGCTCTTATTCAGAACGTTGTTAGGATCAGAGTTATTAGGAACTTAGAGCGTGAACTCTGACATTACACTAATCAAAATTTGAAAAATGCACAAACTCGGACAAATTGTAAACCTGGACAATTTGTCAAATTTTTTGTGATTCTCTTCGTTTTGAAAATAATTTAGTCTAAAAGCAACCTTAACAAAATTCTGCTGTAATGCAGTCTGCTATTCATTTACAACGATAAGGTATTAAATTGACGACTTTAAAGGATCGTCGCGCAGCGCTTTGTTCCATAGAAAAAAATCAACGAAAAAAATTACTTTCGGTCGTTCGAAAAGTAGTGGCGATGGATTTTTACCTAAATAGATAACTTTTTAATGTAAATCAATTTTTGTGATTTACTTCCTTTGACGTCACTAGATGTCGCAAAAAGCAAACATATAATTTTGGTATAAACTGCATATGAAAAGATTATATTCTTATCCAGCCTTTGAAGAAGTTATTTTATATTCATGTTTTATTTGTAAAAATTTAATGAACAGCAGAAACAAAGAAAAATATTTATTAAAAAAAAATTTTTTGTAGGGATCTCAATGTTTCAAAATTGGCAGTGATTATTTATAATAAAATATTGGAATTATGGAATTCTTGACCTTTTCTAATACAATTAATTTGCTAAGTTTTTCCAAGCTTGAAAGTTTTTTGGTTTGGACTTTTAATAAAAAATATTTTATTTCCTGAGGATGCTACACAATGGCGTAGCGATTTATCGAAAGAATAAAACAATTTTTAAAAAGGCCTGTCAAAATTTATTCATACTTTTTTTAATTTTTTTTTCTTTCTTAAATGCTTGATTCTTCAACTTAAGAAAACCCACCATATTTTAGCTAGAAGTATTTTTTATAGTTTTTCGAATCGTAAGTTCCACTGTCTTTCTTACGTGTATATTAGAATGGATCGAAAAACAAAGTCACCTCCCTATAAAATGAAAGATATTTAAGTTGCGATTGAAAAACGCCAATAATTTTTTGCCACGCCCCTAAATACAACCGATTTTGTTTTTTGTTTATTGTCTCACCATTTTAAGGCCATTCACAACATAATATAGCATATCGTTGTTAGTGATTCGAAAACGGCTTCAATATCGTCCTGGATGATTTTTAAATCGGACTGAAAATTTTAGATACCATCCTTACATCCTTGAATCCTTTTAACCTAACGATTTTTCTTCCGTTTTTGTCCAATTTCGTATAACAAAAAAGCTCTGTGCGCCGACTTGTGCAAAGTGCCTCATCAAGCATGGTGCCAACAATTCTCATAAATTTCTTTATAAGAGACTATAAAACAAGATGTGTATAGCCTCTGCTCACAACCGCGTTGCCATATTTTGTAGCATTAAGTCGAAGAGTTTACGATGTCTTCTAAACATAAATTCTTCACCAAGATATAAACTAAATAGACTTCTAGTGAAAAATATTGTCCAAAGCAGGCTTTAATTGAATGGCTTCATACGAACACAAGGTGATAGTGCACTGTGGGTTTTATTACAAAAACAATGTTAATAAATTAAACTGGAGCATAAATATCTCCAAAATATTGAATCAGTTGCAAAATGAAGAGCATGATGTTTCTTATAAAAAAGGATCATAGGTTTCCAAAAATTTAGTTCTTCACCAGCTACATGGTATCAAATTCAATCACGTAGGTTTTAAAAAATCTGGAGTCCTTGACACAATTCACAAATACCTTGTATTGTAATACAATATTGTATTTTCGCTGTTGGTAATTTTTATGTAAATGTGATTTTATATTACAAGTTTTTTTTTAATATTTTTGAAATGTTGCATTGCCACCATACCTGGTACTTTGCTACTTGCTTGGTTCTTTTGTTTTTCAATAAGCTGAACAGTCTCAATTTGGCGTGAGATTATAAAAGTAGGAATTATTTATGGAATTTCACTTGACGTATAAAAAGTTATTGTCTGCTCTTTGGCTAATGACATTTATTAACTTTTTGTTTCTAATCGTTAGTATTTTAAATTTCCCATGCCTGATTAAACTTCTAGGCCTTAAGTGACGTTTTTCAACTTCTATTTGACATTAGCGATATAATAATACCAGAATTCCTTAAACCACAGATTTATTTTAATACGCGATACAATAATACAAGGCATTTGTGAATCGCCCATGTGCTGAAAAATAATGACGATTTTCCAAATTTTTACTTCGACATTTATAACTTATATAATTATTCTTAGTTTTCCAAAACAAAAAATCCGTTTCAACATTCCATTTATCGCGCCCAATTTTTTTCCATGGCAACTTGTTCCATTCAATGATCCAAATTTTACTCATTTGGCAAAACTTATACTCATCACAGATAAACGAGTGCCAATTTAGTTGTTATTAGCATCATATTGTAATTCCGTATTGGCAGCAATTTTTTTTATGATACACGGTGAAGCATGTGATGAGCTGCATAAAATATAAGTCAGAAAATTTGCTGAAATTTTTCATTAAAATTAATGCGCCTTCATTACACTTCAGCTGCCGGATTTAGTGCGAAAAAAATTATAATGTTTTTTTTTGGGAAAAGAGCAATAAATCCTCTTATTTGTACTATCGTAAAATAGGGTTTTATGTTTCACTATATGAAAAAGAAAAGAAAATAACTAAAGAGAGAAACTAAAACGGTACTCTGACAGACAGATGAACGTTTAATCGTATTTGAAATGCGTCTAACATGACGCAAATAAGCCGCAGATGTTTTATGCAGAGCACAAATACCATTCAACTTACATTTAAATCGCACACATAATTGTGCACGTTTTACGGCCACGGCAATAATGTGAAATCGTGTAAATTTTATTCTACATAAAAGCCCAATGCAAAATGCGGATGTGTAAGTAAACACATATGTTTTTCTTATTGCGGCAATTCTTTCTTTCTTCATGTCTTGACGATATTAAATACACGTCTAAAATATTTCACTTATGTAAGTGACTTCTTGTCAGAGACTGACAATTTTTTGTATCTGCACTATGGTAGAGTTACAGTTAAATAGCAATGCCATATTTCTTTAAGTTTTTTTGTCAAAAATATTTTATTGCTAATATAAGGAACATATGTTTGCTGTGAAAATATATGAAATGTGTAAAATTAATTTTTTCTAAAAGCGTGAAGTAACGTCATAGCTAGAAGTAGGTGCTCCGTAAGAAGTCTTCGAAGTAAGTCGCACACATTGACGGCGGCTAAATGCTTTACATACAATACTCGGCTGGTGGCGGCGTCATTCATTAGCTGAGTTTTAGCGGATTGGCTTTGTGCTCTGGTCTTTAAATACTCAATAATTATTAAACACCAATTTTGAAATGAGTTCGGTAATAACAACGTATTTATATTTTTATTTTGAAACTAATTATTCACTTTTCCAGGTATTTTTAAACATAATTTTTTTTTTATGGAAAAAAGTGAAGAAAGTGAAGTCTGATAGTGAAGTAGGGGGAATAGAGAAACTTCAGGGCTTACAACTCTGCAATTGCGCGTTATTTTTATTTTTGGAGCAGTGTTGCAGCGCCACTGGAGCTATGTGGGCTCTCTATTTGAAGATAGTATAGCCATTTTATTAATTATTTTACTACGCTGTTGCTTTAGTGCTTTAGAGTAATGCCGACATAGTGGAGCGCTGCGTTATATATGTATTAATTCTGCTATATATACTAGCAGAAATTCATTGGCATCGGCTGGAAGACGATCGCAGGTGTCTAATCATCGAATGCTTAATAATCCACGCATTAAGCCACAGCACTCTCAAGTTCCATTCTGGCCAACTTTGCGTTGGAATAAGCGTCTACAACCTGCAATGAGATACAAATAATACAGGAGCTCCAAGTTATTGACCACAGGAAACGCTGTTTGTTCACTGATTCAACCTCGAAGTGCTTGGAAGCAGAGCACAAGTTTAGCTTAAGAATCACCTTTCGAAAAGGAGCGTGTTTTTAAATTCTTGACTAATATAAAGAGTTATTGTTTAGGTGGGTTTTTCAACAACTTTGGTTTTGTTATCATGCCCAATGCTGAGTTCTACTGTTAAACGTTGTAGCTGCGCGCGCCACTATTAGCATGATGTATAATTAATTTGGCCGTACGGTTAGGTCTTGCAGATTTGACTTGACTTTGTCCTTACTACACTTTTTTCATGGGGGTTTTATGTCCGTTATAAGCTGCAATCAACTGATGCCCTAAAAGTTAACAAACCCCAGGATATTTAGCCAAATCTATGCAGAAGTCTCCTTCAAAATTCAAGGTCATGGCGAACATATGAACGATGCCATGTTTCGCATATAATGTCATATCTAAGTCCTTTAAGAGGAAGATATTTGCCCAGCTTATTCTATTAAAATTTCAGCAGCAACCCGGTCTGATTGAAAAACGGAAATATTCATTCTGTAATCGCTACTACTAAACATTATTCTAGAGCTAAATATGACTACTTGACCAGTATTTCCAAAATTTTATTTTAGCTCAATTATAAAATTTTTCTTTTTAGAAAATTTAACACGATTTTTTTCTTAGTGTACCAAAGTCAATAGGCTCACGTATCTGTTGTTGGTCTACTACACATGATCAGGTGTACAATATTAGACTTTCTAAAGTATTTTACCACAATCGAACAAAATTGTATTTTTTTTTCTTGTGTAAGTTTCTTACACTCTCCCCTCCAAAGCCATTGTACGAGGTGCGAGTCCAATAAATTTTATGTGAAGTAAGAGAAAACACAACCTCACGGTACGTGAGCGACGTAAGAAAAATGGATCAGAAATGAAGATGAAATAAATTTGCTTTTAACATCAGCGTCACTCTATTTCACAGTCTAAATATTTTAGATTCTTATGATATTCTAGGGAAGAATAGCCTTAGAAAGCAATGTAGCAAAAGGTTCATATGTGAAGCTATACGGATGAAGTTTGGGTTAAAAAAATGGTTCGCTTATAAGTGTTTGTACACGATTGGCATTTTGATAATTTTATATTCTCCAAAGTGAGAAATCATACATATTAAGGACGGTTTCAATTGCCAACGAATGTAATGGATTTTGCATCACTTTTTGATGAAAAATAAGACTAGAATTGTTGTTGCAAAATCACATTAAAGTCTGCAAAGCTTTTCTTTACTTTTCTTAAATATTTTAGTAACTTTTCTCAAATTCATATCGAACTTGTTTAGAGATTACAGTAGACGAGTTATTTTCGATGGCATCTCAACTAACGAGTTTAAGATTGATTCTGGGAAAGCCCGCTTTGCCCTTATAAATTATTTTTTATTTTCCTAAATGGCCTTCTTTGTAAGACTTGCAATCTTGGCTATTTCTTAGCAAATGTCAGAACAATTTGTCGTTCATTTATTGATGTACTGTCGGAGGTTGTGCCTATGAGTGTGTTTAAAATGCTAGCTTCGTAATAGCCATAGCACAAAAAAATGCTGTACTATGCTACAACTATTCTAAATGTAATTAATAATGATTTTGCTGTTACTGTGCTATGGAAAATATTTGTAGTTCAGCTATTGCAAAAGCAAAAATCAAAAACATCTGCTATCACAAAACAGCTATTTTTCGTTACTTTATTTATGCTATTGCTATGCTAATACTGTTGAAATTACGACAGCAACATACACAGCACCAGCACAAATATGACAGCAATCACATTGATAGCATTATGAAATGATACAACCGTACTTGGCACTGAAAATAGCACTGGTCATTTTTAAATGCCTTTGCTGCGCTATAATATTTTTTTTTTTACTTTTCAGTTTGCGTTAGAATACTAAATTATTGCAGCATTGAGGAGGACAGTGTTTGCTGTAATAGTTAATATTGCTTTATTAAAATGCAGATACAATTCATGAGTTTCTCTCGGAGCTACTCTACCGCCTACAGGAGATATCGAATTATATTGACTAAATGGTACTTCGGCACAAATCGGCTCTTGTTTTACTTTTCTATCGCTGCAAATACGATCATGAAACTAATTCACAACCGCCGGACCCTACAACGTGTTGATCATTACCATTTCATTGTTCTGTTGTCAAATGAAGAGATGCAACCAAAATTTATCTATACAACAAAATATGTAAAGAAAACACCTTTTATTTAAAACCTATAACAACGGGAAAATTTTCTTGCCAACCACAAAAAACAGAAGCAAGTAAAATATAACAAAATCTCTGCTGTTGCCCTTAATGGATGCATAAATATTCCAGAATACAATTTGCTGTTTTTTTCATACGCCTGTGTGCATGTGTGTGTGTGTGTGAATATGTGTGTATAAGGCCACTACAACTTTTTGGTAGTCTGTATAATTCATTTTGTATGCTCATCACGCGCCTTGTGCTACAAATTGTGGTATGCAGATATTCATCAAAAGGCACTCATTCACTTCTTTTTCTTGTATTTTATTTTTCAACGATGATGATGTACGGCATTTTTATGGCCTGCTTTTATTGAGTAAAATATACAAACATCAATAGGTCTGTGTGTGTGTTGTTTTTTTTAACTTGCACGTCTTAAGTGTCCAATGATTATTGTTATCATGTGTTATCAAGAGTGAATTTGGTGTTTGATATTACAATATCGAGTTCAATACATTAAGCTGAATTAAGCCCATGTTATTTGCGCCAGTGTTATGTTTCAAAACGGACATAAGACCTGTAATGATATTTTTTCTGGACGTTAGCAGAAGACTGTTATGCAAAATTAAATCGATAGATAGGGACAACAAATTGTAAACAGTTACAAGGAAGTAGTTTGTTCAAAAGAGTTTTCTTGAATAATATTATAAAAAGCCCTTTTGTTCTTTACTCTCAAAAAGTACTTTTCTAGTTTTTTTTAACGGTACGTCCTGAGAAATTTCCTCTTTATTGCATTTTGATATATTTAAATTTTTTTTGAAACGGAACTTATCCAAGCACTTTTTTTGAAAACTACTTTTTTAGTTTCAGAACGTAAATTTTTTCTTTAAAATATTTTTCAGATCCCTTCGTTTTTTTTAAATACTGACTTAAGAATGATTTTAAAAGCTAGTTATTAAAAAGGTACTTTTTTGAGTTGGCATTTTGTTGCTGGTACATTTATATGAAGTCTTTTTTTTTAAAAATTGCTGTCCTGAAGTGTATTTTACATTGAGGTGTTCTTCAGGTGCCTTGATTTTGACAAATTTTACCTTTTTGCGCTTCTCTTTATGGTTGTGATTTTTGAAGGCACTACAAAGGGATTTTTTCAAATTTGTTTCTAGCTTTGAAAAATATTTTAAGACTTAGAGTTATTTTAGAAGCACATAATACGTTCTTATTTAGGACTTCTTAATTTAGGAATTCAATTACTTTAATTACTGACTCAAACATTGGTAAAAAAGGGTATTTATTTGAGTAGGCATTTAGTTGCTGGTACATTTTAAATGAAGTTTTTTTGAAAAAAACAATTGTGCTACAAATGTACTTTTTGTTAATAAGGTTTTCGGGTGTCTTGGTGTTGACAAAGCGTACGTTTTTATAATTTTTTTTCGTTTAGGTACGTTTTATGATGATACTTTTTTAAAAAGGTACAACAAAGACAATTTTTCAAATTAGTTGTTAAATTTGAAGAATATTTTAAAATGCACATGTCAAGCTAAGAAAAACTATAAAAAATGTATGTACTTTTAAATTGACCCCTTAAAAGTATTTACTTTTTTTTAATTTAGGACTTCAAATAAGGCAAATTTTTTATATAACTTTTTAAGTGCGCTTCTAAGAACTAATTTGTAAAAATGCTGTTTATTGTTATTAATGCGTAAGGTAATGCATCAGACCAAGTTCTGGCCTGTGCGCACAGTGTGTACTCGTATATTGTATGAAATCTATCGCGCAGTTTTTACCCTCCTCATAACGTTGCTACGTTTAATAGGAAAATAATGAAAATTGAATAATAAAAATTTCTGCATATTGGTAACCTAGCTTGTGAAGTTGGAATATTTGACCCTAAAATCTTACCGTGGTATGAAGGTGAAAAAGTGTACATTTTAGTACCTATTCACTGACTCACTCTTCAATATTGTAGAGCAATTTCACTAAAGCTAGAGTGCTGAAAGTTTGTATACAATATAATCAGAAAAGCTGAAAACAAAACAGAAATGTGAAAATGAGGCCATGTTTCTATTGAAACGTTTCGGCCGTTAAAAGCAATGAGATTAAAACGAGGACCAAGTTTTTTTATATAAAATGCCATCTCATTTCCATACAACCTTGGCAATATTTTCGTTTAACTTCCTAATATGGGAAAGAATTTTGGGAAAAATACTACCAAACCAGCAGTTTGCATAGAATTGAGATAATATTGAACAAATCTAGAACTTGGTCCTTATTTAAATCTTAGTACTTTTAACGGCCGAAATATTTGGATAGGAACTTGGCCTCATTTTTGAGTTCATGTATTTGGGGGAATAGAGGTTAATTTTGTGGTAGGTTTACAATGAAAAATAATTGAAGAACGTTTAGTAAAAAGTACTTTTTGTACTTAATGTACTTTTTGAAGTGGCACCTTTAGTCAATAGAGATTAGTTTATTGTGTTAGTTTGTAGCGCTTGTGATGTTTTGTCTTTTAAACATGACTTTTTGAAAATTTGTTCTAATTTATTTTGAAAGGATTGTACTTTTTTAAAACGGCTGTTAATAATGATGTTTATTTAAAAAGTAAAACGTTTGTGTTGGCAGAATTTCTTTAATAAGGGATACTGAAAGTACTTTTATACTCAAAGTAACTTTGTACGTAAAGTACTTTTTGTACCAAAAGTACTTTTTGGAACTACTTAAAGTACTTTTTGTACTAAAAGTAGTTTTTGTACTGAAAGTGCTTTTCATATTGAAAGTACTTTTTGTCCTTAAAGTTCTTTTGTTCTTAAAGTACTTTTTGTACTTAAAGAGCATTTTAATGGAGACGGATATATAATGACAGTTATTGGTGTCTATGTTATTTTATCCCTTATTACTTTTCCTGCCTTCTTTTTTCTTACGTTTATGAAAGTAAGTGCCGATGTTTAATGTCAATCTCTCGATTTAACCCTGTTAAAAAGCGGTTACTATGTAATTTGTTTGGTTAATTTTATTACATTTTAAAATCTACCCGTCTTTCTTGGAACACTGTGTAAGTACCTATATTATCCTGCACAGTAACCACTTATATATTCGGTTATATTGCTGCAAATATGAACCCATTCTTTTGTCCCCCAAATTTTTATGGTTTTTGGCAAAAATGCAAATTTGTTTAACCATTTTCAAATCCTTTTTTACTACCAAGTTCTGTGCTGTTGTTTCTCATGTAAACAGTGAAAAAAAAACTTTAAAATTAGTTACATATAAAAAAAGAAACAACTAATTTAAAAAAACAAGACTAAAAGCATTAAAGAATATATTTTTATTTGTCAACATGCCACCAGGGACAGAGGAGTTAGAGACATCATTAAAAAAAATTTGAATGAAAAGTGTTCATTATGCATTTATTTTCACAGCGTTTGAATGAGTCCCACCGACTTGGCCTTTCAGCTTGAAGGGATAAATAAGTCTAACAGCACCATCAAACTCTTTCTCGGATTTAGTTGTTTATTTATTTTCAGTCTAGAGAAAACAAGGCTGGTTTTAAATGGAAGGTTGTTTCTAAAAACTGTTACTTGGTACCACAGTGCAATAAAGCTTTTATCTCTATATGATTGTGTGTAGGTGTGTGTTAATTTTTATCTGTTTGTACGTTCCTTTGTTTTTTAATGAATGCGTGTATGTGTAGCTGTGCTGTTTAACATTTTACATTTTCGCATTTGGCATTTAACAAAATTGTCCACAAAATTTAAGCTTTCAAAATAAAACACAAGAAAAAAAAGTACATAAATGAACAAGAGAAATTGCTTGTTATTTTTTGGGACTGTGGCCAAATGTCTTTAGAGGATTTGAATGTGTTGTGTAGGACTAAATGTAATTATGATATTTTTGTTCTAATGTTTGTGTTTTTTGCTATTGTTTGTTTTTTGTTTTAGGAGTAGGAAAACATAACATACTTTCGTGGACAAATTTTCAAAAAGGGAAAATCGTAACAATGAACAACAATAAATGTAAATAAAAAGTAATGATCCCTCTACATATTTACAAAACATTAACAATAAAAAATAAACATTTCAGTGGCACTGATTTGTCGTTGAATTCTCTTAAGTGCCAGTAATGAACAAGTAAAGTAGAAATTATGAATTTGAAGAAAATATTGTAATAATATTTATCACATTAGTTCGCTTTTATTTTTAGTATTCTATGCGGTCGTTACTTGTGTAACAAACTGATATAGAAGAGTTCAGTAAAATATTTTGTTTCATAGTCGCGATCGATCGACACCGCAGTTTTAACAAAACAACTTTTTAAATCCTTTTCGCACACTCTAATCGTTTCGTAATCGTAATAATCCATCAGCAGGAAATTCACATTCACCTCTTCCTATTATTTAGTTATGTAAGTACTGTTGCCCTCAGTGTCCACAAGGATCGTCATTTTTTCTTCTGTCACTATTAGAACGAACACTGGAATTGTGTCATTTTAGCTGTGTGTAATAGTCGTTGTATTTCAGATGCTTTTAGTACCATTCATATCAAAAAATATTTAGTAATGTTTGCAATTTCAACATGCCTCTTTTGACGCCTGGCGAACATGTGGAAAGTATTAAAAACACACTCGGGAATTTCCTCCTAAATTCTAAATTTCACTAATTGCGTCGTGATGGCGGTCGTTAACAATTTAGTGCCAAGGAAATTATTTGCGTCGTTGAACTAGTTGAGCGTGTGTACACTACTTTAGACATGATGCCATCAACTAGATAGAGATTAGTGCCAGATGCAGAAACCAAAGGCGTCGTGGCGGCCGGTAGCGAAGAAGACCCAGAGATATCGATTCGGTGCAGCATTAACCAGAGAGACAACGCCGCATATTTTGCGCTTGAAATTGGGCCTACATCTATGTAAGATGCAGAAGCTCGACGACCTTAAACATTGCTGTGAGTTTGGTCGAAGATCTGGATTTTGGTCAAAAATACATATTCTCGGAAGGGTCCCTTCTTTTGTCCCAACCACTATGTCAACAAGCAAAGCTGCCATTATTAAAGAAAAAGCAATCAATAAATGGTCAACCAAGCATCACTGCATCCACAATAAGTAATTAAATGGTGCGATTTATACAAAGCGATATTATCGAACCTTTCCCGTCATTCTGTATAGGGCGATTTAAACCAATTTTCTGTGACCAGAGGTCGGCAAGATTGATATATCTGAGCTGCGGATTCAAGAGAACTCCGCTACATGCAATAAAACCGATGCAACGATTGAAGTTGTGAAGGAAAAATTTGGCAACTGGGTCATCTCGCGGCCAATCTTCATCAGTTCGCTGCCGCGATCATGCGACTTGAAACCCCTCGATTATTTTCTCCAGGGCTACGCGATCAAAAACTTGATCGAACGCTTGATGTAAAATTCAATGCGTAATGTTAAAAATATAGTTCCTAACTACAGCCATAATCAATTTAATAGGACATGATGAAGCATGATATTTGTTTTTTTTTATTTGTTCACAATATTTTCTTTTTCAATAAAGATCATTCAGGTTAGCTCCTTCACCGCAGCTGTAGATTTCTTTATATTGGGGCAAAATATTATAAGCTCGTTCAAATCTCAAGAATTTGGTTCGATATCGTAACCGTTTGCTGGAATCTATTTTTTTGAGAAGCTATTTTCCAATAAAAAAGATTTTAAGAAAGCAGAAGAGAATGTTTCTTTGATTATGTTTTACAAAATATACACTATCGTTGAAGATTTAATTATTTCGGTTGTTTTTAACGAATTTCTGTTAACAAAGAAAATAAAAATTAATTACTGCTTAATGAAATGTAAAATAAGTAGGAAAACAAAAATAAAAAACAAGAACTGAAATTTGTTTATCCCAAAAAAAGAAAAGGGTGTTTGAAAAGCGCCTAATTAGAATTTGATTGCTCTTAGAATGTTAAACAAAAAAGGTTCCTTAATTCAATTTGCTATTTTTAGACTTACAGACATCTTTTTTCCTTTTTTGCTGAATTTCAGCTATTTTTAAATTTTTGGGAAAAGACATTGTTTCGCAGGAAAAGTAATAAGTAGGAGGAATTTACAAGTTGGAAAAAGCAAAACAAAACCTCTTGTTTTACCGAATTTGTAAGAGGCGTTTTGTCTGAAGCTTTTCATTGAGAACGGAAAAGAGAGGTTATTTTATTTGTTTATGGGAAGAAATTTTGATAATGATTGATGCTGGGTGTCAGTGTTTTTAAGCGTAAAGGCTTCTTAGATCCAACTTTATATTATTTGATTAATTTGGAGCAAAACTATAGCAGAACTTGGTACTTTAATTACTGCAATATCTTTAAGAATGTGCATATCATGAGGTGACATTATAGTTGGTCGGGCATTCGCCATATTGGATTTAGAATGACGTCAATTTATTTTTTTGTATTCTTCCCGATGAAACCTTTAATGTAATGATACCTATTTCATAGCGTTGCAAAACAATTTTGTCGGCTATCTTGTGGCATCCGTCGTACTGGATTTAGATTGACGTATATTTACTTTTTGTAATCTTTCCGACGAACCCTTTCATGTGATACCCATATCATGGGGTAGCATAAAAAATAATAGGCCGGCCATCTTGGGACATCCGCCATATTGGATTTTGAATGAGGTCAATTAACCTTTCCTATTCTCAGTAAACCCTTTCATTCACCACATATCATAGGGTTGCATAAAAAATAATGGTTCAACTTTTTTTTTGAGGAATCCGGAATATTCGACTTATACCATACCACACGTTACTGTGCCATACTAATCAGTTGCCCCTCGTGGACATGTCTCTCCAGTGATGCTGCCAACTTGTATTGCTATCCGGACAAACCATTCCCCAAGGCTTGACTGAGCGATGAAATTCAAGTTTCGACCAGTGCCACGTGAACGAATACCCCAGGACGATAACACTCTACATTGACTGCTGCTAAGGACGTTTTGGGGATGATGTATAGTAGTAGCTGTGGTTTAGACTCAAATCCTGTGCAAGCCTTCTATGCAAAAAGATGTGTATAATTGAATAATACGACACAAAATTAAAAGCTGCTCAAGAATTAAGGTTGACTGATTTCCCGACTTGTCAGTATTTTAAGTCTTGAATCCTTCAAAGACTTTGTATCCTCTTCCTGCTCTAATGGCTACGTCAGTATGATTACCAACCAAAAGAGGTTCAAGAGGTAGTGTGTGCCTTCTGGACACACGAAAACATCAATCGATATTTCTTCCAAACACAATGCAGCTGTCAATGGCTCCCGTTAACGTGCTACGATCACGGACTGTTTAATGTCTGAAGCTGAGGCGTGTGTTATCCTAAAATTTTGCTTTTATTGCCTACTAACCAGGCATTTTTAATTAGTACTATGTAATGTTAAGAGATTACATAAAGATATTCGCCAACATTATTCGATTATTCGGTAAATTTAAAAATTGCTCAAAAACGTCCCTGAAAACTGGAGCTGCAGATTCGACCTTGTTGCAGCCGATAGGGAAAAACGAAATTATTAAAAATAAATAATTGTTAGAAATTCTAAGTTTGTTTAATCATAAAGAGCAAAAGCGAGAGATCAAATTTGAGCTTTATTATTCTTTAACAAATTATTTCCAGGGCAGTCACTAATTCGCTTCAATTTACATATGTAGAGGACGGCGACATACTAAGGGTCAGCCTTTTCAGTAAATGGAATGCAAATGGTCTTATAATTTTCTAGTTTTTTGTAACTTCAAAGTGCTTTCTTGTAAATTATAGTCGTAATTACAAGGTAATATTCATGAGGACATAAATGATAAATACCAAGGTGGTTCACTGTATCGAATTTATTTCCTTTTCCGAATGCCGAAATATTAAGCGATATTCAAAATTATTTTCAAACTGAACAAGTGTTTGTACAGCATCTGGGTAATGTACTATTGCAACAAATGCCTAAAACTTACTATGGCTTTAACATTTGTTACTCCCTTACATTTGATCCCATTTTTTTTTTTGGTAGCAATTTAAGTCTTAAGGGTGCCTTAATTTCATTGAAATTAAATTCTAACCCATTTTAAAGTTTAAGTATGCAACACATCAACACATTCTTGGCATGGAAAGGAGGTTTTAGATAAATGACACTACAGCTCACAAGCATACACATACTTTTACACACACACACACACACTTACACATATACGTATGTCCTTTAATGTTGTGTTACTATTTGTGTTTGTTTGTATGTGTTAGTTAGGAAGTAAATGTAAACCGATAAAATTGGTTCTCATTACAAATTAAAACCAAAAAAAAGGAGGCCAATAAATTAAAAAAGGGAGACTTTACACATTTTGGCAATTTAGATAAGAGGCATAATTTTCGATAACGAGCAGACTGGTTGAATAAGTAAAACCAAATAATTTTTAATACCACTTTCATACAAACACATATACTGGTACAAACATAATGTTGTTGTGGTTTTCTGTGTCAGATCCAAATATGGCATGTAGTAACTAGTTGTAGTGTTGGTGGTATTTGGATCGTTAAGTGCCCTGTAGTTTAAAAAATGTCAAAACACTCTTAGCCTGGTTGCTTAACAGTTCCACAGGCCTTCATCATGTATTTCGTTCATTGCAACCTTATGTCTCATTTATATTGCAAACTACCCGCGAAGAGGATTAGTAACTACTAGACCACAACGTAATGGAAGCGCTACTTATGCTGCTATAAAAAGTTTTGGAATATTTATCCCGAACTTCAGGACACCGATTGTTGTTGTGGCAATTTAGTAGTTAGCAGTGTGTTGTGTATTATTGATGCTCTATTGTTTTCGGATTGGAAAAAAGGATTGTTGTAAAATAAATTTCTCTTTTTAAAAAGGCAATTGAAATTTATGGGTTGGTTGTTGAAATTACAGAATTTATTTTGGTAAAAGTTTATTGTTTTTTGTTTATTGAAAAGTGTAACTATCAAACTAGTTCTAAAAAATCAGAAGAACTTCAATTGTAGAGAACAAAGAATCAACAAATAAAAAACGTTATGATTGTTTAATGTTTCAAATGTTTTCCCCCAAATTAAGGTAAAGAATAAGGAAATATATCAGTTACAATGTTGTATTTTATTCTTAAATAACCGCTGCGACTACGACTACTACTTAAATATGTAGGAGTATTTTTTTTTTTATTAAATTTGGTGAAAGGTCTATTACACTGAAAATGGGTTTTGAAATTATTTTTTTTCTTTATTGAAAGCGCTGATAGTAAATTTGTCATTCTATTTGCATTTGAACTCTCGAATTAGTTTGGAAATTATCTTAAAAATTAAAAAATAAAAATTCTACTGCAAGAGACATTATACAGGGTGCCCGCCTGGAAGGTATACTACTTTGTTTTGCCGCCATTTTGGTAAAAATTAGTCTTGTCAGTTCATATTTGGCAGTCATGAAGTAGAGACATGGCAAATTTATTATGAAAAAATATTCGGTAAATCAACGTATTTTAATCGTTAAAACATTTTAACAAAATTAATCATCGATTACTGTGACGATGAGAAAGTTACGTGAAATTTTTGGGATAAACAACTGCTGAACAACTGAAAACATTACTGCTGTTCAAGAAAGTGTTCAAAACAATCCATCAACCTTAATTCGACACCTTGCTCAGGAGCATGGCCAAATTTTGCGCAAAGATGTGCATTCGTTTCCATTTAAGATTCAGTTGACAAAAGAGCTTCTACCAGAAGCCCATTTACGTCGCCGTACACATGCCAATAGGAAGCCACAGCTCGCCCATGACAACCCCGATTTTCATGAAAAAATCATAATGAGTGACGAGGCACATTTTCATTTGAATGGATATGTGAATAAACAGGATAGTCATCAGTCATCAGTCACCTTTGCATCCGTTAAAAGTCTGGTGTGCAATTTGATCAGGAGGAATCATTGGACCTTACTTCTTTGAAACTGAAAACGGCGTAACGTTAACTGTCAATGGGGAGCGATATCGTGATGTGATTGAAAACTTTTTAACGCCACAACTGCATGCTTTGGAGCTTGACTAACATATGGTTTCAACAAGACGGTGCCACAGCGCATGCAGCCAGGATTGCAATGGAATTACTGCCAGACCTCTTTCCACAACAAGTCATTTCAAGGAATGGTGATGTTGATTAACCTCCACGGTCGCCTGATTTGACTGCTCCGGACTTCTTTTTGGCGGGATATCTGAAAAGCAAGGTCTATGCAAACAAACCAGAAACGCTGGAGTGATGAACTTAATGAAATACCGCATGAAATATGTGAGAATATAATGAAAAATGTATTCAAAAGGCTCGCATTTGAGAGGCTAACAGAGACTGACATTTATCTGATATTGTATTCCATACATAATTGCCGACATTAAGTAAAACATTTATCAATATACGATCCATTCTCTATCATTTAATCAAAAATTATAAACAAACAATATAGTATTCCTTCCCGGCGGATTTATTTCGAAAACTTTTTGTCCAAGAACAATTTTGAAACGTGCTATAGATTTTGCTTTTCGATGACATAAAATAGTGAATGAAAAATTCTAAGCTACTTGCTAATGCTCGAAATTCGCAATATTTTCCAAAAAGGTTTAAAATTGATTAATTAATTATTTCCGAAAATTCGAAATTAAGCTCCGAACATACTTCAGGAGTTAATATTATTGTAACATTGCGTAAAAAATAAATTTTTTTATGTTTCCTACACTATTCAATAGTTTTTCTTTCAATATTTGAAAGTTCGAAATTCAAGTTGGAATTGTTAAAGCTTAATTGATTATATTGAAAATAAATTTGCTAACGGTGAAGTAGAAAAAAAATTGTTTAGGGCACTGGTTTTTTGGGGTTATTTAATCGTTTAGTTTTTGAAAATGAAAAGAAAAAAAACAGAAAATTTGCCGAACTGAATGAAATATTTATTTCGCCCGTTAAATTAATGGCTGCCATTTAGTTTTTAAAGATTATTTCAGGTGAATGTTGCTCTCGGATATGCCGTAGATGGCCAATTTCGACGCAGTTTCAGTCGGTATCTCACCAATGACAGCTGTAATATTGTCTTCCAAGGCTGGAATTAATATCCCCACCATAAATAGTCTGGTGTGGTCAAATCGCACGATCCTGGCTGCCAATGAACTGCTCGCTGCAACACGTGAGATTAATTGCTCACCAAACACGCCTCTCAATAGGTGTATGGTATCGCATGCCGTGGGGCATATGACACCGTCTTGTTGAAACTACATGTCAACGAAGTCCAATACCTCCATTTTTGGGCAAACAAAAGTCTAGTACACATCGCCTTGTACCATGCTTCCTTAGCTATAGCATTGCGATTTCCATCGTTCTTTTAGAATGTCCAATGATGCCCACGGCCCACAAACTGCACCAAACAGTGCATTGGCAGCCTCTGGCTCCTCTCACTCTAAATGCGCCAGAAATGAGCTTCGCCACTGAGGAACATTTTTCGATAGAAAACACATGTCTTACACAGCATGAGTTTTAATGATAAAATTCAATGATTTGCAAACGTTGTTCGTACGTTAGTATATTAGTGGTGAAATGGCAAACCCTTCTGAGCATTTTTGGCATGGCCACATGTTACGAACGTTTTTTTTTTACACTAAAATTATTTACTATGAAAAACCAAATAGCAACCAAATCACCTGATATAATCAACAGCGACTTCGTCTCGAAATTTCCTCTAAATAAGGAATCACAAACCCTAACTTTTGGCGGGACTTTTAAAAAGTTAATTTTGCGTTCACCATACAATAATGAATAGAAACCAGGCAGCCGTATATTTAACGAAATTGAGAAATATGTTATATAACAAACCACTAAAGAAATCTGTAATATGTTTATTTGTTTAGAATTCAATATTAATTGCCATTAATAAAATACAACTCATCCAATAAAATAAAATTGTTTTTAGTCAATTAAATTAAAAATTCTAAAAAACCGCACTGTGGTCAAATAATTAAAAATAAAGCCTGCCAGGTATGCTTTATATAGTTTAAGGTTTCATTCCAGCAACCAAAGTAGGCTATAAAGAGTTATTTTTATAAGCGCCAAAAAATATGCAGCATTTTTCCCTTTAGCTTTTTAATATTGGTTGGTGTTTGGTTGCTTTTTCACGGTTTACAAATCATTGAATTTTTTCGCTTTTTTTACTTTTTCATCACTTGTTTTGAAGTATTTTTTTCTTCAGTACATAAATATCTTTGGCTTTATTTTTGTAAGCACCCGCTGCAACGGTTTTGCGCCACAAATTGATTGTGCAATTAAGCACTAAATTAAAAAATACCACCAGTATTGGTTTTAATTTTTTCAGCTTCAATCAATCTGCAACCAGGTAATAAAGCAATGAGCGTAGCATCAATGCAACAAAGAAGAATTCAAGAAATTCCTTTCAAAACAGATAAATAGAAGAATTGGAAAAATTATTTTCATTAAAAAAAATCCTTATCGCACAAATTTTCGCCCTCACTTTCAACTTTATTACATATTTTTGTTAACTGACCTGTTTATTTAATCTTTATAATTATCAACCCCATTGAATAAACAAATAAATGTAAATATTATTCTTCTATAAATTAAATTAATTTCTCCAAACACAAACAAATAAATAAAAAGAAAACACAAAATATTTGCGAACAATTAAACATATTTCTGAAATAATTTTCCGCTTCCATCCCTGTAATATTTACAACCGACGTAACGAAAATATTTATAAAAACAATAATAAAAATATCAACAAAGTACTCAGATATTTTAAAGAATTAATTCATTTTGAACAATTAAAAATGTTGTAAATGATTAAGACACACCAGTATTTTACTTATTTGGCGCTTGTTATTGGCTCCGATGTGCTCCAATTAGGAGGCTGATTTTCCGATAAGCAGCATTTCAGGGTCAATCTTAATAATAACGCGACGGATGATATAGACCAACGTATACTCATGATATTAAACCCCACCACAGAGAATAATCCAACAGTATTGAACCACCAATCTTAGATATTAATTAACAAACCCAAAAATTTTTTTAGGCCCGGGAATACGGATCATAATCGAATATTATTTACCTTCAATTTAATTTTCAAGAGTAAATTATTAAGAAACTCTTCTTTCAATTAAAAAGGGCCCATGTATGTCATTATGTGAGAGGTAGCCAGAGTATCCATTGTAGTGCATATGGTGTAGCACGTAGCATCCACATGGCGTCTTTGTCGAAATCGGTGAGTATTCACTTGTAGTGGTCGCAGTTACTTGTTATCACCATCGTGATTATCGAAGACACAGAAAGTTTTTGATAACCAAGTGCCATCCTGTAAACCGCATGGGCATTCGCGTCGTCCCATATGCGATAATTTTTCTAGTTAAAACAACTCATAAACAAATTTGAGATTATTTTTTTAACGATGAAAGAGTAAAATGTTTTTAAAAGGGTGGCAGCTATGAGACTGGTATATTACACTATATTCAGACATGCATATTAATTGCGCAATTATAATATTTAGGCAATTAAGCAATTAAAGCGCAACCATACAAGCACGTAATTAATAAATTGAGTTATTAGTACTTAATTGCACCATAAATTAAGTCGAATTCACCATGCAACTCTGGCGAATTACAACAACATTTTATTCTTCATGGAAGTTGCCAAACTCTATATATAAAAACTGAAAACGAAAAATAAAAAGAAATGGTGGATGAAATTGAAAATTCATTCAGGTTACTAAAACTGAATGAATTTTTTAACGAAATAATTTTTTTTAAGTATTTCATTTCTTATAAGGATAATTAACTTCTAAAAAAATGTCGTTTAAATCCGAAGTTCTTTCCATTTTTCTAAATTCACAAACTCAAGTTTTAAGAAACAAATTGTAAATATTATCAGATGTCAAATGCTAATTGAATAAACTAATTTCGATATATGTGAACGCCAAAGTCTATAATGCAGTGTAGCATTTAATTGCCTCAATTAAGTGGAACATAGTGCATTACTGATTTAATATTATTTCTCTTTTAAGCAACAAAAATCGCATCTTGTCCATGTACGCATGAAAATATGCTGATTGCGGAACAAGGAGTACTCAAAAACTAACCTGAATTCTAGACGTAGACGTACGACCTGGACATCAGAGTAACGCAGAACTACTCTATGACATGACTAAATGGAACAGCCGCAAGCAGTTAGTTCCATTCGTCAATACGCGAACATTTATCGCGTAAAAGGTAATACTTCTTTCCAACTGACCTAGTCCATCAAAATATTTGCAGAAAAAATTTTATTCCTTTGTACCTTAAGAAATCCTTAAATATAAAGAAATATAACTTTTTTAATTGTAAACCTTTTCTTCTCTACTTAATTCTTAAGAGCTACATTTGTGAACGAACTCTTTGTCTTTTATTCACACCAATTTTACGCCCTCACACATTCACACATTTTAACACTCACACACATACACATACTCGCCCAAATGTGTGCATTCAAGCATAACAAAATAAAATTGCATGGTAATATTGTTTGTGTGTTTGTTAGTTTGTTTGACTGGTTGGTGGTTCTTCTTTTTTTTTAATTTTCCATATTCTTTCTCTATCATTGGTGTTGCAACACTTTTGTTGTTTTTGTTTGTGTTATTTTGCTGCGGCAATTGTTGTTCCTCTTCAAGCAACGATGCGTTATCACAAAAATATAAGTTTATAAATTCGTGTGTGAGTATTTATAAACAACTATAGTGTTTAACGAGGTTTATACAGTGGTGTTGACATAACTTGCACACAAACAACAACACACATAAACACACACACACGCGCTCTCATTCATAAGCAAACCCTCATATTAATTTAACCACAAGGACATTTATATTTCGTAAATAGAGAAAAATACACAGCGTATAACGATCACACATAAACACACACATAAACTCAGTGAAATCCAATAATGTATATTTCTATGTGTGTGTGTGTGACAACCTGCAGTTTGCTCCTTTTATTTGTTTGTTATAAAATATTTCTTGTTTTTATATTGCAGCATTTTAGGGGCAGAACTGCCTGGCTAATTATACAACTTTCAATGGATAAAGGGCTGTTGCAATTTTTTTCCCTTATTCTGTTTGAGTGTTGGTGTGTGTATGTGTTTCTTTTTCAAACCATTTACTTTGTTAACTTTACTCTCATGCCATTTATTATTTATTAGTTACCAATATGTTTGTACTGAGTGGTGTTTTGTTGCGACTTTTATGAAGCTACCATAATTTGAAGCATCTGTTTATGTTTTTAATAGAAAAGCTTTAATTTACCGTCTTCTCATGAGCGGTTATTTCGATAAATAATTTAAATTTATTGCTAAAAAGGGCGAGTGTTAAACTTTATTAATTATCGTTAGCGCTAAAGGAAGGCTAATAATTGCAAACAGGTACTAGCTGCACATTGTCTTGGAACGGGGTGGTAGAGTGGTAATTAGGACATGTACTGGAGTTAAGAGAAGGAAAAGGTATGTATAATTACACAAGTATATAAGGTTTTGGACTGGAGCAACTGAAAATAGTTATTTGTCATCTAATAATGAGGTGCTGAATTCAAAACTGTACTCCATTTTTATTAAACTTATTGTGGTTTGCGAGATATACAGGTATAACCAAAATGAAGGAAGTGCCACGGCTTATATTAGTATAAGTCATTGTCCTTAAATCTGCTTAGTTGTTTTAAGAATATCGACGAAGTTGTGGCGAAAAAACATTTTTTATGTGAAAATTAAAAAAAAAAATTTTAAGAAATAAAAAATATAAAACGTAAAAATCGCAAGTTGATGTGAAAAGCTTTCACACCGGGATATCGGACAGTGTACTATAAGTTTTAACACGTTCGCCAAAAGTGTTTTTTTGTTTAAAAGTATATGTTAAGTGTTAGTGAACCGTTCTGTGTCTTAAGTTTCAGGATTGTGTTGTTGTTTTTTTTTGTGTTTTTTGAATGTGACCACCGGTGGGTCACGCGGCACTCAAGTGTTACAGAAAAGCACATGGTGCCACGTGACCCACCAGTGGTCACAGTGATATTTTCGATAAATTTATTCATTTTGATCTCATCTCTCGCATCCCATTAGGTTTTAATTCAATAAAAAGAAATCAAAAGTTACTCAAAATGGCAAACAACAATTCTGGAATAAATCCAATGATTTTTTATGGAAACTGAGATAGGAACGAAGGCTCCGACACTGATGAAGTCGATTTTGAGGGATCGGATGCAGATGGTTACGTTCCATCCGAAGTTGAGTCAAGTGGATGTGAGTTTTCAAGAGACTCAGAACCATCGGCAGTTAAAGAAGGTTTTCCAGATGCACCTGATTTGTCCATCGTTTCAGCATACCTGTGGACCCCTGTAAGTGAAACATCTTTGAATACCTTCGTTTTTGATGAAGCTCCAACATTTGGCATCCAAAAAGTGCAATCAACGTTGCGTCCTATTAAAGCATTTGGGCTAATGGTCACTGAGGAAATATTTGATCTTATTGTGACTCAAACAAATTTAAATGCCAAGAATTTGCTACAAAACAATACGTTTACACGAAAGGCTCGTACAAAGGAATGGGTAGGTACAACAGTAGCCGAAATAAAAAAAAAATGATGGGATTAGTAATGTATATGGGAATCGTAAAATATCCATCCATTTCCCACTACTGGAGAATGAAAAAAATGCCAAACCGTATTTTTCGACACTCGAAAAATCGCCATTTCCAATTTTCCATTTTCAATTTTGTCAGCCCTAAAAACCGGTCATTTTCCGTACTGAAATTTTTAAACAAAAACTGCTTGTGTTTGTTTATTCGTCTTAAGGAAGATAACGAAAAGCCATTGGCATCAAAATTCCTCAAATGTTTTAAGTTTTCAAATGCCTAAGAAAATTACAAAAGGATAATTAAAAAAACCATTGAGAAAGTTTCCCTCCTCAAGTTATTTAACTCAATTTGTAATCAGCCAAGCGTTAAAGATTAATTTCGGTAGCCACTTTTAAAGGCCCAAAAGGTAATAAAAAATATTGGCTTGAATGAATAAATGAAACTTCCAAGTGCTAAGAACATTACTGGCCTTAGGATTTTATTTATTGCAAGTGTTTATTGTTGTCAAAGGACATGGAAATCGTTAATTTAATGGCGTGAAACAACAAAAATTACTACTTTTTATTTTTTTTGTTGTTCTTTTTAATTATTTCAGTTCAATGGATGTGTCGGTGGGTGTGTGAAAATGAATGTTGATATAAAATGAAAATGTATTTACAATTATATTGTTATATTGCCCCAGGGACGCATAAAATATCAAATTGTGGCCACGCAGTTTTAACCCAACAAAAAATCCTATAAAAATTAGCTGTAAATTTTACAAAAACCAAAAGAAAAAACTAAATATTAAAACTTCACCACTCGTTTTTCGTATCGTTGTATTTGGTTATTACTTAACAATTTTGTAAAAAAATGTTTTTTGAAAAATATGACACACCTTTACACTTTCATTTGATATCAGAAGAAAAAACAAATTTTGCATTTAAATTTAATAAAATTAAAAATTTCAAATAGAAAATAATAGAGTTAAAGTGATAAGTTTATAAATAAAAATAAATATTTATTTCAAGGAATAAAATTTCGTGTTTGTTCGTGTTGATTATTTGACGTTTAGCAATACGAGACTACAAGCCATATGACACGTCCTTGGGTGTTGACAAGTAAATAATTGAAAAGTTTATTTCACTACTTGGTACAACAAGGCCAGCGGGTTACGGATTGACAAAATTTCTCTAATAGTTTAAATGATTCTAAAAACAACACAAAACTTTTATTTTTTATTAAGATTTTTGGGAGTGAACCAAAAATAACAGCAACGACCAAACAAGGATCATAGGTAATGCAAAACAGGCCCACGTGGGTCTGCAAATTCGATCAATTTGGGTTACCTGGAGAAGAGACGATGTGAGAAAGAATAGTCCTAAATTAAAGAGTGAAGAAAAGTTAAGATTAGAAGGCAGAGTTGAATGTTAACTACATTTGTGCAGATGTGAAGTTATTCTCTAACAAGTCGCCGCTTCTTATAAAGGAATATATTTCTCTTAGTGCCAACTCTAATAGTTCGGAGATGCTGACGAAGGACCTTGGATAGGCACAGAAGAAGATAAACTCGATTTTCTTCGCGTGATTGGCAAATATGTTATGTCCAGTAATCGCTGCCGCGATGTTTCCGCCTCTAACATGTTGAGAAGGAAAAGTTACAGAATTCGTCAATGTGAGACTTCTGCAGCCTCGTTTTTGCCTTTAGCACCTTGGCAGATATTAAATTTCCCGCATGAGTGCCGTTCTTGCCGTGATTCTCAAATGTCGCTCCATCCCGGCAATCATGGAACAGTTTAGATGTCGAACAAAGACCTATCAAAGACCTAATTGCTGTCGGTAAGAATACGAAGATCTCTATTAAGTATTCAATAGTAGTACAGACAGTTTGACGGCCTTAACACCGCTTATATTGCTTGCCTGAAGAACGCTAAAACCGCTGGACATGTTGACCCCCAGTTCCCCTTTGTAGACACCTCCACCTATTCTTTCCTTCCACTTGGAGCCATCTGTTAATACTTTCAGAGATCTTTCTTTGGCCTAACACTACCCGGAATTCGTTATTGTTTATGTTTCTTAATCTTCTCTTTTTCGCCAAAAAATTGTCTACTTTTCTAGTTTTCAATTTTGGAATTGCTTTTAATTTCCTCTGCTCTTGAGCGAAGGAAAAATTCAGTAGAAGTCGTGCTAGCTAAACATAGATATTGCGGGTGTTGCTCTACAATATAGGCTAGTCTTAGATTTTTAATAGAATCCAGCATAGAATCAATGATTTGTCACCGGTGGTGATAACTATGACTAAATGTTGCCGCGAAAATATATTTTTACAACCAACTCACGTCGCTTGGCGCCAAAGCGTCCATCGTCCATAAAAGCTCCGCTCTAGACACTGAGATCAAATGGTTTCTATAAAATAATCACGGGACGATATGCGATCATAATTTTCTTAACTTTTTTATGTCTTCGTTGGTCACAGGAGTAAAGAACCAACTGGCAGGAGACAAACCCATATCGAAATACGGCCTAATTTAAGCCTTTTATACTCCTCTCACACTTGTGTTTTAGGTCTGTCAAGGAGGGGCTAACCGGCCAAGAATGTGTTGATTATTTTCATTTAACTTTCAATTTACTTTTTATCGTTTGGTGTATCCCTTTCCTGTAAAAAAGATGTTAAACCATAAATCTATGTTTCTGTTTCCTTTAAATTTGTAAAAGATTTGTCTTCTTTTTGGTTTCTTAAATCAACACGTCCTTAATTACAAACCCACATTTGTTATTCCATGTTTCACAGCTGCCTGATGGTGTCATTCTTCTCTTCAACAGTGATATCGTCAGAATGTTGGTCATTCTGTTTGGTTTTTCTTGAGGTTTTGTTTCTCTTTTTTCTTGTCGACATATTGGAGAATGGATAAAGAGAAAGGTGAAATCCTCTGATGTTGTAAATTATACAAGTTTCGATGTTTGGTCTTAGATTTTTTCTAATTTCGTGTAAGCGTGTGTGTGAATATTTGCGTTTTGATTTAAATTTCATTGATTCATAGTCTGGGGTGGAACTAAAAAAAAATTATAAAAAATGTTGTTAAAAGGAAAATCACAAATTCACTATTAACAGAGTCTGTGAACAGATGGACAGGATTTGCAACATGTGGAAGTATTAATGAAAGGGTTTGTTTTAAAAGCAGAAAAAAATTGCCTCTTTCCTTTTTAGGTTTTCAGGGTGAAAAATTGGGTGAAGAATACAGAGTGGAATTCACAAAACGTGATTTCTGATAAACATAAAAAGAAACAAAAAATATCAAGAGAATTTTTTTTACGAAATTTACAAGAATGCCTTTCGGTTTCTACAAGAGTCATTAAATTAAATGACGCCATCAACGATTTTATATATAATTGAAATATTTGAAAATGTAACGGAAGTAGTCTCTTTTTCGTAAAATTTCAACTTTCGAAAATAGATTGAACCGGACATTGTTTACAAGAGGATTCAGCATCGAATCTTCGCCTTCGACTTAAGAAATCTTGGTTCTACAGAAGCTTCTCTTACAGTGGAGCTGAAAAAATTATATTATTTATTCGAAATTTATAACGGGTGAAAAACTCACAATCCTTTTGCTTGGAAAATGGCATGTAATCAGCCGCTTTTTCCTATTTCTTTATCGATCATTATGCATTGAGTGCAACTTAACACATACCCGCCTTAGATATTTGTGTGAAAGTTGAGGTATGCATTCTTAGTATGGCTCCTAATGTCTCTAAAACCAAAGATACCTGGCCGTTTTAAGTCGATTCTAATATGATAAATAATTTACAAAGTTCTTTTCCTAGCATACAGATGCCGTTTAGGTTTGGTTCCCTGATGGCTCCAAGCAAAAAAATTGCGATACTGGGCTCATGTTTCAAGAGGGAAAAATCGATGGGAAAATATCCAACTATCTTTGATTCCGACACTGGCGCCATCTTCATATGTGTTGAGAAATGTGGGAGAAGAAGGACAAGCGGATGTCAGTCAAGTATAGCTCAAGGCCTAAAAATGGGTACTTGGGTACTTGGTTATAATGGCCATGCAGTAAACGAAGGAACTGACTGTTTGGCAAACAGAAAAATCCCGCTTCACTAGGTTTAGTTCTTTCAATTATAAATTAAAAAACCCTGGTTCGTTGGCTGAGTCGGCATTTAATAGACTCGATGCGACAGCCGTATCTGGTCAACTACGCTGTCTCTGGGAAAAACGAAGTAGATTCAGATGATCGGCATGAATGAGCACAAGATGGTTTTCCAGCCATTATGGTCTTGTATATCAACAATTTAGTAGTCTGTTTTCGGAGACCATTCAGCCTAGATTCTGAGACATCCGAACATGTGCTCTTTGAATATTCAGTTGACTCCATTGACTCCAAGCACATTGTTTGTCACTGAACAAGACCATCTGATTTATTTGCAGGCTAAACTTGTTCCAGTGAAAAAAAGGATCTAAAGGACATAAGCAGAATAGTCTAAAGTTATCTCTAAAAACTGTCCCGGTCCACAAAGTTTTTATTTGAATTTTTATCCACCAGAGTTTACATATAGAAAAATGTATTATTTGAAAAATGTTATTTCAAAAACTTACTTTATAATCAGGATCATCCCACAAAGTTCTTTATATAAGATTTTATCATCCACAAACTTATAATCGACAAGGTTTTCTATAGAATATTCACGTAAGTTTCTACAGAACATTTTATCTTTCATGAAGTTTTCTGCCGACAAATTTTATTATCGACAAATATTTCCAAAGAAAATGTTATCGTCCACAAAACTTGTGACAGAAGGAACGATTTATCGTTCACAAAACAGTAGAACATTTTTGAACACAAAATTTAACTTATTTTTTTGGAAAATTTTGTACAAGAAATTTTATCATCCAACATTTTCTACAGAATTTTTTATCCCAACAACAAAATTGTCAATTTTAACATCCTTCAAAATTTGACATTTAATAGTGAAAATATTTAGTCCATTTTATTGGTATGTATTCATTTGAAAAAAACATCAAAGTATTTTAATTAACCTGGATATATTTTTTATGAAAAAAAGAACAATTACCAGCTCAACCAGTGAACGACAAATCTTTGGCCAATCGTTCATAGAAAAACAATGAATAATACAGAAACGGAAAGTAAAAGAAAAATATTCTAAAAGATGATCACTGTAAAAATCAAATGTTAAAAATCAAGTATAAAGTTTTACTTCTTTTGGAAACTATTGAGAAAAACAAGAGGCCATAAAAACATTTTCCTCCTCTTGAAGACTGAAATAAATTTTTAATTACTCTCAATGCGGATTGTAGTTTTGCTTGCAATAAACTTAATTATCGGTACATTAGAAAAAGATGATTGGTATGATGAAAGGTGCTCGTATAAAAAGATAATGATAAGAAATTAGGTTCCAAGAAGCAAAGGGGAGCCAGTTTATCTCCTTACCAAGCTACTTCCACTAAAACACCAAGAAAACTCATACACATTCATTTCACAAACTTAAAAAAAAACAATAAAATCGGCTGGTTGGAGCGAAACGAAGAAGAGATTTTTAGTTAACGGAAGTGAGAACCACAAACACTGTTTGTGGAGGTTAACTAACGTAATTTCAAGTGATGCCGGCTAATGCACGACAGGAAAAAATACCAACAATTGTTTAACTAAAGGGGATGTATTTATCAAAGGCTTATTTGAACAGTCAGTGTGGGATGCTGGTGATGGAAAAACAAAAGAAATTATTTGCACTATGGGCTGTGGAAAAAATTATCTTCTAAGAACTCAAGATTTGTAAAACTTTTATCTTCAGTCACTTTCTTAAGGAGGCTGATAATAGGTGGCGGAGACTGAGCACATGTAGGGTATCTAAATTGATGTGGCCCTCTTTTGATTTTAGGAGCACTATGCAACTGATAGGTCGTGATCGGAGGAACTTATCGAGGTTGCTGGCAATATTAACAGGTCAATAGGTGTTAGGAGAACATGCCAGGCGACTTGAACTCCCCTATAATGACCACTGTCGCAGTTGTAAGGACATAGAGACAGAGGAGACGGGTTTTCACCTTCTCTGCGAATGCCCTGCGCTGGCTGTCATTAGACACAAATTTCTTGGAGACTACATACTTGAGGATCTCAGTGAGATATCTAGGTGCCGTTTCAACGATATTTTAAGATATCTCACGGCTACGGGATGGATCTAGCTCCCTAGTCTTAGTGCGAGCATAGGCTCTAAGACACCATTTACCTGGCGAGTGGTATGGTCTTGTCAAAACGGGGTCATTCAGACCATACTTGACAGCCTGCGTGCAGCAGGCTACCATGTTAACCAACCAACCAAGACTTTTTAACAGGGATCTATAAATCATATGATATAATCTTATACAATAATTGAATGGTCAGTGCAAACGTTGCGCCTTCTTATGACCTTGTGCAAAATATGAGACAAGCGCTGCGGTAAACAGTCAGCTAATACCAGATCGTCAACGCTGAATTTTTCGAGCACTTCGTCGCGGTTAATTCTTGGCAGTGGTCGTCAATTCGGACTCTAGGGTACTTCAGCATCACAGGTTGCGCCTGCACTAGTACGAGACCTAAAGGACTTAGGATCATACACAAAGTTTGTTCGATAATTGGGCGCTGAAGCATTTGGAGTAGGAGCCAGAAAATTGCAAACTGTGGTTTCACGAGAGTGACCAGGTGGTAATGCATATAGAAGAACTTTGTTTGTTGCGAATTTCGGTTCGGCGGTAGCATTTGTGTATATTCTTTCTATTACAACTTTTATAAGGCAACCAACATCCACGGCAAGTGCCGTTTAAAACCAATTTGTTATCCTACATTGAACAAAATAGACGCGGATGACATATTGATCCGGTAGGAAGCTACAAAGTGAAATGCTGAGAACACCGCAATGGGCATGCGGCATTAAAGATTTGGGGGCCTTATCGTGCAATTTGATGAAGTTAGAATATGCCAACAATTAATTTTGTAAAAGATGACTTCATGGACTCTCCTCTAAAGTGTTATAAATAATATGACTTAGATTACTTGACAGTTCATAAAGAGCTTCTAGTAAACGCAAATAGCTATTCGATAATTAATATTATAACATCAGTTAGTTTTCTTCCTATTTTAGTCCCTTTCTTAGACTATGATTCTCTTTAACTAAGCAACACTTCCGTAATTGCTCCAAAAAGCTCAGAAGATGTTGTTAAAAATTAAACTTAGATGTAGGTAAAACTATTGCAAAGTACTTGAACTTAGGTAAAACTTCAGGTTTTTATACCCTTCACAAAAACGAAATAGGTTTGTCATTCCCTTTGTTATTTCCACAACAGTCACTTTCGACCCAACAAAGTGTATTATATATTCTGGATACTTATCGGTAGGGAAGTGCAATTAACGCTGTCCGTCTGTGCGATGTTGAAATCAACTTCCTGGTGGCAATAGACAACCTGATATCTTGAAACTTGGATCATTTGATCAGAGCTTTCGAATTTTCGCTATTTGAAATCAACAACACCAATCCACAAGTTCCCGAGATAGGGACCAAAAATCGTTTTTCTCGTTCTTTTTTTTGTATTTCTACTCTTGCGGGAAAACGCACAAGCTTGCACAAGTCGCATATTCTGAATCCTTATTAAATTTGCTATAAAGTCCCCATACAAAAATTATCATTTCCAGGCCTCCAGATAACTTAAGGAACTAAATGTTGAACCGAATTTAAAAATTAAAAAAAAACTTCCAAATGTCAAATTTCATCAAAAAATTTCACAAATTCGAAATTTTGTCAGATTCGAAAATTCACCACGAAATCGAAAAACTGTAATAAAAAAATTGTTTTTGTAAAAAATCAAAATATAATGAAAAACCGAAAATTTATTTAAAAAAAACCCCCAAAATTCACCCAATTTTTAATATTCACCACAAAAATTTCAATTTTACCGCAATTTTAAAATTTGGTCGAAAAGCCTACAAATTAAAAGAAATAAATATTTTATAAAAAATTTTAAGAAAAATTTCACCACAAATACTGACCTCACGAAAAAATTTAAATATTCTCCGAAAAATTAAAACGCACCAAAAACGTTTAAAAATCATAACAGTTTTAAATTCGAATTTTTTTCAAAATTTAAAATGAATCAAATATTCGAAAATTCGCTAGAATATCACAAATTTAGTATACAAAAATTTTTAATTGCTAAAAAATATTATTTAATAAAAAACGAAAAAAATACGGGAAAAACTAAATCACCAAATACGTAATTTTTAACATAAAAATTTTAATTTCACCAAAAGGCCTTAAATTCACAAAAATTAATATTTTACGAAATTTTAACAAAAGTCACCCAAGGGCTAAAATTGCATCGAAAACTCTATATTGTATCAAATATTAAAAATTTGACTAAAAACCCAATTCCGTTATTATCTACAGTTCACCAAAAAATCGAAAATTTTTTAGTTTGCAGAGAAAAGAAAAAACAAACCGATTAAAAATGCTTGTAATAAAACGAAAGGAGAGTTGAAATATAAAATAATACGATTAAAACCGTGAAAAACCTGTAGTACATTTTAAGTAGTTCATACTTTTGTGTAGGGTATATAAGATTCGGTACAGCCGAATGCAGTTCTCTTACTTGTTATTTCTGCATTTTAAATAAAGTTTCATTTCATTTGTGAAAACCAACGAACAAGTTTTTTTTTCAAAAGCTGACGCATAAAAGTTTTCAAATGCTACAGTTTTGCGACGAGTCTGTTTTTTACTTTCAGTTTAATTTGTGTTTTCATAAATTAATTGTAACAAAATTCATGCAAATAATGTTTTATTTACTGAAATTAACTGGCAACAAAATTAACTGGCGACAAAACAAAAACAACTTTCAAGCCAGAGAACAGGAGCATTTTAAGCGAATAAGTTTGCAGATAAAGGAACGTTTAATTAGTTAATTTTCAGCACTCTACAGTCTGGAACTGAGGTTTTTTATAATAGAAAATATTAGGAGCTATAAGTTGCTTAATAGAAAAAAATCCGTTCAATATACTTGTTGTATACCACAAAATCGTATATTTGAAAATGTGATTACAAAACGAACTATAACATATCTTATGATCCACAAGAATTCCTTTTAAGAAATTGTTATCATCCATGAAAATTTTACCTTTGAAAGAAAATTTCGTGATCAATTAACACTCCTTAAAAAAAATGATGCACATAATTTCAAAATATGACCCATTAAGGTTGATATAAAAAGTTACGGTTGGATAATTCACCAGTACAGATTTTTATTATCCACAAAATTTTTCTGTAGAAAATGTTTTAAACCACATAATATTCTAGACGTAGTGTTATGATCCACAAAATATTCTCATGAAAATGTTATAATCTTATGGAATATAGGATAATTACTAAATGTTATCATTCTCATAATGGTCCGTATGTAATGGTACGATCAAGAGATTATTCTATAAAAAATTATGATCCACATCATATCTTAATATCAACCATAAACTTTTGTATACGAAGAGGGACGTAAATTAACCAGCACAAATTTGTATTACTTACCAAATATTATGATCTATAGAAAATGATTTGATCATAAGTTCCACAACTTTTCTAGATATGATTCAAGAAAATGTTTGTGTAAAATGTTAACCTTTGCAAGTCTCAGAGGAAATTGTTCAGTAGAATATATGATGATCCACATAATATCGTAGAGATAATGTGGCCCACAAATTTTTCTACAGAAAATGTTAGTGACAGTATTTTTTATTGAATATACTATGACTCATATAATGTCCTAGAAATATTGTTATGATCCACAATTATTTTTCTTTTTAAATAATAAGCTTCGCAAATTTTCTTAAATAAATTTTTGTTTATGATGATATGATATGATGTCCACAGTATTCTGCATAAAATCTTGTGATTCACAAACTTTTCTATTGATTAAATTATGATCCGCTAAATAGCTTATACGAATTCATCCTCGAAATGGTCTATACAAATTATACAAAATATAATCCACAATACTTAAAATTATATATCCATACAAAAGGCATTTCAAATTTTCCAGCACAATTTTTTATTATCCATTAAATTTTCCAGTAGAAAGTTCTACGATCCACATAATATCCACAAAACTATTTATAGAAAATATTTGAGTCCTAATTTTCTGTAGACAAATTTTAAGTCCAAAAGATGTTAACACCTATAGGAACAATCAATAGCGAATCATACATACAAATGCAACCAAGTCGGTTTTCAAAATCCCAGTTTGTGGAATGTATTATGCGACGTATTTTTTCCTTTGCACCGAACTAGTTCTCGACAGTATATTAATATTTTAGTATTTTTTTACATTATTTCTTTTTCTTCAATTTCCTCCAAGAATAATAAATAACCAAGATACTTGATTTGGGCTTTTCTTTCTTGAATCCATTCGCACCTGTTTC
The DNA here is from genome assembly GCA_963932375.1 of Phania funesta. Taxonomy (NCBI): domain Eukaryota; kingdom Metazoa; phylum Arthropoda; class Insecta; order Diptera; family Tachinidae; genus Phania; species Phania funesta. The sequence continues at coordinate 81,135,295 of OZ010655.1, read as the reverse complement.
TGTCAAGTGCAATAAATTCGTAATCTCTTTTTTAGTTCCACACCGCTTTTTATTCCCTCTGCTTGGTCTTTTTGCAACGCATTTGTTACTTGAAGTGGTTCATTTCATCTCGGTTTATATTTCTAACAACTTTTTCTTTATGCCGTTTAAGTTGTAAGTTACAGTATAAAGTGCACTATTCCCTAATGAGTTACAAAAGAGATGTATGTCTGTGTAATAGAAGGCGTTAAATAAAGAAACCTTTTGCTCATTTTTTTTTTTGCTAACAGAAAGCGTTTTTTTATATTAAACCAAAGTGTGTTTTTAAAATATTTACAAATATATTACAATTTATAAAAAGAACTAAACTTTTAAAAACAGTTTTTAATAAAATACAGTCGACTGTTAATTGTGGAATATAGAAAAAAAATATAAATTACCTTAAAACTAACAGCATTTCTCTTGATGTACAAAAAGTTTATCAGTGTTGTTCTGTATTCCGAAACACAATATTTTATTCAGAATTGGAAATTTCAGAATGTAAGTAACACCATGTGATTTTATAAATATTGTCCGATAATTTTGGAAGAAGGAAAATAATGTGGAATGTAGAACAGCTAATTTCCGAATTATTTAACAATTTCAAAGGTTTTCAGTCGACTCGAATACATATTTCTTTCCCGGTATTTTTAGCATTACATACATATATATATATATAAATTTATATGCATTTAAAAAAAGCTTACAACTTTGTCCACACACGACGCGTCTTTATAAAACTTACCACAACAAAAGCTTTGCAAAGCACTTTTCTCTTTAAAAAACTAAAAATAAAAATTATTTTGCTATTAAAAAATTAAATTCTTGTTAAAAAGCTTTCAGAACGGAATAATTTTAAGTAATATGAACAATTTCTGAGCGATTTATCTTAAAAAATGCAAAATAGACTCATAAAAATGTTTGCAATGAAGTTTACTTGAAAGCTTTTAATAAGCTGTTTTCATAAATTGCTTTCTACAAACAGCTTTTATATGGAAATTAATGTTTTTAAATAAGCTTTCATAAAGATTGTCTATATGTTAGCAAGGAAAATAATTATTTACAAATAACTCTAGTAATACTTTTTCGTAACGCAAGCTTTCAAAGAGCTTTTTTCCCCGAAAAAGCTTTTGTATATATTTAATCGGACATATTTTATTATTTCTGCTTTTAACAAAAATTGCTTATATGACAAAAATTTGCTACACAAATATTCCTAATCGTTATTTGCATAGGACCAACCATTTTGGAGTTATAATCCAGGAGAAAAATGTAAATTAAATAAATTGCTTTATTTAAGCTCTGTTTTCGTAAAAACCTCTTTAGTGTTACCGATCTTATGACAAATATACATACCTTAATTTATATGCATCAGAAACAAGCTTCTGCCACATCTTGGGCATTTATATTAATTATTACAATTTTTTGTAATAAAATATCACATATTTACAACTGCTTTTTTTACTGCTGGTGCGTGTTACTTTCACTTTAGCTGTTTTTGCTGTTATCATCTTTGTTAAGCATGCGTGAGACTTTTAGTATTTTTTTCTTTGTTGCTAGTTTGGAATTCCTCAAACTCGCAATTTTAATATGAGCCCTAGCAATTATGCACATTCTATATACATAAATGTATGTGTAGGCAGACCTAAACACACACTCTTGCTATTACTTACATACCAAGAAGTAGAAGTGCACATTAACTTAAATCACTTTACAATATTATGTACAGCTCCGTATGAACATTTTCACCTTTTTATATCTTTTTCAATTCGTTAAACAAATTTTATGTTTTCCATTATCTTTTTTTCTTTGTGTTCAGCCATGTACTTCACAAGTGCAAAACTTATTAAATTTTACAAGCTTTCAAAATATAAATTGCCTACACAATATAACCTTAAGAAGCTGCTTTTGTCCTTAGCTTATCCCCCTTTCTTTTTATATTTTATTTTTAGTACTCCCTGGTTATTGTAACACTCGCATGATATTGTATTTTTCTTTCACTTAGCTCTATATGATTATTGGTGGGTGATAGTGTGTGGGGCAGGTAAGTTGAAATAAGTAGAGTTTTAGTCTTCCTTAACCTCAGGGTTATGGTGATGAATTTTTGTTAACGTACAAAAGATAATTTTGTTGGTTTATTATTTCCGCTAGCTTTACATTTCACCTGTATTGTTAAGTTTCTGATAGAGGCACACACACACACACACATATACATATGCCCTCTCCTTCCTCTCTGTGAAGCTTCCTTTATACTTTTTATTACATATCTATTCCAATAAAGAATATCTTTATGTCAATATTACCACGGGTACTTCTTGCCTTTCTTCTTCTTTTTTTTGGTAAACCACACCTCCGTTCGTACGCTGTTAAGTAGTTGCCGAGGAAAACTTCGTTAGTCCTGAGGGTTTGCTTTAAGACCACCTAGATTACCTGTTATCATGGACACTTGTTTCAATGGGTAAACTTTGTCACGTTTATTTGGTATCCAATGGCATCTGATTTTATTTATTTTCAGCATTTTGATGGAAATTGATTTCAATATTGATAGCAAGAGTACTATCTCGTGTCACCTTTCAGCTGGCAAAGAACAACTTATTTTTTTTTTAATCCAAGAAACGATTTTACTTTTTATAGTATTGCCTTTTGTTTAACTCAAATTCTCTGACCCTTATCAAATCTTCTTTTTTTGTCGATTGTTGAATGTTGTTTTTTGCTTTAAATGAACATTTTCAGCTGTATTGAATCCAAAAAGAAAAACTTTAACCATTTTGGGAGTTTCACTTTGTGGAAATATAACAGTGAAATAATTTACGAAATGTTACAGAATTTAGTTTTCAGTTATAAACAAAAATTATAATTAAATGGTGCTGCGAACATGTTGTGTACTGGGATTAGCTGGTGCCACACAAAATGTTGGCTGGATAATATTGAAGCAATATTGTTATCAATATAACTAAAACCAGTCGTAAAAGCTAAATAAAAATTGGCCTAAGCATTTTTTTGTGGGTCAATTATTAGATAATTGGTTTTCGCTGCCTTCGGCCCGCCTCTGAATATCGTCGCAACTCTTAAAAGCAACATAAAATTCATTCAAAAACACACTCGAATTAGAAAACTCTTCCATTCATACTAACCGCGCCTAAGCTATCGGCAAAACCTATTTTCTTCTAGTTCATCTGACGCTGCACAAGTGTCAAAAGTGCCTGAAATTTTAATTTCCTCACAAAATATTGTTACGAAGTAATAATCAAAGATGTGTGAAACGACTTATTGTACAACTATGCAGTTTTATAAACATAAAGCAAAAACAAATTGCGTAGCGGAAATACCCCGAACCGCAATTCAATGCAGAAACAAAAACAACTTCTACAGAAAGAAAAAGTAAACAAAAGATACACACACACACACGAACACATATACAACACTACTAAGCCAGCAAATGCAATAATTGATGCACAATTTAACGTATGTTCGGCACATTTCAGGAAGCGGCCGTGATCTGTATATAAGGGCGCCGTCCACCGCAGAAGTAGTAGTTGACTTTGATATTTCGTAGACTGAATATCTCTGCGTACAAAAGTGTTAAGTGTACAGTGTAAATTAGTACTGAACAGTTGTAAATAGAGTCTTATTGCCGAATAAAGTTGTGTACTGATAAAATCATAAAGGACTGTGTATTTTAATATTTGCAATTAAACGAACCCTACAAATTAATGTTTATTGTGGTAATAAACGTAACAATATTATCTGCAGAAGTATTGAAAATCCTCAAGGTAGCATATGAAAACTACGGTTTGTGGCAAAAACACAAAAAGTAAAGAAAATTGTTGTGAAAAATCGTCCGAAAATCTTCTTCGGTTTGATGCCGAGTACCACGAACGACGATTTGTTTATGCGACAAGTTGAAGCGCGACATGAGTCGAGGGTGCTGAACTTGTTGTCTTTACCGAAATACTTTCAGCAGAACAAAATTGTAGGAAAGGGATTATTTCAGGTAGTTTCCTATCACGATAAATTCTTGCCCCACATTTTACCTTATATGTGACTATATAAGTAAAAGTAACGTTCATACCGTTCGACATGTGACGTGATCACACTACATGGCTGATGGTGATTCATTCATGGTCTTTAAAATAAAATTATCACTTCCAAGAAAAATTTTACAGACTGAGGCGATATCGGAAAACTCACAGAAGCATCTCAAGATGATTCTTAAGTCCGTTAGTTGTGATGAAATATTATTGCAGGTTCTTTTTTAAAAGAAGTGCTTTTTTAATTGGATGTTGCTCCTCATATAGGCCTAGTAGAGATAACCCAATTGAGGTCATAATATTTTATCTTTTATTTTTTAAATTGTTGATGTAAATTTCATAAAGTCCGAATTTTTTCCGATTTGATAAAAACCAAATCGATTTAATAAATTACAAAAAATCTTGAATGGACCAAGGATATTGACAATAGATTTTTTCGAAAAGTCCTACGGCGGTAATTACACAAGCTTTTTTCGTGAGGTATCTTTTCAAGGCACCACATAATTTTTTTTATTGGGTCTCAAATTCATTTTAAAAAAAGTCTAATAAGAAAAATTAAGAGAAAGCACTGCAATAATAACAATAATGATAAATATAATTTTAAATTCTATGGTCATAAATGTTCTTGACCACTTTTTGGCACAAAATGCCATGATATAACGCAATTTTTGTCTCTGAACGGGTTATAAAATAAAATAAATAAAGGGTGGTCACAAAGTTTTCTTCACAAATCACATTGCGGTTCGTACCGTCTTTTTCTCCTACATCCAGCCAATTTATGACATCATCATCCAATGAAGCGTTAGAATACTAGCTTATGGATAATCTTTCTGCCCAATGCGGACACTTTTCGTTTATTTTTATTGTTTTGGATCCCATAGTGAAGACATTAGGGTTTCGGTTCAATTACAAATTGCATCAATCTTTTACTAATTAATTTTTCTAACTACATTACAAGATAACGATCTGTGTCTTTTATTTAATTATTGACAAAGGATTTAAGTTTTCCCAAGCGACTTAAGTCCTTTTCGCAGAAAAAAAATGTTTGCAATTAAAAACATGTGTTTAAAAAAATATTTGCTATTTGAATTTACAATTAGGCAATTACGTCATGTCTGGTTTTCTTCATGATACAAAGTCAAACAAAACGTTTTAATAAGAAAAACTAAGAGACATTAAAAAAGAGGAAAAGAAAAAGCGAAAGCAAACGTATAAACGTACAAAATGCTGGCTTTAAATTAAAATTATTCTACTGTTTAGGGTTACCAAAATTTCAAGACTTCATATGATCGAATAATGCTTGTTCAAATGATCTACGAGTTAAAATTAAATATTTCACGAGTAATTTAATTCAATGGCAATAAAAAAATTTTAATGCAAATTTTTATATTGAAAAATAAATATGCAAGAAATCTTTGTAAGGGAGATAAAACGATACAAATGTTTACTTTTCAAATATTCATAAGAAGGCTGAAAAAACCCTCTAAATATTGGTTTAAATGTGTTTTAAATACATCGGAAGAATATAACATAAGTTTTTATCAATGAAATTCGTAGGAAAAAACATCCATCTATTCGATTATTCGTTGTTTGAATATTTTTTTGTAAATTAAAAATTTTATAGTTCTGGAAAAAACAATTTCTCGATCAATCGAATACAATTTTATTCGTAAGGAAAATGTTAAACGAATATTTTTTTTGCAATTTCAATCATTTATTAATTTTGAAAAAAAATTGTTTTAAAAGATTCGAATAAAATTTTATCCGTATCGTTATTTACTCGATTTTATATCTTATATAAAGCAAATAATCAATTATTCGAGGTTCGAATAATATTAAAAAAATGTATTTATTCTTGAAAAAAATTTTTGTTTCGATTAATCGAATAAAATCTTATTCGAATGGTAAGTTATTCAAACGATAAGCTTACAAATCGAATAATTTACCATACGAATAAAATTTTATTCCGATGATGCGAACCAAAATTTTTTTTTAATTTGAATAATTTTTTTAATTTCAACTAAAATTATTCGAATAACGAATGAACGCAAATATTCGATTATTCCAGATGCAAATAATTTTATTTGTAAATTAAAAAAATTATACATACTCAAAAAAATTGTTGTTGGTATCATTAAAATAAAATTTTATTCGTATGGTAAATTATTCGATTAGAAAGCCCTCTAAAATATTCGTTGTCTGCATATTTATTTTTTTTTTACAATATGGTAACTTGATCAAATGGTAAACCTACTTCAAGCACAAACAATAAATTATTCGTTTGAAAAAGCTCTATTAGAGCAATAGAATAACATTTATTTTGCGTCGCGAATCATTATTTGTGGTAGTTTTTATATAAACCCAAATATTTGATTATACGTTGTCGGCATAATTTTATTTTTGCAAACTTAAAATGAAAAATTTTTTTAAGATTAATCGAATAAAATTTTATTCGAATGATAATTTATTCATATGCTTAACCTACTAACAACATATTTCTCTCTATTAAGTTTTTTACAAAGAAAAAAAGGAAATACTGTTACAAACATGTCATTATGTCCTTTTTAGCATTTTGCGAATAATTTGTGCAAAAGGACTTGTAATACAAGCTCATAATGTGGAAAGATCTCTTAGTGAATTAAAACTAAAAAAAAGATAATTGCTGCAATCAACAAAGACACATATTTTCTTAAAATAATAGAAAGACTCAGCAAAGAGATTTTCAAAGGAAAAATATTATATCCACTTACCACATCAATTATCTGCATTAATGTCAGACCAAAACTTAATTGCAGTGGATCGGATTCATTAACAACGGGACGCTCTAAACTGTTGTAATTATCTAAGAGAGCATGTAGTAAACGTTTTTCATGAGGTCCTGCTGTTGAAGCTGTAATGAAAATAAAGTAAATATTTTTATTAGAAAGGAAAATGTTTCTTTTTTAAATTACTTGAGGTAAGGCTACCAGAGGCAGTTTTTAAAGTTACTTTAAAAATGTTAGATAATTATATATGTATTTACATACTGTTGCGAGTTATTTGATTACTATACAAAACAATCAACCAACAGTCAGAATTTTTATTTGTTTTTGCTAATGGCAATTAAAACAAACAGGAGTAAGTTAATGACAGCCAGTTGTTAGAAACACTGCAAGCAATATCATTAGTACACATTGATGTTAAAAAACAAAACAAAAGCATTCTAATTGTGTGTGGAGAGCGATAGTGAAACAACTCGTGTACTTCTCTGAATGGTACTTTTTTGATTAGTCTTTTCTTTGAGGTTCTATGCAAAGGAGTAATTTTTTACAAATAAATTCGTGTAAAAGCCTCTTTTTTTAAAAAACTTACTTTTAGAAAATGCACTTTTAATAATAATTAAAAAATACTTAAAAAAAGGTTGAAAAAAGTACTCGCCTCTTAAGTACTTTTTTTGGAGAGTAATATTTTATTAACATTTAAAAAAAAATAATATTTTAAGCAATTTTTTAACTAGTAATATTATTAGTACTTTTTTCATTAGCTATATTTTAGGTACTAAAATATTTTATGTACTTTTTGTAAATAGACAATAGTTAGGTACTTTTTATAAAAGTACTATTCTGTGTACCATTGATCAGAGGTAGATTTTTCAAGAACCTATTTTTGAAGTAAGCTCATAGAGAAAGTTTGTTTAATATTTTCCTTCTGTATAAAAAGGTCCTTTTTTAAATAGGACAATTTTTTTTTAAATACAATCCTTAAGCTGTTTTCTTAGAGGTGCGCTCCTTCGAAGCACTTTTTTAAAGGGCGCTTTTCAAAAGAAACTTTTAAAGATAATGTAAGTTAAAAGACATTTTCTGAAAAAAAGTTTTAATGGTCCTTTAAAAAAGCTACTTCTGCAAAAAAGTATGTTCTAAATGGCTCTTTTCATAATCTGTACATTTTAGACGTACTTTTCGTAAAAGTTGTATTTTGTATAATTGTGTTTTGTAAGGTACGTTATTTTAACGGGACTTTTTGTAAAAGTTACTCTCTGTAGAAGGGATTTCTTTTATAAAGGTACTTTTTCGGAAAGCTACTTTTGTAAAAAGCACTTTATGGTAAAGGTATATTTTGTAGATTCTTGATTTGATATTCCGACAGGGTGTTTTGATCACGATTTTTGGAACGAATTTCCGTCATCCCTTGTCAAGTTTGGTTTGGAGACAAACCGGTTTCGGCTATGTGCCATCTTCAGTGTCATTTTTCGTTCTCGTTTATACCTCGTATCTTTTGTAATTACTACTTTTTGTACATGCCACTTTTTGTAAAACGTACGTTGTAAAAGGTACTATTTGTAAAAGCTACCTTCTGTTAAAGGTTTCCTTTTGTAAAAAGTATTTTTTTCGAAAGGTACTTTTCATAAAAATAATGGTCTATTTAAAGTAGCTAATTCAAAAAAGCTAACAAAGTTAGTTTTCATATAAGCGAATTTGTAAAAAGACAAACGTGTTTTTATTTAAGTTAGTAATCTCTCTTTTCACAAAATTATACCTTTTTTAAGTTTTACTTTTTCAAGGATACTTTATTTAGTGCTTACTGTTCTGTCCGTACTTGTGCAAAAGAGTACTTTTTGAAACAATTTTTTTTAGGAAGACAGCTTGCTTTAAGTTTGCCGTTTATATATTTTCTTGAAGGCTGCTGAGAAATCCTTTTTACAGAAAATATATTTTTAGAATTATGCTTCGTTACCAAGCACAAAAACAGTTTAACTTTGTAAGACCGATCTCTCTAAGTTAGTTTTGTTTAAGTTTGCCTTAAACTAAATAACCAAATTACCCTTCATTTGTATTGAAATTAAGATTTAATCTATAAAATGGTTCCTAATCAATACTGTCCATTGCCATTTGTTAATCTCTCTTTCCCCATCTTCGCTTGCTTTCCCTACTAATCGCATCAATAAAGCAGCTCATCAGCAAAAAGTATATTAATAATTGGCCCTAATTAAGAGCGAACGTTTAAAGCAATAACGAGCATTATTGAGAAATCATGCCAATAGCTAACAGCCAGTGGCATTTTTATTATAAAATAATTTAAATCCATTTACAAGGACTACACTTCTAATGGGTTTTGCTGCTTGTCTGGCCGAGTTATAACCATTTAGCAATTTTATTTTCTTTAAATTTATTTGCATTAAACAATTTCTCTTGCTTCAGCTCTATTTTATTTTACTTTTCTAATGTCTTGTAATTAAGAGCGTTCCACTTCAAATGTCGTTTGTTTTATAAAGTTTAAGAAAAAAATTTAATTTCTTGCTACAGCCACTTGGTTAAGATGAAATGAATAGTTAAGGCATCTTATTGGCAGGTTTTTTTTGTTATTGCTTCAGCATTTTCCACATCTTTTCCTTTTCTTCTTTTTTTTTCTTTGAATACCAGTGTTGAGTAGAGGATGCAGAGATGCATACTATAAGATATCTAAGTGTTTCAGTGGCAGTCGTCTTAACAGCGGAAATATTGAATTCAAGATTTGCACTTTTTGCAAATAAACTCAAGTTCAACATTTTTTATACAATATTTCTCGCGGTTATGGCTGTAAATGAAGGCATGTGAATACCCTTGCAAGTCCTGTACAAGATAAAATCACTATTAGCACCTGGGATTCCCTGAAAAAATAATATAACAAAATCCTTTTCATTTCAGGAGGGAGTGATTTAAAAAAGAAAAGAAATAGCAGAAGTACAAAGTATTTTAGAAATATTAATTGAGCAGTCCAGATCAGTCCCATTGATGACTTTAAAGTATTTTTTATACTATTCAAGCAACTCATGATTGCAATGTCCAGTTTAGTAGAGTTTTCCTTAGTCTCCGGCTCAGGCAGGGGCTTACGAATTCAATATAAACCATTTAAATATTTATTGAAATTTCCGCTCATATATGGGCCAAAGCCATAACTAATTGACCGTTTTAAGTTTTGCTTAATTCGAATCCTTTCTAGGCCCTGCTCAAAAACCTTATAAAAGGTGTCGCTATCGGAAAGTTTTTACTGCAAGAACTCTGAGTTGCGCGTTGTAGAAGCTGCTGCTTTCATGTATTTCCGTGGAGCACACTGAGCGTTCTGTGTACGAGACTTTTTCAATAACATTGATTCGATGGAAGAACTTTATAGGCGATCATAGTTTACATGACTAAAATTATGCGCAAAACATCTTCTTTATTACGAAAAGGTTAAATAATTTGGAGAAACATTGGGAGATTATAAACTTTTCTGTCTGCGGCGATCCGAACGTTTCAATTCTTAAGCTTGTAGCGACGCTTTTTAAGGCTGGAGTATAATTCGCCGGTGCCAAACGTCCATTCACAAAAATTGATTTCTTTGGACCGCCGAAAGAGAGGGAAAAATTTGTAAACGGTCTAAACTTTATTGCCTACTATGAGTTCATCATCTCGCTCGTCCTGAGTCTTACTAGGCGGGGGAGTAATCTCTTCGAACAGTCTTGACAAAACGCAAAATTGGAATCGTTTGTCTACAGGATACTACTAGCACAGGGTTCCGATGCCGCTCTACCGATTCAGGCTCCCACGAAGTGTACTGGAGGTAGCGGGGAACAGCCAAAATGTCACACAAATCTGCTCTTTCGGGTACGAATTATTGACGGATACCATAATAGTTCTGATGAAGCGCTAATTAGTGATAGATGCCGTATGGGATATCAATGGAACTTGATCTACACTAATTCGCTCTGCTCCCTGTTCTCGATCGAAGGAATTGGTGGAACCAAGTAAGAAGCTGAAGAAGGAGAAATTGTTATTAGTAATTATATGCGACGGAATACCACCAAGAAATAATTGTCTAATACTGTCAAATTCACTGCTTGCATATCCATTCACTTGGTAGAAACCTTGGCGACCTCCTTGAATAGCAACGCAAACTTTTACAGTTGGAAAATTGGAAATTCATTGAATAAGTAATTCACCTTTTCATGGTGGGGAGAATGAATTATGCTTCCTTGAGAACTTTCAGTGTTTAATTTTTTTCAGTGTTTAATATTTACTCTTAGTAGTTTTTTAGTTTTTTATTTCAAAGATGAAAAAATTAATGTTGGATAAAAACTAGAATCATGTTGACAGCAACTTTATTTCTTTAATTTTCAGCCTTATCGCTTTCTTCGTATTTTATTAATATTTTAGATTATTTCGTTGATAAATTGTGGTAAAAAAGACGCATTAAATAAAGTGGTTTTTGAAACCATCTCATCTCATTATAACTAGAAAAATTACATGTTACGCTTATATGTTATTGCGGTTGGTTGGTTGGTTGGTTCGTTGGCTGTTCCAAATTTCTTTGCCTGTGTGCAGCTGTGTAAACGACGCTTGAGTTTTTCTTTGGTTTTCGCAAATAATTTCCGTTCAAGATTATATCGTCCGCCTTTGACACCAAGCAACCATGAAGCAAACCTCTTTATAGAAAAAATCTAAACATTCTTTGGTAAATTTGCTAGCTAAGTCAACGACGGTAAACCACCAAAGAGACCGTAATTTGATTGCTTCAAGATTGTAGCGATGACATGAACATGCAAGGATTTATATTGTTATAGTGACATCCTTGTTAGGTAGCGAATGTGTTGCGTAATAACTTAAATAAAAAGATGCCTGTCCGAAGTTGCAGTAGATGACAATACCACAAGGACAATTTCAACTGTTTCCGCACAGAGGTTTTAAAGGGACACAATGTCAAGAACTCAATACTGCAGTTGGTTTAATTATATTTATCATGCAGACGAAATTCGCAAAAATTATAAGGTACGAGCTGGACCACTTTGCAAGAATCAAGGGAGTTATTCTCCCTTTCAAAACTCTTTTCTCAAACGAAAAGTTCTGATTTTATGCTTTTAATTTCGGTGGCTACTGGGGAAATTGTGACTGATATCTCCTGTTGCCTTAAACACAGCCGAGGAGAATGTTTAGAAAATTATACCCTCTACAGTGGAATACAAACGCCAAAGGATGCAGGGTCAGGAAGAGTTTAGTGGCGAATAGGAGGTCCTCTGCTTTAATACAGAATTGTCTTCATAATAAGAAGCTCGGTGCAAAAGCACTTTATTGTTACATTACCCTGGACCAGAGACAATCAATCGAGGCGAACTATCATTAGATGAGGTAACACGAACTAACATCAGACCGCAGAATTTATAGACTCTGAAACTGACTCTACAGAAAAAGAAAAATTCTCGTACATGAAGGCGAAGCACCACATTATCCGTTGTTGCTAAGCTGAATCCAAAACGACACTAGTCTCTGGTGTGTTAGGTCCTACAAGGGTAAAGCTCAATAAACTTGAGCCATGAGCCATGCATAAAACGTATTTTCAATTTGCCTGTTACAGGCCAAGAGATTAATTTTAGATTATCGGCCCATGTCGCTCCCGTTATCGTTGCTCTAAAATTATTTAATTTCAGATATGAATTTTAATCGATGTGATCAGCCAAACATTTCTGCAAATGCAGCCATTCATTTGTTCATTTTGTTTAAAGAATTCTTCTTAAATACCAGACAGACACACCAACATCTTAAGCAGAAAGTCATTTAGTTACGGTTTTGTTGGTCGAGTAGTCATCTAAGCATCAAGTTTATATGCCGCAGCATTAAGAAAATTTATTTAGTTTTGGCCAACAAAATTTAATGAATATCAAGTAGAAGGTTTTCGGGTATTTTATTATCTCTGCTTTCAACCACGTTGTCAGTTGAATTTGAATCCCACAATTTCTTCTTCCTCATTTATATCCACTTGCATATAAATTTGAATTTCCTAAAACTAAAGTCGAAAAGCAATTTGAAGTGTATTTGAATAGAAAATTAAATTGATAGAAATTATTCTTGAAGTCCTTGAAGCAAATTCAATAATTTAGTGTTTTCTTTTAATTCGCATTATAGTTTTGTTTAACAAACATTTGGAAAATTGTTTCTTTTTTTTTTGCTCTATCAGAAATTTCTCGTTTATAATCTCAGTCGACTCCGGAAAGTCGTAACTTTAGTCTTAGTAGAGGGGAGAAGTCACGAAGAGTTAAACAAAAAAAATCTTCTTTTTGAATGTGATGGGTAACATGGGCTTTGAAGTGGTGATCGCTATAGCAGTATTACCAAGTCTTTAGGAAGAAATGTTTGAAATAGTCTTTTGCATTAGCGCTTGGCAAACAAGTTCCATTTCTATGCTTGTTCATAATATATCATATGAATGGGCTCAGAAGTGTTTGTAAGAGAACCGAATTATGGCCGAAAATTCATCTTTTAAGATGAGAACGAAGGAATTTGTTTACAAGCAAAACTTTCGAATATAACAGGACTCCAGCGCGCCTACGAAGTTGACCAGGTGCCAACTAATCCATGAAAAAGTACCCTAATGTGGTTTGTTGGCAATCGGTCTCAATACTTTTTCAGCCAGCTCATTACTCTAGCCATTAGCGTTAACGGCCTGAAATACAGGTAAATTATAGGCAAGTCAATATCGATGCGTCAGAGTCACTGAGTGTTGTCCCCGTCCGAAACAAGCAAGAACATATTAACGATTTCTGTTTTTGAAGTGGTGAATGACATGGCAGATTCCATTAAATTATGATTTCTTTAAAATGTGAATATTGAATGGGACATTCTTGGTTATTTTTTAAATTTAAAATATTTTCAAATAAATATTTCATGTGTTCAACTCCGCACAAGGGCGAAATTTCTTAAATGTCTCTCTTATTGTTAGCTTACATTGTCTGTAGATGCCTGTTCAACTCTGATTCTTAACTAACTTTCTCGCTGTTCAACCTTTATATCCCCGCACTGTGGTCCAAAAACAATATTCTTGGCATACATTCGTATAATATAGTTAAATATTTAATTGTTCCCCATTTATAGATTGGGACGTAAAAAAGAACTAGAAAATAAAAATGTCCACTTGGACTTCGCCCACAACGCACCTCAATTAAATACTTGAAGTTAATCTCAATGCCCATACAAAACATTCGACAAGTAGAAAAGCAAAAAAAAAAGATTAGTCGTTTTTTCCAAAACAAATTGATTCGGTACCGTTTTGTTTCATGTCACACGAATTTTACGGTAATAAAATTGGTGCAATATATCGGACCCTGTAAAATTAAAAATTCTTTTTGGAAAACCCAAGATGACTTTCAAATGTACGAGTATATGTAGGATCATTTAAAAATGTTCAGAACCAGTTCTGCCAAGCAAAAGTTAGGAAAATCTCATTCGAATACTATGGTTTCAAATAGAACGTTTTATTGTAGCGCATAGGCTGAAAGACATATATACAGGGTGTCCGCCGGGAAGGTATACTACTTTTGTGTGTTTATAATTTTTGATTAAATGAAAGAAGATGGATCGAATATTTATAAATTTATAATTTAATGTTGGCAATTATGTATGGAATACAATATCAGATAAATGTCCGCCTCTGTTAGCCTCACAAATTCGAGCCCTTTTAAACACATTTTTCATCACATTCTCACACATTTCACGCGGTATTGCATTAATTTGATCATGAATATTTTGCTTGAGTTGCTCCAGCGTTTCTGGTTTGTTTGCCTAAACCTTCCTCTTCAGATATCCCCACAAAAAGAAGTCCGGAGCAGTCAAATCACGCAGTAATTCCATTGTAATCCTGGCTGTATGCGATGTGGCACCGTCTTGTTGAAACCACATGTATGCAGTTGTGAACCCAAAACACGCAGTTGTGGCGTTAAAAAGTTTTCAATCACATCACGATATCGCTCCCCATTGACAGTTAACGTTACGCCGTTTTCAGTTTCAAAGAAGTAAGGTCCAATGATTCCTCCTGACCAAATTGCACACCAGACTTTTAATGGATGCAAAGGTGACTGATGACTGATGACTATCCTGTTTATTCACATATCCATTCAAATGAAAATGTGCCTCGTCACTCATTATGATTTTTTCATGAAAATCGGGGTTGTCATGGGCGAGCTGTAGCATCCTATTTGCATATGTACGGCGGCGTTAATAGTCTTCTGGAAGAAACTCTTGTGTCAACTGAATCTTAAGTGGAAACAAATGCCAATCTTTGTGCAAAATTGTGGCTAAAGTTGTTCTTTGAGGACCAAGCTCCTGAGCACGGTGTCGAATTAAGGTTGATGGATTGTTTTGAACACTTTCTTGAACAGGAGTAATGTTTTCGGCTGCAGTACGTTGTGGTCCATGCTTGGGCCTATTAGCTACATTCCCTCTTTCTTCGAGATCATTCACTACACGATAAATAGTGCGCCTTGTTGGCACGTTGTTCCTCCCATAAATTTCACGTAACTTTCTCATCGTCACAGTTATCGATGATTGATTTTGACAAAATGTTTTAACGATTAAATTACGTTGATTTACCGAATATTTTTCCATAATAAATTTGCCATGTCTCTACTTCACGACTGCCAAATATGAACTGACAAGACTAATGTTTAGCAAAATGGCGGCAAAAGAAATTAGTATACCTTCCCGGCGGACACCCTGTATTTAATTATTAATCATTAGCTGTTAATTATAAAAAGGAAAGAAATAATCTGGGCCTAAAACCACTGACGTTGGTGAAAGTAGGCTGCTGAATTTCTACACATTTATTAAATTGTCGTTTTGCATAATAACAGCGCATTTTCAACAGTTTGTAGCAGAAACAATTTACATTTGCATATCTACTTCATAGGATAACTAAGAAGCTGCCTCAATACTGGTTTGTTATCGCTGCTTGTGCTTATTTACACAAAAATAAACTCTCCACCATCAACTGTAAACATGTTTGATAGTGACTCTCAACCAGGAAATGCAAAATTTTCTGCAAAGTAGTTCCCCCTGTATTTGCACCAGTATTCTTCATCATTTCCTCTTTTAGGAATTACGCCAAGGTATGTGTGTGTGTGTGTGAGTGTGCTTCTAAGTTTAAATGTTTATTTTTGCACAAATACTGTTTATAGATCATCAATTAACAGTTAATGTTTGTGTGTATGTGTGCTAGTTTACTATACATACACAGATCTCTACTAGAGAACTTATTCAGCTTGTTGGTATGAGTGTTATCTGTTTTTTGTGCTGCTACACCTTGTGTAAAGGAACTGTTAGAGATGTTAATGTTCCATTGTGTAACTTTGCACAAACACCATAATGACATTATGCCAGCAAACAAACAAATAAAAAAATTAACAAGTTATGACGCTATTAACTCGTTGTTGCTTTTCATTTAGAAATAGCAGTAGTGTGGCAACTGCTACTAGATTTGCTACTACGACCACTGTTACATTACAAAGTAGATACAAAATGAGGTAACTATTATTAGCACTTACATGTTAAATGTAGGTTAACGATGGGCTTTGTCTCAGTTTTTGCGAGGGTTGTGTTGTTTTGGAAAAGTTTTGGAAAAGTTTTGCAAAAATTTAACCTTCAAAGAAGTAATTTAATTTTTGCTTTTTTTTGAAAAGAATAAAATTTTGAGTACAAGAAAATTTTTCATATCGGTGACGTGAACTCGTACACACCCAGTTTCTAATGGCTTTTGATAATAAGTTGTTTTAAGTTTTGTTTATTTATTTTTTTTAATGGTTCAAACCCGTAAAGTTGACATCAAAGTTACGTATTTGAAAATATTTTGTCACTGCTGTGAACCTTCCTCGCATTATATGTATACTCTTGCTAGTCTCCTTTCAGAATCCTTAAGAACACATTTAAACATTTGTAGCTGCTTGTCATTAAATTAACAAACCAGCCACCATTCAACGAATTATTACTTGAGGCAGCAACACAGACAACAAGACACTCAGCTAAATTATTTAATTAAAAAAAGGGTCATTGAACTTGAATGAATTAAATTAAAAGAGAATAAGTCACATAAAGCAACAACTAAAAAAAAATAGATAATTTTAAAACAACATCATTCTTGTTGATAAAACAGAAAAAAAGAATTTAATAATAAAGTAGATGTTTTGCTTCTAGGAACGTTGTGGCATCGGCAAGAACAAGTTAAATAATTGTTGTTTTTAAAAAGAATCACTTAATCATCAAATTTCGCTATTTCTCTAACTCTTTGAATTAAAAAGTCTTTATTATTTATCTTGTGACGGTGAATCCTAATACCGACAAAAAGTTTTCGCTGTTTGGTAAGAACTGGCCACGTTTGCGATTTATTCTTAACGATAAAGAAATAGTTCTTTTATCGAAACACTTATATGTCGCTGCGAATTTAATTTTCGTTGCGAATTTAAAATGTTGGCGAAATTTCGTGTTTTGGGGAAATTATGCTTTCTTGGGAATCAAATTTTTTTCTATCAGTTTTTCGATTTTATGGCGAATTTTATGTTTTGTCAAAATTTCGTTTTATTCCTATTTTATTTTGTAGAAATTTGTATTTTTACGAAATACATTTCTAACCAGTGTTTTTAATTTTTGACGAAATTTTTTATTTTGGAGGAATTTTATTAATTTTTTGGGTTTTATTTTAATTTTTTAATTTTTGGCGAAATTCCGTATTTGTTTGCAATTATTTAGAGAAATTTTGATTTTTTGGGAATTGAATTTGATCTCAAATTTCGCATTTTATGGTGAATATAAAAATTTGTGGTGAATATGTATTTTATGGAGAATTTTTTGTGGTGACTTTAAAATTAAGCAAAGTTTTGTATTTGTTGTAATTTTTTGAAAATATTTGTGTTTTAGGAAAAATTGGATTTATTGGAAATACATTTTTTCCCCAGTTTTCCTACTTTATGGTGAGTTTTTAAGTTTTGTTGTAAATTTAATATATAAACGAGATTTCGTATTGTTGCTATTTTTTGGAACAACTGCGGTTTTTGGAGAAATTTTGATTTATTGGGATTTAAATTTTTTCACCCAGTGAACTTAGGAATTTTTTGGAATTAATTATTCCCCGAGCCACAACACGGCACTAAGACCTGCTGAGATTTCCACAGGATAATAGTTCGCCTGTTTGAAAAGAGCACTCAGAAAAGCAAAAACAATGTCCTACCAAATACGAGGCTAAAATTTACCACTAAGACAATGTCGTGCTCATAAAACTAACCTGTCTCACGACGGTCTAAACCCAGCTCACGTTCCCTTGCATGGGTGAACAATCCAACGCTTGGTGAATTTTGCTTCACAATGATAGGAAGAGCCGACATCGAAAGATCAAAAAGCGACGTCGCTATGAACGCTTGGCCGCCACAAGCCAGTTATCCCTGTGGTAACTTTTCTGACACCTCTTGTTAAAAACTCCTTAAACCAAAAGGATCGATAGGCCGAGCTTTTGCTGTCCCTGTGTGTACTGAACACTGAGATCAAGTCAGCATTTGCCCTTTTGCTCTATGTGTGGTTTCTGTCCGCACTGAGCTGGCCTTGGGAAACCTCCGTTATTATTTGAGAGATGTACCGCCCCAGCCAAACTCCCTACCTGGCAATGTCCTTGAATTGGATCATACCTGAGTATAGGAGTTACACCAAATTTTAAATATTGATAATAGCACCGAAATGCCATTAGCTCATCAAAGTTTGTTTACAATTATATAACAAACTCTTAGTACTTTGATCAAGAAGCTTGCACTATAACCCAATACCATAAGACATATATAACTAGCGAAAACTTGTTTGGAAAAGTGCTAATGGGAATATTTAGCTTAACCATCTTATAGACTAGAGCATGCCTCTGCACAGGCTGATGAGAATAAGCATGCACTCAGTTCAATATTCGTAACTGGTTTTAACAAATGGACAATTTTTTTAAAGTCAGAAATACTTTCCTGTTATTTTATTGAAATTCTTTTTGAGTAATCAAGAGTCGCTTTATGCCTTTAAATTTTTGTCAATTCAGTTGAAATGAGAACTTGTAAATTTTTTCTCTCTCATTACCACTGTTCATTTCTTTATGCTCAACTCAATTTTATTTTATTTTGATGCTAATGTCGTTGTGTATTTCGGTTACAATTTTGTTAATATAAGTGTTGAACTGCCTGGAGAAAAGTCACGTCTTTTTGAAAGTCCATGGCTGTCTGCATGTTGATGGCAGAGTGTGCAAGTTTTCAAAGTTTTCAACATAAAAATCTAGTATTTTCTAACAAACATTATGGTGTTGCTGTAAATGTCCTTAGCCCCAAACTGTGTTTGTTGGTCTTGTATTCGTGATAAGTTTAATTAAATCAACAAATTATTTACAAGCAACCCTGTAACTAACTCGTTTGCTTCTCAGCTTGTAGTTGCTTGTGTATTTCCCAGGGCAAATGAACGAATTTAGTGAGAAACGGAAGTACTAAACAAAGGTGCGAACGCAAACCAAATGACACCGGTAACAGTTTGACAAAAACTTTTGATGTACTTGACTTTATGTTGGTTCCTTGACTGGCTTTGGTAATCTGGAAAAGTTATGTTAATGCGAGAAATGGTAGGTTCGCTTTTCAATTCTAGATTAGCATGAATTATTTTTTTTTTACTTCGTGAGGGTTGCTCTTTTACGTAGATGTTTCAGCGGGTTTCCTAAAAAAACTATTGAAGAAAGTTCTGTTTAATTTTGTCTGGAAGGCTAAAGCATAATATGGACTGCAATTAGGTTTTATATTTTCAAATAAAAATATATTTAAGAAATCTACGTTGCAAAAACTATATCCTCGCAGGTCTGTGTTTCTCAAATTTTTAGCACGAGGACTACAGTTAATATTAGCTTTTGAACTGACAAAGTGTATAAGTAAGACCTTGTCATTGCATGTATTGTATCTGAACTTCTCCCTCAACTGTAATGCTACCTTTAAAGACTTCTATATTTGAGCACAAGTCATCATATGACCCTTGAAATCTACTAATAGGGATCATTCAGAATGCCTCGGTATTTTTCTAACTGTCATAGTGGTATCCAATAGTAAATAGTTAGACTCTCATTTAAGGACCTGCATAGCCTGTCTGGAGGGATGAATATCCGTTCGAGTTATTGATCTTAAGATAGCGAGCAGCAAATAGAGTTTTCGCTAGTAATATTTGATAAAACCCAACGTTTCGTATTTTCTTAAAGTTAAATAAAAATGATTATCTTCCCATTAAGAAATTCTTATTAAAAAGTTTTCCAAATATACAATTATCTACTGACATTAATTTGTATCCACCAAGGATGCCTAAAAGAATGCAACACTCTTTATTTAAATATGAAAAATACAATTTATTTTAATTAAATTCCTTAAAACAAATTTATCATTCAACAAATTTATTTCTTTTAATATTTCCAAAGCGAAGACCCATATAAAGAACTGCATTGAAACAAATGCATTTAATACAAAAACCTTTTAGTATATCTTGGCATACTTTTAGGAGAGTTGGCAATATACAAAATAAGTATTTAATTTTTGGGTTAGTGAGCAAAAAGAAAAAAAAAACTACAAAATAAATAAATAAGCTACACAGTTACTAATCTAAAAAAGACAGAACTTATACACACACACACACACAAATACCTATGCGCACATTTATGTACTCGTATGAACACTCGTACGATACATAGAAAAGCCAGCACCCATACTTTCACTTAAAGCCAGATAGAAAAGACAAAAGATAACAAATTGAAAAAAAATGAAATGTCCTGCAAAAATCTCTAAAATGTAACTTTTTTTATCAGCTCCTCTATTTGTTGTTATTTTATGAAATATAAAAAAAAAAACAATACTTTTGTTATATTTTTGTTGTTTTCTGCATTTTGTTTAGTTTCGTCACTTGATAATGTTTATAAATATTGCTGGTACTTGTATTTAGTAAAATCAACAACAACAAAAACTATCTTGGACACAAGAGCAAAGCCACAACAACAGCAAGACCCTCTCACTCTTTGTTCATTTATCTAACCCATACACGCACACATATGCATTCTATCATTCACTTGTCGTTTTTCTTGCTTTTTACTTCTGAAGAGTTTGTTGTTCTTTCTCAACAAGCCACACAGTTGTTGTCTAGAGAGGTTGAGCAAGGCTGTAAGGGGCAAATGACAAGCAGATGTATAAAGAGTGGCTAGGGAAATTTTTAATATAAAAATGTTCATATTTGTGAATTTCCTACGAAAGTCTCTAGGTGAATTCTTATTTTATGTAAGAGAAGTATCCTCTTCATAACAACAACAACAACAACAACAAATACAGAACAACTTAATAATTGTAATAGGCAAAATAGTTTTATCACTTGTAAAGGGTGCTTGTTTTTGTTGTTAACGTTCACCTAAGATTGATTTTTAAGCATTTTAATTTGAAAATAATTTTTGCACTATGACCTTTACCGCTTGCACGGATCAGATCAGATCGACTAATCTAACGTAGGGCGCTGTGTGTTGTGTTTTAAAATATCAGTTGTATATGGCATATTCACGTGGACAAGTAATTTCACAAGCACTAGAAGAAATTAGCCAACTGAAGTTTATCGTGCCATCTTAGATGTCAACTAACTAATCTACAATACAAATATAATCGCTTGCGAAATTTTTGTGTATGCTGCCCTCCCAATAAATCTACAGCTCCCCTCTAAGGCAGTTCAAATCTGAAACGAAGAAATCATTTATCAGCACATTACGATATTCTGGCTTCACAAGATCATTAAAACCTTTTCTGTGATTCTAATGACGTCTTAGCAATGGCTTTACGTTTATCTTTCTAAAACAAAATAAAGCTGCGAGAGGCCTTAAACCAGAAATACAATGCAAATAAATATTAAAAGTAAATTCTAACAATTTATACGTGTTTGTTTCAACGTAAAATTCGATGCGTCTGAAAAACCACCCTTTCATTCTACAATACTATCGAAGCATAAAGTGCGCATAGAAATGATAAAGAAAAATGTTGGCTCTGTTTAGGCATCCGGCTCAATGAATTTCGCTGTATTTTATTATGAACCACCAAACTCGGTGAGTGATATTGTTTTTGCAATAGATCGTTCCAGCAATCTAAACTGTGAGAAGGCAATCGCGCACAAATTTTAAACAGCTGTACATTTAAGCAAGTCTTTATATACTACTGTGCGCAAAAAATAGTAAGACTTTTTAATTTAAATTTCGCGCGGAATTCCATTCGCCGAATTTCTTTTTACGTTGGTATGACTGTCAGTGTCATCTGTGCCAAATATCACACCAAAGTAATCATTAGTGTTTAGTATACGCTTGTCTTTCTGAAGTACGATTTTTACAATGAGTGAAATAATTCAACAAAGAAGTTCCATTAAATTTTGTGTGCGGAATGAAATTTCTGGTGCCGAAACCTTCAGAATGTTGCAAAAGGCCTTCGGTGATTAGTGTATGTCGCGAGCAACTGTTTTTGATTGGAAGAAATTATTCAAAGAGGTTCGAGCGCGTTGGCGACCAACCACGTCCAGGACGGCAATCAACATCAACTGATGATCAACACGTCAATAAAATCAATTAATTGATGTTCGATAATCGACGATTAATAGCCAGAGACCTTACTGATATCGTTGGAATATCGGAGGGATCAGTGAAAACCATTTTAAAAGATCATTTGGGCCTAAGGAAAGTGAAATCACGATTGGTTCCAAAATCACTAAATTTTCTTGAAAAACAGCGTCGCGTTGACGTCTGTCAAACAATACTTTCCGACTGCTATGATGTCATTAAACGTATGGCGACGAGTCTTGGATCTTCGCTTACGACCTAGAAATAGACGATCAATCGGTAGAATATCGTGCCAAAGGTCAGCCGAAGCCGAAAAAACCACGTCAAAGCAAGTCAAAAATCAAGGTCTTGTTGACAGTTTTCTTCGATCATCGAGGTGTGGTGCACTCCGAATTCCTTCCGACCGACCAAACTGTCAACAAGGACTACTAGTTGAGTGTTATGCGTCGTTTGCGCGAAGCTATTCGTAAAACGATGCCGGAATTATGGGCTGATAACTCTTGGTTTTTGCACCACGATAATGCACCGTCGCATACCGCATTGATTCTTCGTGAGTTTTTCGCCAAAAATTCAATCAATATCGTTCCACAACCACCGTATTCGCCTGATTTAGCTCCGTGTGACCTCTGGCTGTTCAGCTCAACTCAAGTTTTGAGTCAATTGAAGACATTAAACGTGAATTGCGACGCGCATTGAACGCTATTCCGGAAATTGACTTTAACAACTGCTACGAGGATTGCAGCTGAGGGGGAGGGGGACGACATAGATTTGGCAGAATAATTAAAGAAATTAAAAATTATGAACAAAGTCTTACTATTTTTTGCCCACAGTAGCATATGTTGTTTATATTTTTAAACACTATTTCTTCAATGCTAATTATTCTTCCTGGCATGTACCCGGATACTGTAGCTAAAATATCCTCACAAAAACAAACGTGAAAATAAGGTCAATTTCCTGTTAAAAAAATTTCGGCAAGTCATCAGCATGATGACCATTTGATTTTTAGGCAACTTGCTAGTTGGGTAACATTTTTCCCATAGTCCTTTCACACATTAGAAAGTAAAAGAAAATTTGTCAGGCTAGCAATTAGCTTAAAAATGGGATGGTATTGTGCATATGAAGAACTTGGTCCTCATTTTGTCATCAGTATTTTTTACGGCCGACATTTTTTGATAGGAACTTGGCCTTTTTTTCAAATTTATGTTCTTGTGCGAATCTGAGTTCTTTCCAAATTATTTTTGTTTGCTAATGTACGTATAAGACCTCTTTTAACTTAAAGCTTCCAGACGGTTGATACAATTTCAGCTCTCTGCCTACAGTGGAAATGCTCTACACAAATTAGAGGGGACCCTAGTCCCCCTAGACGAAAAGTGCTCATTTTGCTTATTACTTATTTCAGCTCTCTAGCTACAGTGGAAATGCCCCATAATATTGGTGAGTAAATTAGTGAGCCAATAAGTTAGTGAATATGTACCATATGTATCATAAAAGCTTTTACACCTTCATATCTCGGGAAGCTTTTATGATAAAACGTGTCCCTACACGTAGAGTCATTATGTTTTAAGTTTCATGATGAACAACATCCGGCATTTATGTGGAATTAGAGAGTGAGCGTTCTTCACAAGAGTGCCATTAGCCTTATCACTTTGACGCGTGTCGTACTTGTGTTTGCGTACTTGTGTTTAGATAAGTGTTTGTGATGTCATCTTATATTTTTTGCATTGTTTACATTTTCTTTCCTCACTTTTCTTATTGTTCACTTTACAGTTTTCTGATTTTCTTGTGTTTGTTGTTTGTGGTAATTTGTGTCATTTACATTTTATTACTTTTTCGTTGTTGTTAAAATAATGCATTTTTTTACATTTCTCTATGTAATTAATTGGAAAAGACATTTGAAGGATATAAACAGATTTATGCATGCTTCGCTGTTTACTTTATTTATTTGTAAATGTAAATTTTATGAAATAAAACTGTGAATTTTAATTAAAAAGCGACATTTCTAAATGTTATAATTGATTCCTGAAGTTTTAATTTGCTTTTATTTAAATGAAACAAAATTTGTTTAGAATGTTGAACAATTTTCAATTGATTTTTCCAGCTACGGTAAAGTAAAAAGGAAGGTTATGTGATTAACCAATATGTTTGTTGATATGTCTAAAGGTTCCTCTGTTCCCCTTATAATTCCTAAACAACTTATAACAATTTGACAAACGGGGGTTCAACAGAAGCGTCTTGATTGTCCGCTTGTTAGGTTATGTGACATCACGTTTGTTGGAATATGATGCCTTCTGTTTTTAATGATATTCCTGTGTCCTAAAGTTCATGATCGCTTACTGCTGTTAAAATATATTATTTTGTTAGGTATCTTTTGATCTTGTTTCTTTTTTTTTTTAAATTGTCGTTTTTTCAATTAAGATATATTGCAACACATTGATGAAAGGATGGAGAATTGCATTTCTGAGAACTTTGACGTATGCTGGACACTGGGTTTGCTTAAGATTAATGTGCACACTATCTGTCGCTATGCTTTTCATCTAATTATAAGGCTACCTTGATCTTAAATTTGGTCCTCGCTGCAAAATTGGTCATAAACGCTATATAGACCATGCATACCCAAAGCACTGCTGCTATGGCAATCTCCAACACGGCCCTTACTAGCAAGCGGTCGGAAACTTATTGTTGCCAAGAATAATAGTTGTAAAGTCACAAAAAACTTTGACTAAGTTCTAGATAGATCCTGGCTAGGGGAATGTAGAAATCAGCGGATAAAAGCTAATATCGTGAACTTTGAACATTGCTTTTTACTTGAATATTATAAATACTCTCTTGGAGTTAAAGATTTCTTCTGGTATTTTTAATTAAGTTAAAATAAAAAACAACATGTTATCTGTTGCGGAGCTGCGAACGCTAGAAGACACCATTTTTCAATCAATAATGTAAAGTTGCTCAAGTATACTTTATCTTCGAGAAAACAATCATGCCATTCTAAAAACTATCCACTTTCTATTTGAAATAATAACTTTGGCTGAAATTATTCGTCTAAAGTCAGCTTTTTGGTAGTTGCTATGTTCTCAAAGAGCCCTCTCTTATAGCAAACTTATGAAACATACTTATACTATTACATTCAGTTGTGGGTGGGAGAGAACTGGGTTCAAACTCCCAATACTAGGTCTTATCGGACCTATATCAGACACAAATAATATGAAAACTTGTTTATTTTAAAATTAGCATCAGCCGCTAGGAAAATTAATTGCGGGGCTTAGTAGAAAATATATTAAATTAACACTTTAATAATAATGAAAGAAGGTTTTAAAAAACTGTGGTTATTGGTGATATTTTCATAAGTGGGACAGAATAGTGCAGTTTTTGAAATTGTGTTACAGTGATAGTTAATATATTTATTATACATATCGAGCATTATTTTATTAAAATTACGCTTATACAACATTAACAGTTCAGACTTAATAACTTTGGTTGTGGAATTTTATAGCTTTCCAAGTGAACTATTATTTGCTTATATCGTTCTTATAATGGCAAAAGGTCTTAATGCCAGAAAAGTCATATGGCAATGATTTTGTCAGATGAACACACAACTTCGATGGAGGCATTATAAAAAGGAACACCATAACAAAATTATTAGAAGCGAAAGGAGGGAAAATAAAAATAAAAATATTTTAAATCTTAATAAGGACTTCAGAAATATTGTTTAAAAATATGAACATATTGTTTAGAAATATGAATATACCCCAAATAAAAGAGACTTTATATTGAAATTTTGGAACAAAATGCGATTTTTGAGAGCTTCATCCCCCTCGTTAATGGCGACGTTTAAATTGAACTGATATACCTTTATATGAAATACTTAATTTTTTTCAGTTACTTAGACTTACGTTTCAAAATGCACAAAGTTTTTTTTTTAAATAAAAAGTTCTTTGGTAAACCTTGGTACAAATTATTATTATATTAAACGTATATAATTTATTAATAAATTTCTATAAATCACTGCCCTTTAAAAATACCACTTCGATAAAACACACCAATACAATACAAGTCAGTAATATTTCCAAATTAAATATAAATAAAATATTTATTTTGAAACAGGCACACCTTACTTTGCCTTAATACAAAATGCCGGTTTTAATGGCTTTACAAAATTATTTGTACTAGGTCAAATATTTCTGAACCTGTTGAAACGCAAGCCCTTAAATACCTCAACTTAAAAACGACGTGACTTATGCCACTTTCGAAAAAAGCTTCTCTTATATTAGAACAAATTATATAAGACGTATGCTTAATATTTTGAATTAATGTTAATCATACGTCTAATATGAGCCTTTGACCAACAACATCAGTTTCATCAAAATAATGTTTAGAAGTAAAAATAATAATTAAAAGCACAATTTCAAGCCATAACAAAACTACCTAGATCTAATTTAGTTAATAAGATACTCATTAATTTATTTTTTTCTTTTTCTTTATATTTTCAAGTCAGTGCAGAAACTCATCAGGCCTAATTTTAAAAGGTATTTTAAAGAAATATAGCATTAAGCAAATCTTTTGTTCTAATTCATACTGTTAATTTAACTTTAAAATAATTATTTTACTTTGTTATAATTGTTACCATCTTTTATGTCCGAAAAGCAAATGCCTCTAGATTTTAGGCCGCTTTGTTTGATTAAAAAATATTCTTTCATTTTCCGAAAGTAAACTTTATTTATTTCCATTCCATTTCTTCCCTTTGAGTTCATCTACATCTTCATTATGTTTCATAAAATTATTACCTTTGCCTTAGTTAAAGTGTCAACCCGATTTCACTGCATGACTTCTTGTCAGACAAGCAAGTTAGTACTTTCAGTTAAAACACTACTAAAGATAATGTTTAGTTTTTAATTTTACTTTATTCCAGTGTCTTTTATCCGTAAGGAGCAAAATGTCTTTTCAATGAAATGAACAACATTTCAGAAAAAAAATTATTAAAGATATGAAATACTACTTTTCTTTGCTTTGATTTATAGACTATTTCAAATTTTTTTTCCTTTGTAATTGTTAAAGAATTTCTAGGTTTTTTTGCTTCTTAAGCCAGGCATTAAAAAAAGCTGCTGCATGATTAAAAGAAATTACAATAAGACAAAGTATCATATAAATTAAATTCTTTCATAGTTCAATAATTTTAATTAAAATAATGCAAACATTTGAAATGAAATGAAGCAAAAATAGGATAATGTTGCAGTTACCGGGAGAGGGGATGAAGCACTCAGTACAGTTTACTTTACGCATTACTTTTATAAGAACATTTAAAGAAAATTTAGCGCTTAGAAACGCTACTATATTTACCTTCGAAAATTCGAAATTTAGTTCAAAATTTTATAAAAAAAACTTTAAATCTAACAGTTTTGCAATTACTGCATAAAAACTGACTTTTGCTGAGCACAAATTTCCCTCCTTTCTTATTAAATTTAGAATTCTTTAGCATAACAACTTAAATACTATTGCCATATTTTCGAAAAATACATTAGTATTAATACGAGTATATTTAATTCTTTAATTTCATTAAAATATTCATGTTATAAAATTATAGTCGAAAACTTATGTTCGAAAATTCGAAATTGTAGGAAATCTCAAAAGCGGATGATTTTATAAATTTTGCATAATTAATGAGTTTATGTTCTTATGTTTGGTACTTAATAGTGACTTTGCAAAATTTCGAAATTTGGTTCGAAATTTTCGAACACACCTGATTATTAAAAATTATATATCCACTTTGCATTAAAAGGCGGATTTTACTAAAGTTAGGCTTTAATATTAATATACTGCTTATGATCGAAAATTCGAAATTAAGTTCGGTACTTTGGAAAACCTTAATTATTTAACAACGTTTCATTAATATCGGATTATTACTTCTTGCCAAACTTTAAAGCAATACATAATTTAAAAATTTTTTCTTGCATTAAAAAAACGATTTTATAAAATTATATTCGAATATGTCTGTCCAAATATTCGAAATTTTCGAAAAAACTCCATATTATATGATATTAAAATATTTCAATAATTCGTAAGATGATGCCCTTATATTTAGTGCATAATACAGATTTTTGAGAAATTTTCGAAATTCAGTTCGAAATTTTCGAACATACATAATAAGTAGAAATAATGTGGTCTTTGCTTTAAAAGTGTGATTTGACAAAAATGTGGTAATAAATTTAATATTCTGCTCATATTCGAAATTAAGTTCGAATTTTTTTTCAGCTTTTAATAAAACTTGGACTATTTCGTAGTATTTGCGGCAAGACTTTAGTTGGATTTTGTAAGATAAATTGAAATAAGGCATGTTTTCTTGTATTTTCTTGTTTTCTTAGATATGTGAGCAAATCAAATTACATGGTAGAGTATTACTCTAACAAAGACTCTTTGCCTGTTTCTCTATAAGGGGGGAAAGCCTTCGTTGCTGTGCTATGTTTTATTGTTTAAGTTGAATTCTATTATATAAAAAATCATTGACTGCTTTGAAGTTCATTAAACTTTATGCTCAAGAGAAGAAATTGCAAAACTATTTTGAAGGGAATACGACTATAGTTCAAATGAAAGTTATTACTTTTTAAGTTTTGCATAAAATCAAACAGCGAAGCAATTTTTTCAGTCACTATTTTGGAAGTCAGAATATGTCTTAAGGCGAAATTCATTTGTTATTTTCTGACAAAAGAATTATTTCATTTTTTTTTAAAGAAATTTTTAGTAACTTCCAAACAAGGAAAATATAATTAAAGTAGTAGGAAAGATTTATTTTTCTTAAGAAAAACTTTACTTTTTCCTGGAGAACTAAAAATTTAAAACATAATTTTTATTGTGACAGTAATAGAAAGACTACTGCATGCTAAACTACTATTTACATAAGTATGTGTGCAAATTACTATAGGGTGCATGTTATTAATTTTCGCCTTCCTTTCATTTTCCCATCTTTTTGTTCTGCATGAAAATGATGATGAAGATGATGCTGGCGTTGATGGTATGAGTAAGCAAATATCCTTAATTGAGTTTAGCTGATTGCGATTGGTTTTCCAGCAGGTTTCACTAAAATACAAGTATGTATTCTTATTTCATGGTAGAAGATTAATTAAATTTGTTTAAGTTCAACTACGAGGGAGGCAAAAAAACAAGAAATATTCATATAACTCAGCAAATTAAAAACTAGCTATAGTAAAAATTCAATTAAAAAAGTAAAAAAAACCCACACAACTAAAAAATTTAACTGGAGTAAAACAAAAAGAAAGCTAAATTAACTAAGATTCTAAGGAAATAAAAACAAAGACAAAGAACTCAATTATGACGAGAGAGCTTGAAGTGTTAACGGTGTTATACTCGTATAACAAATAATGTCATACAACTCCTAGCGAAACCAACTATACTAATATTTATTAGTTTCTAAAGCATACTTCTAGGATGACACATATGTATGAGGTTACACGTTAATACATACAATTTCGCCTTGCTAACCCCTATAATTGAGTTGCTTGAGTGTGTATATCTCTATTAATGTTTATATGGTTGTTTGTTGTACAACAAGCCACCAATATTTTAACACTAACATTTCAACATTTGGTTTTTAGTGTTCGTGGCAAGTGTTTTTTATTTCTTGCAGCTTTGTCACTTCTTCTGTTTACTGCATGCAAATTTGTTGCACTAAGGCAACGAAATGAAGAAATTGCATTTAAGTCGCTTAACATTATTTGAGCGACAACAGGAGACAAGAACAGACTCAAACACTTATGCACAGTTGCATGCACAAACACGTCTGCAGTAATATGTACGAGGATAGTTTGGAAAGTAGTGACTTGGATATTGAAAATCCCACACAGTTATATTTTTATTTATCAACTGTGAAATCAAATCGATAATCGAGCGGGGAATTTGTTTTAAACACATTTTTTTTTTGTATTCAGCTTCCTAACTTACTCAACAATTTCAAAGATCTAAAGATCTTACCTCGTAGTAGGGTAGAGTAACTGCTTTGCATTCTGTGCTGTTGTTGGGCTTGTGGCTTCAAAACATGATAACATACACTTTTGCATACTTATGACTCAAATTAATGGATGTGTAAATATTTTTTTACGTTTTGTTTCGCTTGTGCTTGTGTGTGTGACGTTTTTGCCTGCATTTATTGTTCATGTGTCTACTAGTCCTTAAAATTTGTATTTGTGTTATGTGTTCGTTCTTTTGTTGGTTTATTTTACACAAAAACGCGCCAAGTTATACAATTAGATTTGCAAAAGGCATGGAAAATAGCTCAAATTCATATGGTACACATTTCATTTATGCAATCACAGTGCGGAGCAAGAGCGTATTGTTGATTATGTTACGAATATCAAGAGTAGCCTAGTTGATTTCACGATGTGAATATATCGATTGAAAAAAAGTTTTCTGAAATTTACGGGATTTCACTACTTTGATAACTGGTCTTGTCTTTGGTTTTATCGATTCCATTGTTAGATTTTCTCTTGAAATTTAGAATTCTGTCACCAAAAATTGCTGCGTCATTTTTATATTTCGCATACCGCGACATTAACTTTCTATCTTTTTGAAATTTTTGTGAAATCTTTTACTTTGTTCTTCACTTACAGCTACCAAGTTGCCAAGAAATTAGTCAGAGTGCGAATAAAGCTCAAGGAACATTTAATGTTTAAAAAATGTTGAATCATTTTCTTCACAATATCCTCATAACTTGTACTTTAATGGTTTGTTATAAAAATTATGACCCCTTTCTGGAAAGATTTCTGAGCCTTTAGTTTAATTTTAGTTAAGTTGTTTTGGAAATGTGTGTCTTTTACGTTCGGGCCACGAAAAGGATATTCTTTCAGCTTTAGACAAGAATGGACAAATTAGCTGAAGGTTTTACATCCTTCTGTTTCATTATACAGTGTCGTCGCAAGTTCTTTCATAACTCCTAGTTTTATGTATCAATGGAAGTGAGTTTAAACAATTTCGCGATGATTTTCTTTAAGAAAGCGTTACGAATTTTACGCAAAAAACAATGATTAATACAAAAGTACTGATACTAGAGACCAGTCACCATCCTAGCTACGCATCCCTGGCGTACGCTGTTCCACGGTGGATTATGGATTTTTATAAGATATTGATTATTTCTCTCCACACGACTTATTTAGCCAAGCTCCTTACAGAGGCATGAACTTGTTACCGGCTGCCACCAAGAGGAGATATAAGTGAGAACTTCTGATAGGGCACTCCGGGTTTGGCCTGAATCCCAAGTATTTTTAGGTAAAAAAACAAATTATGCATAATTAATAAAAACCTTGCGTGATGGAATTTACTTAATTTTTTATTTTGTTTGTTTTGGAATAAATCGAAAAGGGAAGGTCGGCATATACTGTTTTAATCAAACTGCATCTGAGAGTAAAAATTTGCACAATTACTTGAAAAGAGTCGGTAGATATTTCACTGCCAATACTACATAAACACGTGACGGTGGTTTCGTATATTTGACCGAATTTCGTTCTTTTGTAGAAAATCGATATCGTTTACATTACCCGAGATCTTACACTGATGATATAAAGAGAGCTCTACTATAAAACGAAACTGATGCAGATTAAAGATGGATAGTGGAGAACTGGAACTGAATAAATTAATAATTTTAACTTTTGCTCAACAGGAGAAACGTTTTCCAAAATATTTTCTTATATGTAAAAAACCTGAAACTGGCGGTGAAATTTCAATCTTAAAGTACAACACAGAAATGAATGAACATTCCACAGTCTTGAGACGAGCCTTAAAAGCGAAAAGGTCATAATAGTCTAATCGTAGCAGTCTAATGATGTATGGAAAATTATCACAGGGAAAGCTTATAAATACACAACCGATATTTGCCACTACACTGACGCCGCAGCTCTTGTGGCTAAAGGGTTAAAAACCTTCACTGTGGAAGCATCATGTACGCTGTTACTCCAGCAGTGCGATTTCTTTTTGTTTGATTAAGGTAACATGATACTTGTTGAGAAAAAGAAATTTTTTCAAAATTTTCAACATTAAAATCAAAGAAAAATTAAGGAGAATTAAAGTAAAGAAAACTTTTGTTTATCACTGTACGCACAAATCACTGGGTGCGCAAAAAAAGAAAGTAAACATACAGGAATGTCATGCAAAAACTTCGCTGCTAATAATTGTATTCGTACGCTTTGACACACTCTTATGCGCTATTAGAAATGCATGAGTTTAATTTTAACGCACACACACACACACACACTAATAAGTACGTCATGTAACTGCAAACAACTACAGAGGCAAAAAATGCTGGCATCTTGTGTAAAGTAATAAAATAGTTCCTAAAGCCCTAACAAATGATGGCACTATAAAGTCATTGGGAATAACGACATAATAGCGGAACATGACGCACAAATGTATCCTGAAAAGACGACTGTAGTTGGTAGGCAGGCACTTTAAAGTAATGGTTACTTTATACATTACAGGTAATCTAAATGCATTTATTTTCTTTTGTTTTACAGTTAAGGCAAGTGTTGTGATTGTTTCATGAATCTGCTTTTCAATTATAATTGAGGAAAAAATTTACATTACAACTGTAACAACCGGCAGATAGTCGTACGGTTTTTGCTGAATGCAAATTTGCAAGTACGAGTAAAAATGGATTTCAAGCTTGAACATTTTTTTTTCATTGTTTCTTTGTGATAAATGCTTCGAAAGATGAAATCTAATTTACTTTCATACAAATATGATCATCCGCAAACACAGTTTCATGTTCTACATGCTACGCGTACATTTCAATGAAGTGTTAATTACAACATTTTGCTCTGCATTCGCATGAGATTGAATTAAAGTTTAAGTAACCATAAATATCTTTAGTTTCTGAATACAACAGACGAACTTCTTCTTAAGAAAAATTATTGTGGCTTGTTATGAGTCAGTGTTAAGAGATATATGAACTAAATAGAGATACATCGTTTAATTGCAACACTGTTATATTTTGTCTACCTTTTGTTACATCTATTCGCAAGTTGAATACGTGTCGTATGCTGGTTGGCTGTTATATTCAGCTATTAATTTCCTTAAGATCTTATCTTACTGTTTATGTATAATTCCTTACTTTCTTTCTAACCTTTCTGAATAAAAGAGCAATCTGAAATAAGCAAATTTGCATAACAAAACCAACACGTGTTTTAATTTTGCAACAACAATGTACTCTAAATAAAGGGGGAGTCTTATGAGATGTCAAGAGGTTTAAAAATTAAATAGAACTCAGAGAAATTTGTTCATAAAATTAGAATTATTCAGCCAGTTTTCACTCATGGAAACTTAAGTTAGACAAAGACTTATACCAGCTGCATTAATTTCCATTGAATGTGTTACGTCTGCTCTTGCGGGTTCTTTCAGTTTCTACTTCGACGCGCTTATTGATGGTAACATTAATTACAGGAAACGATATTCTTGCAAAGTTTGAAGATATGCGATCATAAATATTTATTGCGCCCACTTTTGCGGTTAAACATAATTTTAGCAAACTATTAACAAACTATTTCGGAGAAAGTTGAATGAATTTACTCTCACTAATAGAGCTCTGTATATATAGGATAATAAATAGTATTTATTATACGGCTCGTGATACGCCTACTATTCGCTGTTGTGATTCTCGATATACACCGGTCGTTAACACTAAAATTGCATGAGAGGTGGGCGTGGCGGTCCTTTCAGATATCCCGCCGAGAGAATGTCTTCTTGCTGATACTGGCACCCTAGAATATTTTCATTAGCATCATATCGGGAAGTAAATCCCGCGGCTTGTCTGGGGCCTGCAACACGAAAAAAGAGAAATTTTGAAGTTTAACCAGTAATCAGGATGACAAATCCCGGCTTGCTTGTTGTTGAGGCTCCCGCAGGGATGTGTGTGGTCATTGTTGTTTGGATGCAAATCAGGGATAGATTGTCGTGATGATCCATGTGGCGTTGCATGGCAATGCAAGCCTTCAATGTTACGACAGGCGGTATATTATCTTCAAACTCCACGACAAGGTGTTCATGGTCCAGGCAGTTATAGCGCTACAATTGCCACCTACACAAGTGTATATAGTCGCATAGTAGTCGCATTATTATCACCCGGTGATGAGAATTTCGTCAGATATAATCGAAAGACAGGTGCAGATGTTAAATACTTTGACGCTTGCGGGCAAGGATATGACGACTGTGTTTTAGGTTAAGTGTGCTTTAACTTTTTACTTTTTATTCAAAACAAGTATAAAATACAAATTACTAAAACTAAAAGATAAAGGCCTCTGAGGTTTGACCAGTAACTAAGCGAATAGCATCCGGGGACTAACGCGGTAGCTGTGGCTGACACCCGAATCGCGGGAAGATTGGCGTGCATGAATTAGAATTCGGCAATGGTACCACGGAAAAATAGGTAGCTCCGAACCCCTCAGTTCGTGGTGACGAATCCGGTATCGAAAACGCCGGAAGGTGATGTCGTAAAACACTCGGACCTGCTTTTTTTTCAAATACTCCCTAAAGCGATGTAAAAACTAAGAAAATACGTTTTTATTTCCGTCGCTCGTAGACATTTAAAAAGAACCAAGTCACGTTTTACATATTAAAATTTTCATGCTTAATTTTCGGAGTGTTAACAAGAAAAACATGACTTTAAACAGCTGCTACATCATCTCTTATTTAATTATGTTTTCATATATGAAAAAAATATATATTTCATCTAATTAAATTTGAAAAACTCCTCAAGCGTACAATCAGCATAACTTTTCATTAAGATAATGAAATAACTGACCACTCAGACAATAATTTGATGTAAGAGATATTTTTTTTTATGTTTACATGGAAACATTTGCATAATGATGTATCCACGTAACGTAACCATGTATGTGCGCGTGCATATTGAAACACTACTGCCAATGAAAAATATGCTCCCGATGTATAGAAAACATGGAATTTGCATAATAACATTTTTTTTAATAAAACATTAAAATAGTTGAAATTTGTTCTCAAAACATTTTATTAGTCAGTCATTCATTTCGGGTGATGTAAATAAAAAATTGTTTGGGTTAAAAAAGAAACATAAAACAAATTTATCGCCACCAGAAAAATACTCAGGGGCTTACTTGTGTAATGTAATGTAGTTATTTACGTTGATTCAATATTAACAGTGGGAAACAATTCCGATGTTAATTTTTAGATTATAATTTGAGCTACGTTTTTAGAAGTAACTTTGAAAGATATATACACCTACTTGGTACGTTTATTCTTCTAATTTAAATAGTACTTTTTTAAAGGCTTACGTATTTTTTATTTTTAAACGCAGCTTATAAATTAATTTTTTATTGAACTTGTTTCCAAAAAACGTTTTTTTAGAAAGATGCATTATAAATTGTACTATTTTTCAAAAAGTACTTTTTTAAGAGGAACATTTTTAAAAATGTGTGTGTCAACAGGTAATTTGTGCTGGGCGTACATTTTCCAAGTCTAAATTTTTTAAAAGAGTGTAAGCTATAAGATGCTTCTTGAAATGATACTCTTTTCAATCGCTCTTTTTTTCAAAGTTTAAATGCTTTCAAAAGGTTTCTTTTTAACGCAAAAGTAGCTTATTTCGTTCCTACAATATTACGTAAAACGTACTGTTTTCAACAGGAGATTTAATTTAAAACGAAGACGGTGTTATTTGATAAGGTATAATTTAATATAGATTTTTGGAACGAATTTCTGTCATTCCTTGCCAAGTTTGCCATCTGAAGGTGGCACATAGGCGAAACCGATTTGTCTTCAAACCAAACTTGACAAGGGATGGCGGAAATTCGTTCCAAAAATCTACATCACAACACCCTGTCAGAATATAAAATCAAGAATATAATTTAATACTTTACTTTTTCCAGAAAGTACTTTTTACGAAAGGTGTTATTTCCGAAAAGTACTTTTTACGAAACGTTCTTTTTACAGAAGGAGTGTTATTTTACAAGTTATAAATTATAATTTCACTTTTTATAGAGGATACTTTTTACAAAAGGCACTTTTTGACAAACATCTCAACATGTTATTATAACAAAATATATTTTTTCGAAGTAATTTTGCAAATGTACTTTCTATTATTTGTACCATTTTCAAGAAGTATTTTTACTCCATAAGATGTGCAAACTTAAATGTATATTTTTCTAATATCAAAAATGTATTTTTTTTTGAAATTGCTTTCTTAAAGGTATTTTTCAAATGGCTCTTTGTTTGGAAGGTACTTTTCTAAATATATTATTTTATTTTTCATTTTAATATTTGTGCACAGGATATTGTTTTTAAGCAAACTTTTTCAAAATGGTACATTTATAAATAGTACGTATTTCCAAAAAGTACTTTTTTAATGTACTTTTTCTAATATTACTGTTTTTAAAGGCTTTTTTTCTAAGGATGATTCCTTAAAGTTTGTTTAAATTGTTTTATTAATACAGGTGCTTAAATAGTACTTTTTTTACGGTTCTTGCTCATTTCAGGATGCCCTTGAAAAAACGATTTAGGAAAGGTTTGTTTTACAAAAAGTAACCTCCCTTTTTAAGATTGTGGTACATTTCAAAATAGTCGACGACTGTTGTTTTAATTCTTTATTAAATTATAAAATATTCAGATTTACAATGTAGCAGACTCATCTAACAAATAGCTTTATTAAATACATTTTTCGAGAGACTGGCTTCATTTTCACGCTTTCAACTTACTCAGCAGCCTGTTAATTTTTTACTATAACGTGCTGTTTTTTATTGTAGTGCATTTTGAAATGTTGGCGGTACAACTTTCAAAATGCTACCTAATAAGTTTTGCTACCAAAGTTAATAATATTGTCTGTTTCTCTACTTATCGCCTCAACTGTACCTTTAATATTATACATAGTTATGTTTGTTATTGTTACTCAGTAACTTGAAAGAAATATTGAGATATTTTTACACTTACAAACAACATGCACAAAAATATTAATGTTTTTAGGAAAATTATAGTTGAGTAGTGATGAATTCTCGCCCCACATACATATTCTTATGCAGATTTAAAAGTTCCCCCATACGTTGAATTGAAATTTAAATTTCTTTCAATCGTAGATTCGTTGGCCCTTAAACATACGAAACGTATGTTGAAGAAAGATGCATTTGTCTGTCCGGTTTTTGTTTTGTTGTCATAACTTATTTCGTTGCCAAACCAATTTCAATATTCATGTTCATGTCCTGCTAACTTTAGTACTCAGCAGGGGCATAAAGCCAATATACTGCAATATTATATAGAGCAGAATAAAGAAATGAATTCAAGGAAAGCCAAAACTACAGCAACAACAAAAGGCAAGCAAAGAGGATATGAAAATTTATGAAAAATGCAAAAATGAAGGAAAATTCAAAAGAAAGAGTATTAAGCGAAATAGTAGTACGCTCTGGCATCAAAATAATAATTAATTAAGAAAAGAATTTCTCTAAAGATGGATTGATTATAATTTGTTGATATAAACGTAACAGTGGGCTGTTATTTGTTTCTTGATTTGATATTCCGACAGGGTGTTTTGATGTAGACTTTTGCAACGAATTTCCGTCATCCTTTATCAAGCTTGGTTTGGAGACAAACCGGTTTCGGCTATGCCCCATCTTCATTTTTCGTTCTGTTATTAATAGTGCAAAGGGGTTTCCTTAAATTTTACTACATTTATAGCTCCAATGCCTTCCGAATAAGCATTTTATACAAATCTCCCTTGCCGATTCTTTTTTAACTTTAAAAAACCAAAATTGTACACGGATCAGGCAGGGTGTCGCCAGCTATTTTGACGTAACGGAAATTAGTAAATTCACCACCAAGAGCATTAAATCTTGCCACTACGACTTTGCCAGGAAGTGAATTTTTAGAAATTTTACATATTCTATCTTCCCTTTGAACTGGAAGAACACACTTTGTAACGATACAAACTTACATGAGTAAAAAATACACCAGCTATTGAAGCCGGCGCAAACATTAGTAAAAGGAAGCCAACAGTATGCGAAATACGAAAAACACACTGCGGTTGCATTATAATTCTCATTCAGTTTATGCTAAATATTGGATATAACGTGGAGGTTTGTTCGCGAAAAGTGGAGCAGTTATCGTTACCTATAGTTCGTAGGGTAACAGTACCACGAATTACTTTGTCGAACTTATCTGGCCAGTACTTATTATAGGCGGTAAATTTAATGACTTCACCAGCACTACTAGAAGGGTTTCACAATTTTGCTCGCAAGTTTGGTGGCATGGCTACCTGGATTATATTCGGGGAATTGAAGATCATCAATAGGGTGGCTGCGTCTTATTACCATGAAAATTGCTGGTTCTCCTGATGCAAGTGTAGTAACCAAGCAACCCCATATCTTCAACCCTTCTTTCAACTCTTCTTGAGTATGAAAGAGCAGGTCGGACTAAATAAAAAGATTACTTTCATGTAGAAATATTCTCTTGGTAAAGCCTTGCAACTTTAGCCCATGAAACAACTCGAAACAGCGCAGCCATCTTATTTCCTTTAACTACCGCTAAATGTATATTAAATCGCCTTACGGAGCCGAATTATATTATGGTCAAAAAATCTGACCCTTGGAAGTATTAAAACATACATCATCATCCTGTTGTGGAATATCAACATTTTGAAGATGCCTTAGATTCATTCCTCAACTTGTTTTGTTCCAAAACCGGCAAAGCAAATCAACAGTTTTCTTCCTGCGCATAGAGTGCAGGGTAAAAAATAAAATTAAATAAAAATTATTCTGTTGTGCCAACTTCATTTCTTTATTTTGTCCAATAAAACTTTCGAAAACAAATTGATTTGGCTGCTGTTGTTATTGCAAGAAAGAAATAATAAAGAAAACCAACTTAAAAGAAACATAAAATATAAAAATTTCTCTTGAAAATAATGAGCCAACAAATCAAATTAAATAAATAAATTGCATAAACAATAAATGGCAAATTAAAATAAATAAGACAACGTATTTATTTCAACAAAATATTTGATTTCTCAATTCATTCTTGGCTGGTGTGTGATCGATTATTTAGGGAATATAACGAGCAAACATGCACAAGTGTGAGTGTGTGATTGATTGAGTCCCTCTTTAAAAACACAAGTCCAGCTGACCAAAGAAAAAAAAAATAAATGGCTTTAAATTTTTGAATTGCTCTGGTACTAATGGTTTCCTATAAAATGTGCTCCAATTAGCTTTTGTGTTGATATGTTGCTCAAAAATATTGTATATGCCTTGTGTTCCCTTGTATATTTCTATTGAATAGTTGTTAAGAGCAGGCTTTGATACATTAGAGAAAAGCTTTGTTCGTTCGTCCCCTTTTAGGCAGTTTCTTTGTAGGAAAAAAGTACAATTTATTTCTTAATTTCTGCAAATGAGAGTAGGTCAGTGATTTGTGTTGCACTTTGTTCAAATTTGTATAGCAAATATTATTGTGTGTGTTTATCAAAGTTAGATTAGATAAATAACATTTTCTAATGATGCATTGCACAATTGACAATGGATTTTATTTTCCCTTACATCGTAAGTTATTAAAAATGTTTGTTTTGCTAAATCTATCGAAGAAATAAGAGTAGCTGCGGCCTATTTTTCGAAAGGAAAACTTAAAAGTCAAATAAATTAAAAAAAAATACAACAACAATGGTTGTAGAATTTTGAAATGTACTTCACTTGTAAATTACCAACTTGTTCTTTTTAGAAATGGGCCCCTGGCTTAAGGATGTCGAATAATTCGATTTTTTATTTTGAATCAAAAAAGCCGGTTTTCGATAAGTTTGTTTTATACTTGATATACATTTTCCTGCGGAATTTTTTGCAATGAAAACTACAAATTCAGCCGGATCTATGCAACCCTTTGAAGGCTTTGGTTCAACGGTGTTATGTAGCCATTCATATACAAACGGAGCTCCTTTAACGCTCTCTATTCCATTTCAACATCGACTCATTAGATATCGAGTTGGACTTAAAATGATCGTCGTGCTTTTCAAGTTATTATCCTTGTATCCAAATGGTAGCACAGAATAAAACGCAGCTTAAAATCATTCAATTCACATGGTCAAGATAGCTGTCACAAAGGCACACTCACAATGAGTGTCATGATTATCGGGTAAACAAGTTGTGTAGAATTTTGGAACAAATTTCCGTCATCCCTTGTCAAGTTTGGTTTGGAGACAAAACATCAAAACACCCTGTCGGAATATCAAATCAAGAATAAACAAGTTGTCTTCATAACCTTCAGCGGGACCCCATTAAAAAAGTGTTTGATGATCTTGCCAGTGAGCATGCATGATCGCTGTACATTGTCCTTTATTGACGCTAATCGCTAACCTATTAATTTAATTTTCAGGTAACTTTCTTTACTGTCACTGTGTTGGCCCTTTTGTCTTTCCTTACAACATCATTACTATTATATACTAAGAAGCTAATTACTTTTCCCTTAGGGTATGCAATAGAATTTTAGATAAGGCTTACCGCAAAGTATACTGTACATCTTGAAAAATGTTGTATTTACCTGAAAAGAAAACAGGGAATTCAGTTAAATATATATTTCGTAGTTCTCTGTGTCATGCTGAAAATCCCATCAACATTTTGTTAAAGTTTTAATTACAGCAATACAAGCAAAATGCATTAATACTATTGCTATTGCACACAGTGCTTTGCTTCCATATAACGATGGGACGAAAATAGTGAAATTAGTCAGAGGGGTTTGAAATATAGTGCACAAGCAATGTAACCAAGGACGCGCCCACCTCTCATATGACTTTAAAATTCAAAATGTTGTTTTAGCTACATGTACAAACGCAAAGTTTTAAAAATCTACTAATATGATACAAACAATATCAGCAACTAGTCCGTAAAATTTTAAGGGGTCTAGGCCCTGACATATGTCCTTTAGGGTAAAAATGCTATAACTCCGTCAAAAATCATACGATTACTCTGAGCATGTTTGAGCCGAATAAATATATTTGAGTATTAAATTTGTAATTGCCATATGAACTATTTACTAAACTGATCAGCTTGATTATTTGTACTTGTATCAACAGTTCACTTGAATCCTTTCGCTTTGATCATTTGCTTTTAATGTTTTCTTCTGAGACTCTTTTTTTTTATATTACTCCTAAATTTTTCTCATACTCCATTTTTATTGGTTTTGAACACAGCTCGCGACAGTGACAGTGTGCACCGTAGCGAATTATAAAAAAACATCGCGAGTTGATTTGATATCAATTAGCAATTTCACATCGCATTAAATATTATACTTCATAAGCCTTAAATCCATACAGCTGAAATTGTAAATATTAAATTTATCATTTAATTATTTCCGAATATCTTCTGAAATAAAACTCATCTACAACTTTTGTGATGATTTTTAAAATATCTCTTCTTATATTCGGTACAACTTTCATTCACTACCGCTCATGTATAAATAAATCAACATTCCAGCCAGACACACCAGTCAAAGTTTATTAAATTTTAAGCCGACTCAGCAAAACTTACGCGCCGTTACTTGCATTTTGTTGCACTTTATTTCTTTCCTGAAAGTAAATGAAATGAAATTCAAAACAGTATCAAAAAAGAGCATGAGCTGAAACTTGCAGTGACACAAAAACTAAAAGTTTTTAAATAAAAGAATATTTTCAGCTAAAGCAACATTAAAAAAGAATAAAAAAAAGTTCATTGAACTGGTGTTAAATCCGTTGTTCTCTGCTGTTGACTTCCCTGTTGTACGACAAACGTTTTTTGTACTTTTCAGACTTTTTTATCTCCTTTGCTCAAGTTTTTGCAAGGGAATGTTATTGAACACAATGTGTTTGAAAATGATTTGATAGTTGCAAAGAAAGAAAATTATAAAATATTTGCAAAAAGGAGCAGGGAAGGGCTTCAAAAAAGGGAAAAGTGTTTTTTTTTCATAGCGAACACTATTGCACACTGCAATTAGCCCTAAAAAGTACTAGTTGCTGCCAAAGAACACATGTGCAGACGAAATTAACGAAAATTAATTGATTAAGTTTATGAAAACTTTTGTTTAGATATTGTAGCATACATTAAGGGGCAACAATGTGTAGGCGTACAGTGCAGATCGCCCTTTAAGAATACGTTTCTAAGATTATATTTTTATTTAATAGTGAGACAATTTTTTCTGCATCATTTTTGCTTCGTGATCGCGTCAGGGTGACACGTGCGGAGTTAAAACTTGTATTTCTTTTGAAAAAAGGTGTGTCAGAATAGTTTTTTACTTCACTCTAACTACTATAACTTTATGGTCCTCATATCCAGCTACTGGGTTGTCAGACGGAGACATTTTAGTAAGTCTTCTCACCACAACTACAATGTTTTTAC
Source organism: Phania funesta (assembly GCA_963932375.1). Classification (NCBI taxonomy): domain Eukaryota; kingdom Metazoa; phylum Arthropoda; class Insecta; order Diptera; family Tachinidae; genus Phania; species Phania funesta. Next base: position 81,092,517 of record OZ010655.1, on the reverse strand, counting down.
CATTACATATTCTAATATGTCTAAAGGGCTTTGATTTGTTTATACCTCACCTGGAGCATTACGTACGACTCCGTTATTCTGCCTCATGAAAGATATGAGAAAGTATTGGGCCCCCCAATAGTAATGATCGCTTTTGCAAATGTTACATTTCAGAAACTATCAAAATTACTAACGCCACCCAGCTGTCAAGTTATTCAATAAGATTTGCCATTTCATACTGCATCATTTCACGCATACCGAGTTAGTGGAAGAATTTCATCGTCGCACTGTTAAAAATTTTGAGCGAGAATACACTCTTTTTGACTTTAATACCCCTGACAGACATGTGCTTTCTATTATGGTTTTGATGCGATTTTAGGGTGACAGATATCTACGAGTAGTATCTATTCTAATGATATGTATTTTTGATAATATTTCACATTGACTAAGAAAATTTGACTCATTCTCTCATTCTACTTATGAAGCAATAAAATAATTAAAATAAAAAAGTTCTGAGTTTAAAATAATAAAAAGCCTTAACTTATGCTACAAAAGCCGTGTTTAATGACATCACATTGTACGCACATATTCGTAGTATAGGAACCACGTGTAAAGCAGCTTGCTTAATGGTTTAATTTTAGTTTAGGTTCACACACATGTAGTATAAGCCACCAACCAGACAAAGATTTGCGCGAGATTGTTATATAGCCGTCATAGTGTGCAGTATCGAAGAAGACCCTGGCATGTGGATTGAGTGCCGCTCAGTTGAATCCTGCATTGACAGAGTGGCTAACGCAAGAACTGAAGGCGGACAACGACCCTGATTTCACTAATAACGCGCTGGAAATAGTGGCCATAGATTCTGAAGAGAAATCATCTTAAAGCACTGCCAGCGAGATCGTGGCAGCGATTGGAATGTTTCCTCTACTCCATAAATAATGGCAAAAATGTAGCTTTAAAATAAAAGCCAGAAGCAGTTTTATGTCTCAAAGAACTGTTGCTTTATTTAAATTTCTTTCATATCGTTCTAATATGGTCATCTTTAAACGGGTATAAGGAATTGAGCTGCAAAATGTTTTAGTTTATGAAAACTGAAAAAAAAAATGTTAATACTTCCTCCATCAGGAGCCTAAGTTGTATACACGGCTGGAAAGAGGAACACGTCTTCGTAGCGATTAATCCATCAATTATTTCAACGAAGAATGGAAAAAGAGTACCGTAAGCAATTAACCGAGATACCCAATAGAAAAGTAATCGGGCATACTGAATTTGAGCAAACTTCTGCAATGAAATTTTCACCACTAATTGGCTTAAATAGATGGTGTTTACATGTGGAAATATTATTGAGTTGTTGTGTTGTAATTATGCTACTCACTGTAAGGTACAAAAAACCGACACAATTGAAAGGAAAAAAATACTTGCTTTTGAACACATTTTTTGTGTCTATTTTTTTTATCTATGTCATCGTGTAATCATTTCTAGAATGAAACTCTAACGATGTTACGTGGCATTTTAGCGGTCGTTTTTGGCAGTTGTGTATCGTAAGCCCTCTATATTATAGACATGATAAGTCAGTATAATGACTGACGATCGCCGAAGCATATTTTTTAATAGTCTTGCCTTATTGAAACGTGTGCGCAGTACAATTTATTGCATCTATAAACAGTAGACTAGAGCATTGCTTTAGAATATATTTAAAAGATACACGATAGCACATACTGCTACCTCTAGTGATAACTTTGGGGTGTTCACCTCCATTCGATCCCTGGAACTATAACGCAAGGTAAGGTACACACTTCAAACCTTTAATGGTACTAAAAGTGAATGCACTTTAATGAAATTAAATTTCCCCCTAAAGACCTCATCGATTTGTGAATGAAATGGTACCAACGGATTTGTTTCTCAAATTATATAAACCTGCCACCACCCTAGAAATCTTTCCATTCTTTACCTTTCCACAATCAACGATTTAACGTCATAAATTTGTCCTAACCATGTTTCTTTGCCCTAAACCTTCCATAATTCGATTCGTAAAAGCATCAATCAAGAGCATCATGTTTTTTTTTTGCATTCTTGTTTTCTTTTTTACAATTCGTATCAATTAAGGCTCGAGTATGTGACAACATGGCCTGATACTCTTTACAGAAAAAACATTGTAGGTTAACAAATAATCCAAAGGAATACAAAAAAAAAAAAAAAAAAACGTATAAATAAAAGCCCCAACACAAAACTACAATATGAACAAGACATTCATTAAAAGCTGCACACGTTTGCGTCAGTCATTCATTCATTGTACACGAGCAGCGAATCAAAAATGTTGCTAAAAGTAAACAAAAAACTTGGATCAGCTTAAGACAATAAACCAAAAATGTTGTCAGTAGCAAACGACCTAATTGCACGGTACAGTATTCTTTTCGAGTTGTTTTGTTAAGTTGGTCAAATGTTTATTGTTTGTGCCGGAATACATGTTTTGTTTAGAAGACAAATGCAGTCAAATGTGTTTAAGGGGTCATATCTCAAGTTTTTCTTTAGTTAAAAAATAGATAGAAGACTTGATTTGAACTCTGAGCTCAGGTGTGCGGATGAGGAGGTACAAAGAAAAAAATGCAAACGGGATTAAAAAAGAGCAGAAGAAATTGAAAGAGATGTGGAAGTTAAATTTTAAAATTTTGTAACCCTAGCCACATTCTGTTATGATAACAGAGCTATGTTAAGTACTTAACAGTACTAATGTTAACGATTCAAAAATGAATGTGAGGAAATTTTGACACATAAACACGCACGATTTAATTGTAAATAAAACAAAAAGTTTTCAGAGAATTTCTTAATCTTTTTTATTATGATAGAAGGATCTATGAATTTTTTTTTTAAACAATATATCGGCCAAATGCTCGCCACGACTTCGGTGGTATACCTTTATCAGATGGTCGTTATTTTCAATGACTCTGAGACATAATTGAGGTTTAATGTCGTTAATGTGCTGAAATATCTCATGATTTAGCTCTTGAATTTTTCTTGGCTTATTGACGTACTCTTTTTCTTTTAAATACCCCCAAAGAATGAAGTCTCACGGTGTCAAATCACATGATCGTGACGGCCAATTGATATTGCCATTACGTGATATAACACGACCATTGAATTTCTAGCGCAAAAAATCCATTGTTTCGTTGGTTGTTTGGCAAGTAGCACCATCCTGTTGGGACCTCATCTCGCGGGTGTGACTCACAATTAAAAACGTCCATTATTGTTGGACAACCCTAACATATACGAGGTCTGATCAAAAAATAACCGTTATTTTCAAATTTCGTGAGTTACGTATGTTCGATTTATTCTGTTATGTTGGTACACATGTCTGTTATATATGTTGGCAATATCAGCCATTTTCGATTGTCAGTTTGTTGTTGAAAGATAAAAGGCTAGTCCTGTTTTGGTGTGCTCTTCGATTTTTTACTATTCGAAAAAATGGATCAAAGAAACTGTATTAAGTTTTGCGTAAAAAAATGAAATTAAATGCGCAAGGACATTTGATATGTTGACTGTGGCGTTTGGCGAGTCTACTCTGAGAAGAACACGAGTTCAATTATGGTATAACCGGTTTAAGGAAGGCCGAGAAGATATCAATGACGATGCTCGTCCTGGTCGCCCGAGCACGTCAACAACCGACGAAAACATTGAAACAGTGAAGAAAATGATTTTGGATAAGCATCGAATCACTATCAGAGAGAGGTTGCTGATGATGTTGGCATATCGTGCGGCTCATGCCAGGCAATTTTTACTAATGTTTTAGGCATAAAACGTGCGGCACCGAAGATTGTTCCAAAATTACTAACTTTTGAGCAAAAACAACGCCGCATGGACATCGCTCAGGAGCTGTTGAACATCTTCAACGACATTGAAACCAAAGCCCAGTCATCCCAATGGTACGTCAAGTTCGGTCATATGTGAAGGTTTTGCTCACTGTTTTCAACGACTACAATGACGTGGTGCATCATGAATTCTTGCCACAGGGTCGTACGGTCAATAAGGAATACTACCTTGAAGTTAGGCGCCGTTTGCGCGAAGCAATTCGTCAGAAACGCACAGAATTGTGGAAAAAACAATCATGGATTTTGCACCATGATAACGCACCAGCTCACACATCGATGCTTGTGCGTGAGCTTTTGGCCTCAACCACCGTATTCACCGGACTTGGCCCCCGCTGACTTTTCCTCTTCCCAAAACTGAAGACAACGATGAAGGGAAAGCGTTTTGCTACGATCGAGGAGATAAAAAAAAAATCAAAACAGGAGCTATTGGCGATACCTAAAAGCGCGTTTCATCTGAGGGGGATTACTTTGAAGGGGACAAGATAGTTATTGATAAATAAATAAATACTTTTTGAAAAAATAACGGTTATTTTTTTATCAGACCTCGTATTTGTCCCAGAACCTTAAAATTATAAATAAGCATCAAAATTTTATTTTCTAAAAATTTTCAAAATATCTATGACCATTTAAAAAAATGGCAGATGGGCGGAAAATGAATATTGTAGGTTTTTTCATCAACTGTTACGCTTGCAATGCTCGTAGAAGGCCAGAGACACATTTAATGTTGCTACAAAAAGATTTTTTCTTCCAGCAAGGAAATATTTCTAAATAAAATAATGGGAAAGGAATTAATTGATAAATTTAAATAATTACAATAACTTTAGGGAATTTTTTTTCTTTGCAATTATAAGTCGCCTAGAAGTCAACAAAGCCATCTTCTACCTCTTCTATGAGAAAAAAACATCGATTTGAATTCACAATATTTTTTTTTCAAAATATGGAATTGCTGAAAAGGCAAAAAGGGGGAAACAGATTACTTTTCCAGTAATATTTCCCTTTTCTCTTTTCTTTATTGTTTACCTTGCATTTTTTATTCATTAACTGCGTATTGTGCGTTGTATTGCATTGCATTGTTGTCGTTTCGAATTGTGTTGTTGCATGCTATTCCATTTGCAAGTTTTATTTAAGAAACAATTGTTTACTACAGCATTCGTGTTCTTCGTATCTATTGGATGCTTTTGTTTTGTTACTTTTTTTCTCTTTCTTTAATGTGAACAAATTCAAAAGTACAAATCCAAGTACAAGTAGTTGGATGTTAGTTTTCGTTGAATTTTATCAAATGCTTGATATTGCAACACTAATGTTCATCTGGTCCCGCCAAAAGGAAGAGTTATTTAATAATAGAAAAAGTTATACCTTTTCCCATTTTGTGTTTTCATTCAACAATATGTTTTAGTGGAAATTCCTAAGTATGAAAGAGAATTAAAATTCATAGTTATTTCTTCAATGAAAGATGAAACTTGCATCAAGTAATCGTTTGTTATTCTTGGCGGGGTGGAAAGAAGAAATAAAACTGGAAGTTTTGGAAAATAGTAAAGGATAAGTTTCTTTAAATATCATTAGAAGCGGACTTTGGAAGTTGTTTTTTGTAAAAAAAAATTGGATTTACAAACAGCCTTTAGAAGACGAAATTACTGAGAGTTTGCTAATTTGCTCACTCGTAGGTATTAAAGTGAAAATGTTTGGTAGCATAAGACAATCCTAGTTAGAGAAATAAGGTTTCTATAGAAAATGCCTTCCTATTTCGAATTTATAAACACTTCACGAAAATTAAAATAAAAACTTATATAAATATAAGTTTGTCATTTCGTAGTTTCTACAATATTAATGGCCGACGCTATTTTGGCCGATGTCCGTGTTCTCGGCTGTCCGATTTTAGCAATTTCTTGCTACTGGGAGTTATGCAAAACTTTGAGTGTTTTTTTTTTTTTTTTGTAAAATTAACAAGCCGAATTTTCACAACAACGGAAATGCTAACGAAACATTAAGAAGGAAATTAGCAAGAAGTAATGGAAGAATTTATCAAAAATTTAAAAAAAAATCACAAAAAAATTAAAAACCATTCAAAGTATAAATTACTAAAATTTAATTAAATTGAAAATTGTACTACAATTTTGGAATTCGTTACAAAACCGAACTATGGTCAAGATAATTTTAATTTCCAAAATAAAATTTTTTTCAAAATTTGCAAAATTAAAAAAAAACCAAATTTAACTAAAATTTGCAATTTTGAAAAAAAAATTTTAAATGTTCCAACATTTTCAAATTAACCTTAAAATCGAAAACGTGGTGTTAAAAAATTTTTTTTGCTGAAAAAATCTATATTTATGAGATAAAACAGAAAATTTGTCAAAAAAAAGGGGGAAAAATACAACAACAACCAACTTTAAAAACGTTTTAAATTTGACGACTTAAATTTTACAAACGGCCGAAAACTGACGTCGAAAATTTAACAATATCGATATATAAAAAATATTTTACTAAAGCGGAAAATTCACATAAAGTCAAAAGCCACCCAAAATTTAAAAAAATCATTAAATCTATAAATTTCGCCGCAAATCAAAATTAAATTAAGAAAACTTTAAAAAGTCTAAATTGCACTGAAATTGGGAAGTCACAAAAGAACAGAATTTTCGAATAGCGCACAATTTTACAAAAAAAAAAATTGAAATCTTAAATTTCACGAAATATTAAAAATCCAACGCAAATTTTTGCAAAAAAAAACTTTACCAGAAAGTCTAAATTCACTGAAATTACCAAATAATCTGTACTTGCCGAAAAGCCGAAATTATAATCCTGAATTCACTAAAAATTAAATGTTAATCAAAATGGAAATTAGACTTAAAAATCATAAAATTTGGGGTTTCACCACAGATCCAAAAAATAAAAAAAAATTAATTATGAATAGAACAAAATTTTTCAGAAAGGCGTAAGTTTTACAGAAAATAACCGAAAAATAGAATTTCACCAAAACCCAAAACTAAACCCAAATTCCAGCAAAAATTTTTACTCCAAAATTTTTTGGAAAACGTTGAAATTTGACTGATATTTTAGTGTAAAAAATAATTAAAAATTGCAGTTTCTCCAAAAAAATAAAAATTCACAACAAACAAATTTGTGAATTCGCCCCCAAATTATGAATTCGCCTAAGATTATGAATTCGCCTCAACTTATAAATACGACCAAGATTTTAAAACTTTTAAAAAAGTAAAAAATTACCAACAAATTTAAACTACCAAAGCTCATAATCATCAACAAAGGCCGAAATTTCATCAACAAATTACCAATAGATAGAATTACACAAGTTTTACAATTTTACTACAAATTGTACCAAAAATTTAAATTTTAGCCAAAATTAGAAATGTGATTAAAGAAGTCAAAACTATAAAAAAAAAACTTTGATATTTTAGCAGAAAGTGGCCATTGAATTCAGAAACTGGAAAGTAAATTTATAACTAACAAAAAGCTTTCAGACTCACTAATAACTAAAAATTTACTAAAATTCCGAAATTAAACCGAATAATCTGTAAAAAACCAAGTTTGACAAAAAATCAAAAACTTAGAAAAAACTCAAAAATCCGTCGGAAAATCTAAAAGACCCCAAAATAATTTTGAGTTCCAAATGACATAAATTTCGCCATAATTTGCAATTTAACGACAAATTTCACCAGAACTTCTAAACTTAACCAAAAAATCATAATTTCATCATAAATCGAAAATTCGCCAAGCAATCGCCAACTTGACCAGAAAACTCGAAATTTCACTACAAATTATTTAATCGTAGAATTTCAACAAATTTTGAAAATTCAAAGTCTAATGAAAAATCAAATTCCTTTCTTGTCTCCAAGTAACAAAAAAATCTATAATTTATTAAAAATTCTTAAGCAGTCAGAGAAAAAATGAAACCTAAAATCAAATTAAAGCAGCCTAAAGTAAAAGGAAAAAAAAAACTCATATTTTTACCGACGTTTAATAAGACGATTAAATATCACAATCCTTTTCACTGGCAATAATCTATAACACATTCTTAACTGATCCTATTCGTGTTCAGGTTATATAAGATTCGGCATGACAGAATATAGTTTTCTTAGTTTCACAGTAGAGAATGTTTCTTTTTTATTTATAGACAGACCAGCTCGATATAGAAAAACACATTTTCCTAAAGAGATGAAATTTTTCTTGCCATTACTATTGAATATTTGGTTTCTTTTCCGCTTTGCTGTGACTTTCTTTTTATTGTCCAAATAAATTGTTAACTCATGCCCATCAGCAGCTGTTGCGGCAAATGCATTAGAAAGCCCAATAATAAACACATAAAATTATGCCATAAAATTGAACTTTATTACTGACACAGGCACTGGAATAAGTGTAGGAAAGAAACCTCAAAACCTTTTCAGAATTATTTGAAATGTGTAGAAATGTGTAATAGAAAAAAGGAAATGAAAAATCAATTTTCTTGTCGGCAAAATTTTCTTTCATTGCAAAATATAATTTCCTTAATGGTGCAGGCATATCTTTTTAGTCAAATACACACTTACACGCCCAGTTAGCTATCGATGTGTGTATGTGTGTGTGTGAGTATGGCTGTGCAGTGTTTTTGGGAAACTGCAACGACAGGCTAAATTGTTATTACATGCCATAAAAATCGATTGTAATCCAAACATATTACAATTTTGTTAATCCTTTTGGCAAAGTCACCACCAACCAACCAACATTGAAGATTTTAATGTTCATGTATGCGGAAGTGAAATGTGTTGTTCTGGTCCATTTCCGTTTCTTTATTTTTAACTCTATTTTTCATCTTTATGATTTAAAATATTTTTAAATGTCCTTTTATTTTTTTGGTACGTCTTTTTAGGGTTTACTAGTTTTTTTTACGTTATGGAAAAACTCCGTTATTAGAAATACGTAAAAGGACCTTCTGTTCTTTATTACTTTGTTTTTTTTTTATTTATTTAATCATAATATACATTGAAGAACCTGAGGTAATATAATTCTATTGAAAAACATTTACTGGCTGATTGAGGAAATCGAAGTATCATCTCTACTGGCACCTGGTATTGGTCATAATACTGCAATAAGGAGAAGAATTATATTTCAAACAAAGATGGAGAAAGATATCTAAAAGAATCTTCCATATATAACTATTAGTTCGGATCGGTAGATGTAATTATAGACACATTTTGGCATAAAAGTCCAAAGAACAATCAACAAATATACATATATAAATTGTTATAGAAAAAACAACATATGTCGACACAAGTAATTGCCGTTATACAAAATATAACCACCCATGTAAATTTAGAATGAAAGAATCACACGCAAGTTATTTTATATTCCTAAAATGTAAAAAAAAGAATCTGCAATTATTTAGCGAATGTATTCATTCAGCAATAACAGCGTATGTGCCCGTGTGATTTTTTATATAAAGAAAATTCGCTATTATTTTTAAAAACTGTTTTGAATTAAAGAAAATCTTAATTAGTCCAAAGTTTTTCAAGCTTGTTTAGAGCCATATAAAGTGCATTTTGAAAAAATAAATTTGAAAAAATAAATTTGCGTAAAATTTACAACCATCTGAAAATAGCTTAAATTAAAAAGTGTATTTTGTTTATATGCCAACGAATTGCTGCTGCATACAGAATCGCAAGTACAAACAGCATTCAATTATTTGAAGCATTCAATCAGCATTCTGTGCTCGCTTGGGTCATCGCCACAGAGTTATCTCTAGCAATTTTAGCTTCTTAAAAGTAAGACAAACTACTGAAAGAAATTCCTTTTTAGAAAAGTACGTTTTTCTAAACACAAATTTTTAATATAGAACCTTTTTTAACAAATATCCTAATACTATGTAAATTTCCTTTTTTATATGGAACTGAAAAAGTACTTTTTTGAACAGCTGTTTAAAAATATTTTGTTTTTAAGAAATACCTTTTCATAACAAGGACTTTTACAAAAGTACCTTTGTAATAAGTGAATTCTTAGCAGACCCTTTTCTCAGTTATTGTTATAAAAAAGTTTGATTTTACATTGTTTATTTGTTGTTGTTGTTTATCTTTCAAAAAAGTAACAAAAAGACAACGTTATTATTAAGAAATGTAAGTGAAAAAAATGTTATTTTTAAAATAATGTTTTTATAAAAACGTTTTAACAAAATTTTTTTTATAAAAAAACGTTCTTAATATAAGTACCTTCATTATAAATACCTTCCATAGAATCTGCTCCTTTACCACCGTCGCCACTTAAGTTAACAAATCTGAAACGCATTTCACAAATATTGGTCAACTTTTTATTTAGCTACAAATTTTCCATGGCCTTTAAAAGGAATTTTTGATACTTTTTAGTTTGTCATAAAATTTTGTTAAAAGTCAACATTTCTTACTTGCTTTCACAAGTATTTGTAGGTTTACAAAAAATACTTGTGTCTAAAAGTACCTCTACGTTTACAAAAAGTGCTCGTTTATAAAATTACTTTCATATAAAGACTTTTCTGAAGACCATCATTTAAAAAAGGTACCTGAAAAACTAAGTTTTTAAAAAGTACTTTTAAGAATAGGTTTTGCAGGAGGCCATTGTTAACAGTTCGTGTTTTACAAAGTGCAGTTTAAAACATTACACTTCTTAGTAAGCATTTGCAAAAAAGTACCTTAATGACTTAAATCACCTTTCTTACAAATAGTCCCTTAAAAAATCTTTTTTACAGAAATACATCTCTACAAAATCTTGGTTTTTAAACTGGTCAAAATACTTTTTAAAAAGTACTTTGAGAAAAGTGAAATTTGAAAAAAAGGACGTTTGTGTAAAATAACTATAACCAATAAAAATGTTTTTGCTAATAAACCTTTTAAAGAAATCTATCCTCTTCTTTTGACTTGAAGCAATTCCTTTTTGTGTAAAGATAATTTTAAATGTAGCTTTGTTTCAAAAGGTGTTTTTTTTAAAGTGCCTTGATTTTCCAAAAAAAAAAATTAGATTTTTAAAATAATAAAATTTTCTTGTTTTGACAATTAATTTTTTTAAATAGTACTTTTTCTACAAAGTACCAACTAGACGAAATAACTTTTTTAGATAGACTTTTAAAAAAGTATAATTTTTAAAAGTACTTTATTTGAAAAAGTACCTTCTAAGAAAGTACGTTTTTGAAAATACATTTTTTAAAAAGGTACATTTGTATTTTCTATATTTTCATTAAAGTTACCAATAAATCCCAACTTTTATATTAAATTGAATTACCGAATATATTAACGCAGATTTTTACTCGATGTAGTGAAAGAGACCAGAGTCTTTGGTGGGAATTGAACCCACGGCGCCCAGACTGATACACTAACACGCCATCAACTAGACTACCGGGGCACAGAAGTAGCTCTTTAACTGGATGACTGTTTTAGAAACTATTTTTATATTAAAAGGTAATTCAAAAATTTTTTTTTAAAAAAGTACCTCCATCACTTTTCACTTCTTCTCCGTTGTTTATTTAAAAAGATTTTAATAGATAAACAAACACCCAGCCATTAATAACTAAATTCCTTTCTTTTTAGTTTTTGTAGTTCTCCTTAAACTTTATCATTAAAAGTTTTTTATTGCCTAATTTTTCTTGCAATTCGGACTCCCCATTTTAACTTCACTTTCAATGCAAGCATGTATTGTTGCCAAAGGCAGCCATAAACAGTTTAGTTTCGTTTAATTTAACAATGATACCAGCATAGTTGTAGGTGTGGGTGCCGGGTGCCGGGTGCCGGTGTGGCTGTGTGCGAGTATGCATTCAAATAAGTTGAGCATATGAGCATGTAGGTGAATATTTTTGTGCAAGTAGAGAATCCTAAAATTACTTTAAGCAGAAACCTGGCAGCAATAAAAAAAAACCTGAACTTAAACTGTGTTGTAAAGAGGTTGGTCGGTCGGTTGGTTGCTAAGTGGGCTGGTTCTTGTAGCTCCTTGATTTATGCAACACATTTTAGGTGTTTTTGGTAACAATGAAACGTTTTAGCTTTTCTAATTTAAGGTCTGCCTTTAATTTCTTTTTGGCTGGATTTGCTGTTAAAGATAAGGGTAAGTGAGCTACTGTAAAAGAGTGAGCATAAATAAGTGCATGTGTGTTTTTGGGTGGGTGTTTGTGGCGGTTAAGGGCAAATAAATGGGAGAGAAAAAGTAAAGCTCGTTAGTACTGTCGTAGTTGTGGTTGCTGTAGGTACCTGTTAGTAAGCCTTGAGGGAAATGAAGGCTTTTAAACTGTTTAAAAATATTTTACTTGAGAAAATGAAGGGCTAAAAAAGTTTATGTCATATAATTTTGTTCATTATGAATTGTATATTTTTCGATTAACGATTGAGGGAGTTGTGCATTAATTTGCATATTTGAAGAACCCTGTTATGTGAACTTCTTTTCACTAGATCAATTTTTTTTTAATTGCAATATGCCAACTTTAAAGCAGGAGTAGGCAAACGCACAGCGAGTTATAGCTGCTTTTAGTTTCAACACTCCGAGAAAATTTTTATTTCTGGGATTTTGAGTTTACATCTACTTTAAATGGAAACTGCGTTTTATTTACTTTAAATATATTTTTTGTTCAAAATAAATAAAGGGCTTTACGTAATAATATAAATAAAAACATTTTCTCTTTTGCAATTTTTATTTTTCCTCAACATATCGAGTGCTTTCATTTGTTTCTACTTTCACACGGTTATCTTTATCAAAAAAAGTGAAAATTGAAACAAAAGTAAATGAGCAGTTTGCCATGTCAGCTTAAATGTTGTAAATCGTGAATGCCACCATTCATACAAGTGCACTGCAGCCAAAAATCCATTTCAATAACCTGTTAAATACGGTGGGATGTAAAAAGTACTAAACATTTTTTTTCTTTTTTAAAACATTTTAAATAACGAAATGATTTTAGTTTTCCAAATAACCGTAGGTTGAGGGATTTAAGCGAGTAGTTGTACAAGTAATAATACTTGTCATAGAAAATGGTTTAAAATACCGGTAAACGTAAGAATTAATTTAATATAATTTGCATTCTTTAAGAGAAATAATAATAAACTGGTCAAAATTTACTTTCGTACAAGCACGAGATAAATGCGAAGCGCAGTTTGTTTTTCTAAAAATTTTAATATCCACAAATATATCGAACGCTAGAACTTAAGCAAAAAGGAGTTGGTGAAAAATTTTATTGTCTTTATTAAGGATTCCTAATTTACATGTTATGATTTATGGGTGTTATTTGTTCGCGAACCAACTCTTCGCACATGTGTAACAAATCCCATTCAACTGAAACATTAACCAATTTGATTTGATTTGAATTATATACGCAACACAAAAGAAGGTGAAGCAAGTGCACAGTTGACTGGCTTATTCCTCTTTCAAAATTTAAATAATTTAAAAATTGGTTGTGCTCTACTTTGATGGTTCGTAGTAAACTAAAGTGAAAAAATTCGCAAATGTTTGCACACAAGTCCTTGAAAATGGTTAATTTCTTGTGATTTATGCACAGCCCCATTAACTTGTAACGGAAGGTCGATCGCGAACAAATTATACGCACAAATCATAAAGAGATCACAATTTAAATATAAAGCAAACATTAAATGTTACTACTAACGCAAAATATATGCGGTGTAAAGCGTTCATGGTCGCTAAGGATAAGGATTCAATTGTGAAGCAGTCAAAGTTCTTGTTAATTGATCATGTTACGCAACCAAACGAAATGATTCAATTACTCAATGTAAAGTGAATCGGATAAAGTCTTTGCTTGGTTTGAAAGTCTTATGCCCGCCATAATGTATGGACTACGACATCGTTGAAATGTAGGTACCGTGACATGATTGTAAGTGGTATCAATTACAATAACTCCTGTATATGACTTTGCATCGATTTGATATACTTGCGTTCATGAAGAGTAGCTTTTACGGCGTTCGCTTTGTGGTTCCTAGCGCCATATTGCTTGCAGTATATGCCCGCCACATCCAAAACATTTGTTTTCAACCTATAAAATTTGGTTACCAATGTGTGGCGTCTGCCGATCAACTTTGTTTTCAAGAAAGTACGAACAAAAATAGCACCTTCTTGTAGATTTATTGCCATTCGGAAAACTTTATGTGGATTGGTGTCTTTCCTTCCATGTCAGTTTTGCTTGTCAATATAGCCAATTGCCCAACGCGGCCCATTGTTGCTAACAAACGGTTTATGATTGTGAGTTTTTGGATTCGTGGCTCATTTAAATCTTAGCTGAGGCAAGAGAGTTCTACGGAAGGGATGTCGACAGTTTGTGTTTGCAAAAATTGCAATCATATTCCTTACCAGAAAAAATCTGGTTAAGTAGATAACCATCAAGAGATACTGGTCGATCAGTTGTCTCCTCGTACTAAAATGGTGGATTGACGGCCAGTATCCACCACCTTATTCTTTTAAATTTTCTCTAGCTCATTTGTAAAACTTATTTTTATCGCCATTCGAAATTCTTTCGATAAATGTTGCATATTTTCAGGAGGCCGTCATATGACTCCCTGAGTCGGTACAAATGTACACATTTGACTATTTAAATTTGTGAGAATGCAACTGATGTTACACTTAATACTAGATTTATTGTTATCTTTATTACCCGGGTATACGAAATGCTCGCTATCTAGCCAACCTAGTTGTGACGGTGTTGGTATAAATCTGCGAACACTTCAATGAAATATTATCGAAAAACAAAAAATAAAAAGAGAGAAAAAAGGAGAAACGACTTCACAACTGCAACTTGATATAAAACTGCACTTGTGTCAAAATGTTTCATATAAAATGAATTCATTCAATTTTTTTTCGCCATTTCATTTTGCCACAGACGCCTAAATAGCTGTGTGTGTATGTGTATGAGTTTGTGATGTTTTTTAAGCTGCATAAAAGCCAAACAAAAACTCATTTAAATGTACTTTTCATGCGTGTATATATGATGGTTTGCCGTAAAAGTGTACGTGTGTCTATGTGTAAGTGTGCTTTGGTGGCTTTGTGTGAAACTGTAACTGTGTGAGTTGAACATAATGTGGTTTTTATACAAACCATTTAATATGGAAAAAAAAATCAGGCAGAATTTTATTTGTTTTTTTTTGTTTTCTTTTAATTTTGGATTTGTTGCGATCCATATCAATGTTGTTTCTTATTTGTGCCATTATGTATTTGTTTGTTTTTACAGTCGGTGACAAAACTTGTGTTTGTGAAAGGCCGGCTCGCTTGTATGATTTTTACCAACAGACCAGACCGCACATGTCGAGGTTGCTTATTTGTAACAGGAGTTTGTGTAAAAAAAAGTATTTGAGTTTTTTTTCTTCCTTTGCTGCAGGGGTGTTAAAAGGTTTATTCGTTCTCACCGTCAATGGGTAGGCTTGGTTTTAAATTTAAATAGAGTTTAATGGATCCAGTTTGATAAAATAAAAAAATGGAAAATGTAAGAAATTCTTTCCGCTTTTGTTAATATTTCAACGCGTTCTGCTATTTTAACAAATTTGCTAAAATGTCGTGGTGTTCATGGTTGGCCACAACTATATCGCAAGTCGTGGACAGCTTAAAAATTTTGCTGTATTTAGAATAACTTTAATGCTTTTCTACTTGTATGGTGGAATCATTTGCTTAAATGCGACTTTAACTGCGGAAAATGAACTGCGTTGAACCGAAGTGGCAGCGAATATTTCAGCCTGAGCTTACTTCATGAACCCATTTTCTTAGTACTGATGCCAACTCTATTAATTTTTTTTTTTGCCTCCTCCTATATCGCCGGTGAGTTACTCCGCACGGTTTCGTAAATTTATTTATATTTCAACAAGAG
The DNA here is from genome assembly GCA_963932375.1 of Phania funesta. NCBI lineage: Eukaryota > Metazoa > Arthropoda > Insecta > Diptera > Tachinidae > Phania > Phania funesta. Next base: position 81,076,878 of record OZ010655.1, on the reverse strand, counting down.
TCTAAACTGACTTATTCCTTTCTGCATCAAGCCATCTTAATACTTGTGGCCTCAACTTACGAATTTGAAAGTTTTGGACAAGCTTCAACTATTAATTTTCACCTTGCCACATGTGATGTGAATGCGAGCTTGTATACTTATGTTGCGGTTCACTATTGACAAGTGCATCAGAAGCGAAGCCTGAGGAGCAATTTATCCGTATCAAATGCGGTAAAACATGAGGCATACGATCGATAAGGATGGCGTGATAATACAAAACCATATTTATAGCAATGACCACATATGCCTATCATGATGTCTATGTTTATCGTGATGGACAAAGCTAGAACTTTTACCTGCTCAGGTTAGTGTAGCGGGAGCAATAAGAACATATCGCACGCCAGCTGTAAAAATGATCACTGCATCCTCACACCTCGCAGCGAAAAGGACAGCAGCCACTGCGGCTTTAAGGCAAGCCAATCTTGTCCATATTAAAGTATGCAGTTTTACTGGTCATGTACTCATATTCAAAAAATACACTAAATCAAACTTGACTAGGGATGACGGAAATTCGTTTAAAATAAGTATCTATAATAAACGTGACTTGCCAGAAAATCAAATCAAGAATGGGCATACAAAGCTTCTGGATGCCATCTGAAATTTTCTCTCTCTCTCTCTCTCTCCCTGTCTCTAATATCATGAATAGAAAAATAAAGTTTACCAAGCAATTTAAAGTGATCATATGTAAACTCTTAGCTTCGAGTAACATTATTAGAACAGGACGCGCAGTTGTGGTACACGTATGAATCCAAGATGGAAGTGGTAGGGCGGAAGGTGTAGGGCCATATTTTCATTAACAGTAGAGAAAACAGGTTCTATATTTCATGCGGAGATTCATGATTTAGAGATCTGGGCTAGAGAATCTGTACATTGAGGCATATATGAATTCTCTTTAACAGCTAGACAACTTTTAAACCTCGAGGAAACTATCCGCAATAATCAAAGTTTGTTTGGGGTAGCTTTAAACTTCTAGATATCTTAGCAGCTAAAAAGTTAGCTGCACGAAACAGGATAGTAGACTATTTGAGTAAGAAGGGCGCAGACATTCCTTTAATATGTCCAGGAGCCTTTTGTAGGGTAAACAATAGCTTCACAAATAACCTACTAGGCGAAGAGAAATACGAAGTCTACTCGATTACTGGAGAGCACAAACAGGCACAGTCGAAAAAACTTATTGGCCGCGAAAATATTATTAATAGTGATATTAAATTCTACACTCAATTGCAGACTTAACTATCATATAGGGTGATCAACGATCGTATAGGTAATTTAAATGTTTTTCTAGGGCTTACAGTAGCAGTATTTTTTGCAATGACGATTTTTCTTGTGTCGAATAACCCGGTTATTTTGGTATGAAAAAACTGTTTTCTTTCTTTTTTATAATAGACTAAATTTATTAGTACAAGTTTTTTTTTATCAGTTTATCATATTTTTTTAGTTTTTTAGCGAATTTTATTTGTCAGAGTCAGCAATAAATTCTCACTGCAACCAATACCAGATATCTTGAGTAAACGGGCAAAAGTCACCGTCACTTTGCTCACTAAATGAATGAACAACTGTTATCTTAGAATAGAAGTTTGCCGAGACCAGCAGCCGATATAATAAATTAGTTCTCATTACAGAATAATACTGTCAATTGATCTTTAGAAAAAAGTAACTGCTGGCGTTCGCAAACTCTAAGATATATAAAAACCAATCAACAGGAACGTGTTCTAAAACATTTTAAAAGAAAAAATTTCAGCAAGTGTAAATACTTTGAGTAGGTCCATGAGCATTAAACATTCATCAGATATTGTTTGCTTAACGATCTACACTCTTTATTTCACACATCTACAACTACTTCTCAACGCTTCGATCTAAATATAAAATGTCTAATCTATCACCCTACTAGCATATGAAAAAATAGGTAGAAAGTGACTCTTAAAATAATAAGTCTAATCTAACGAAATTATAAAACTATTCAAGTTTCCTTCTGCTTTTAATTACAATATGTCTCCAAAATTCCAGATAAACAGCTTATTAGATGCTCTTTTGCTCTCATTCATTCAAAATTTTTCGTGCAACCATTGCAGAATCTAATAATGTACTCACATGTAAATGAATCTTGTCTCATAAAATTAAACACAATTTTCGGGAATAGAAAAAAAACGAACAACTTTTTCCAATTTCTTGCAGTTTTATGGCCCATAAATGGCAACTGCTAAACAAAGAAAAACTAGAAAAAATTTTCGAACTTAACAATCACCCGCCTGAAATCTACTCACACAAATGCCAACGACCATTCTGTTGGTCATCTGACAACACGTTCGCTGTATGCGAAAAGCCACCGATACCCCATTTGAACACCCACCAATATGTCAATAGAGATTTTGTGTCAATTGGATGCTGCGCTAATAACAAACGCTATCACCACGATTCTTACAATCAATAGCCAACAGCCTGTACTTGAACTCCCATTCAAGCAGTTTGTTGTATGAAAACATTCAGCAGTATTTTATCATTAAAAGAGTGCTTGCCGCGAGTAGTGTTTGCCATTTTTTCGCTCCACAACTTCTTTATCGTATTGTTTTATAGACGCGCCAATAACTGAAAACATTCTCGCGCAACCCAGTAGTTTTGAAGGTGTCCTCGTTATACATAAAATGATAGTCATGACTTGATGAATGAAGGGAAGTGAGCCTACCAAAGGTCAGCTGTAAAGTGCTGCCCCCTATACTGGCTTCTTGTATTCAATAAAGGAGTCATTTTGCCACACCACCAGCGTTGTTGGTTAATAATTCGCAACAAGATACAGGAGCTAACAAGATGTTTTCGATTACACCAACGCTTAAGTCTATCTGCACACACACTCAGGACTTACTACTTCGTGTTACTGAGAATCTGTTTTCTGTATTTTATTTAACATCTGGATGAGTGTGAGCAGTTGTAAGTTAAAAGAAGTAGCTTTCGCCAACTTAAATGCAAACGGCAGCTTAGTGAAACTTTAGCTTAAAAAAGTTTAGTTTAATCTTTAACTATTGTATTTGGTTTTACAAATACAAACAAAAAGTATTTTTAAGCAAGAGAATAAATATTTCAATTATAACAGCAAAGTTTTAACTAAATTCATTTTGATACAGATCTGTAAAAAAAATAAGCAGCTTTATGCTAATGGATTTATTTAATGAGTCTCCCGGGAAAGACTGCTTAAAAAGCAGTTATGTGTTTCGAGTAAAAATTATTTTAGTCGCAACTAAATGTAGCAAATCAATTTTGAGAAATAAAAATAAATTATTGTAATACGATCAACAATGAATAGTTGAAGGCATCACAACTTACAGGAATAGATTGGCCAATTGATATCTGCAGTTTCAAGAGATTTCAAGATATTTTTGACGTTAAGCTTCAGCTCCGATTATTTGTAATTTAATTCGATTTTTTAGTAAAATTCTTGCATAATTCTACCTCAATAAAATTTTCTGACGAATTTCTAATGCATATCGCAGTCTTTTCCAACCACTCTTTGCACCAGCACTCTATTAGATAGAATAGTGCACTATTAAGGACAAGGCCTATGTCGTACTAATGTGGAAGACTAGGAATAGCGGACCAAGCACGACATTAGTTACTAAACATCGTAGATAAAGTTTCTCGCATACATAGATGCCCATTTATTTTCTGTGCAGCATATGGTGACATTATCGTGTCTGCTGTAGGCAGAAAAAAGGTTTTGATATGTCCAACATGAGTGTGGTCCATCTGAGTGTGGTCTGCCTTGACTTAGAACTGATTATCTTTCTGCTGTTGATGGTGGAGATGTGGAGAATAAGCGCATGAAAGCGCTCTTAGACGAATGGCTCGCTTCTAGGTAGAAGATTAGGTGAGCTGATTGTTAAAAACGCAACGTGACGTATGAACTCATACGTGACGCAACAATCGTACGTAAACTACCGAAGTTTTTCGTCGGCGAGCGCCTGAGATTCCTACTGACAGGATATGAGACTCTCAATAAATTTATGAGTATAGGTAGGCTGTTTGTCACTACTGACTGTAGGCATAAGTATCACTCATAAAGGAGATTGAAATTTCGGTAAGGCCTCAATTCGTCAGGATGGCATTCAATAGAATGAATACCGGGCGTTAGTTGAGGTGGCCTTGATTTGGCCATCTGTGTGGGCGGCCGCTGCAAAGTGCGTTGTCTTACTGGCTGCTGTTGTCTGTCGCCGGCATGTAGGTATGCATATAACTGCTGCAAAACCTATCTCGTGTAGTACCTCGATCTGACTTGACCATGTGTTGTAAAATAAAGGCCTTGAAAGATCCTTCAAGGAACATATCGAAATAAATTGTCGAGTTTATTGACTATTTTAAGGCCGCTTAATAGTTTGCTTACTAAACCGCACTTAAAATTTTACGCTTTAATATGCGCCTAGTCTCGATTCATTTTTCTAAACCACGTAACCATGAAAGAGCGTGTAAGTATTAATGGAACACACAAAGACGTGGCTTTACATGATGGAGTGTTAATAATTATAACCAAGCGAGAAGAATCTTTACGATCTCTGATTAAATGTAGTTAAAAGTTAGTTAAAACTTCTAACCAAGTTTTCTAAATTGTATGCGAAGTTGGCAATGTTCTTCGATAGTTAAGCCCGTATTAAAATGTCTATTGTTTTCGGGTGATCCATTGAATATCGAGCACAGAGCATTAGTCGTCACTATAATAATAATAATTTTAAATACCGCAGCCATTTTTTTTTAATTTAAAATCCCCAATTTCGCGTAAACCGGGGTTTGAAAAATGCATGAAATTACATAAAAATAAAAACGGCCGCATTGTCAGTTATTGAAGTAATTTGTGTTTGTTATTTCATTTTAAATTGTTTTAAATAAAATTATGATCCAGTCATAATAGTTCTACCGGTCGTATGATTGTTAATAATTTGGTTAAACGAATTCAATAATAATCATACGCACCCTCTCCAAACATGAGGCTGATATATGCAACCAAAATACATGTTTAAAGAAGAATATCTGCTAGTTTCTTAATTAAACTCAAAACAATAAAATCTCTATAAACAAAATGAACGATAAAGCTGGCAGGTTTTCAGCATAAAATTGTTAACCCAATAATAATTTAAATAACTATTGAACCAATTAGAGACGAATCAGTTAAACTTAATTTCATTTTAATGCTTTTGCTTGTTTTATTTTTATGGAAATTTCAATAATTTTATTATACAAAGAAAAAAGAACAGAAACCATAAAATAACAATAAAACATTTATACTTTGAGCCGTTAACCCAGTTTATTTTTTATTTTTTGAAGAGTGGGTGGTAGTTTGGTGCACACCCACGCATAAAATCACATACCCTCACACACACATTCGCATACACCTTTGGATATTTATGAAAACGCGTGTGTGTATGTGCAAGCCAAAAGCTGAAAGTTTATTGCATTTTTAATTTGTAAAATTGAAATTTTTCGAACTTTTGTCGTACAACCGATGAATCTGCCAAAGTAAAAGAAGCCAACCAATGTACGAGGGCAGGGTCAAAACTACCCAAAGTGACCTTTGCAAATATAAGGAGTTGATGCGCAAATAAGTGAACGGAATTGAGGGGGTCCAGATGATGTATAAGTAGTTGTTCCAGCTAGACATAATGAACACATACAAAAGCAGTGACCTTAATGCCAAAATGTTTTTAAATTTGAAGTCTCTAATATCTTTCAAATATTGACAACAAATAGCTCCAAAACCGTTTGCCGGCAGCCTGGGCGCGTACAGTTACTTTTGATCATGACAAAATAGTTTCGTTTAAGAAAACAAATATCGAATTATCAGCTACAACATTAGTAATGCTCTTAGCTTTTGTTGCATTTCTTTCGAAGTTTGTCACAAACCTCATATTCATAAAACCTCTTTTCGAACTAGCCTTGTATTAGTGCTGGTAAAATGAATTAAGTACAACATAAGGCTTTTTACTTTTAACTGTTACAATATGCAAAAGCCAATCAAAAATAAGCAAACTACGACAGAATAAAAAAACAGATGAAACAAAATCAACTGATTAATGATTGATGCAATCTGATACATACACACATATGCACTCATGAACACAAACACAGATACATGACAACACACTTTATATGCAGATTTTTAAAATACAAGAATTTGGCCCCCCGCCTTTATCCTAAAGTGAAGCTGCATGTATGGACACTGAGAGCTGCAAGTGCAACAAATTGCAGCTTGATTTACAACGAAAACATTTTCATTTTCCTTTTTTCCTGCAAGCTTTTTGTTTTTTGACGAATAATTTTATTTCACCTCGTTCGTTCGTTGCTTTCGTTTTTTCTTATATTTTATTTTTGCAAAAGCAATTAAAGCAGTCGTACTCAATGGAAATTTTACTGAATACCATTAAAGGTTGTTTCTTTCTTGTCAAGAAAACTGTCAATATTACATGCGATTTTTTACAATAAACTTGGATACGAATTTTACTTCAACATTCACATTGAATGGCATAATTTTTAAATTTAATTGAATTGTAGTTGATATGAATGGCTGGGGTTGTAGTAACGATTTTATATCCGAATAAAACTCGCTTTGTTGGGGAAGATTTACTAATACTTCAGTTCTGTGTTAATTAGAAGAAGTACGATCTGACATATTTTTTTAAAATTTCCTTTACTCTTGTAAGTTAATTGTGGGTGGTGACTTCATTAAAAAATATTGCCTCTCAAGAATTGGAAAATAATCAAAATTATTTAGTCAAGAAGAAGTTATTTATGTTGGCATTTAAATAAAATATTAAATAAGTGAGGTGTTGGTAGGAATTTGTTTTAGATGCCGTGCGCATGTCTTGTTGAATTAAGGAATTCGATTTTCTTTATACGATTACCGCGAACACGATGGCAAGAATCGGCTTTTAAAGGTAGTCTGCAATCTAAGCTTCGAATAATATTGTATTATTTAATAATGTGCCTGAGCTTCTCCAACTTTGCTTGATGTCTTGTTGGCACAAACACCCCGATTTCAAGTAATTCCCGAAATATAATACAACAACGTCAAATCGCAGAGTCCTTCAATTGAACTACATCTTGTGAATGCGCTGTTAATGATCTGTAGTAAAGGAGAAAGAATGTTTTTTAAGGAAGTACCAGTGCCACACTCCAATGACGCTGCTTTAAGTTTGATTTTAATGTCACAAGAGCTTTTAGACGTGCTGAAACGAAAGTTGGATCTAAAAACAAATCAGAAGTTTTAGCTTCGTTACCACGGTATTCGAACCCATTCAGCGAAGGGTTAGAGGGTTAAAATGTTCAATGAAAATGTTGAAACCCCTTATGTAAAATTTTCCAATGTACATAACGAGGGTAGTTTTAATTCCCCCTTAAAAAGGCCAGACGTAACCTTTGGTACACCCTACGGAAATCCGTTGTTGATTTTTTTGTGTACCGTGTTATTTTATGATATTAAATCTAAATAAAAGTTTAAATTAGAAGCTCACCATTTGCCATAGTAATTTTATTTACCTGAAAATAAAACAAAACAAATTGTTTAGTTTATAGTTTTAGTTTTTTTAGCATCAGAGATTCTATTTTGCCAACCAAATCTAGTTTCCTTAACTCAAATATTTACATTTTCGTAGCCTTTAGTCAACAAGGCAATTTGGGAATTAAATGCATATTCGTAATAAATTATTCTTGTTTCTGTTATCCTAGACTGACCCGTCACTTTTCCAATTAGCAAAATAAGTATAAAATAATTAACAGATTTAGCAACACAACAGACATTAAACGAAAACAAACGCAAGACACAATTTCATGTCATAATGGTCATCAAATGAAAATGAAACTTTGATCGAATCAACCTCCCCACAGGCAGTCATATGGAGTCTTTGGAATTCGCACAGTGTTTTATACTTAAAGTGCAAGATTGTGTGCGTGCAAGTGTAAATGTATGATATAATTTAATGATCTTGTGTGTGTGCGTTAGTTTACATGTGCGTATCAAGTATCATTTAATTCAGGTATATATTTGTGGTTGTATGAGTACGAGCTTTTGAATTCGAGTTAAATAGATTTACATATAAAAACAGAAACAAACAACATGGCAAAGTGAGACAAACACAACATCAATTTTACTTGCGATTGTAATTAATTTTATCACATTTTCTTGTTGCGTTTTAAAAAACGTGATCTATGATTCGGCATTTTCGAAAAATTTGTTTTCAATTTGAAAAAACTGGTTTCCTATCCTGTTTTTTTCTTATTCTTCTGTTGCAGCCTTTGCTCCAATTTGCTAACTCTCTATGGTGTTCTCTTACCTTTTTTCGGGGCATTAAGAAAGAATTATAGATGTGAGAGCTGAATAGTGTAGATCGTTAAGCGAGAAACGTCTGAAGTATATTTAGTGACCAGAGGCCTTGCGAAACTACTTGCATTCTCTGATATTTTCTTTAAATATTTAAATACGTTCCTGTCTGTTATGTTTTATATACCTAGAACTACCACGATTCCAGCACGAGCATGTTTGTGTCTGTTTGACGAGTTTTAGTCTGGGGCAGGAGGGTATTGCATTACAAGAGAACTACCACAGGCCATAATTTCTGTGAGGGCCGTTATATCGGCTGCTGCTGTCAGCGAACTTGTATTTCTATACTTCAGTTCAAAAACCTTTGAAATCCAATTTATCATCCCTATTCAAATCACTCGCACCTTATTGTGCTAAGTGGTATTGGTGGCACTGCGAACTTTTTGTTGCCTCTGACAAGCCTTACGAAAAACCTTTTCACTAGGTAACGACAACTTATACTATAAATTTTAGTCAAGTAATAAAAATTAAAAACCACGATTTACAAAGCAAACAAATCCGGTTTGCCGACATTCGAAAAATTGATATTGCAAAAAGTTCGACCGCTGCAAGCCCGAAAAATCAGTTGAATAGCTTCGTCGATCATCCTACTTGTCAACCAAAGCAACATCAAAATGTCCATTAGAAAAATTTTGCATATGAACTCTTTACTACTTTTTCATTTTTGTTTTGTTGTTGCAAGCTTTACAAAAAATGGGTTTAGGAGTTACACTGTTCCTAACAGAATGTATTTTCTTTGTAAGTTTCGTATCAAAGTGTTGTAAACTTTTTTCCAAAATGAAATACAAATATCGTAGGCAACGTATTTAAAATTCAGGGAGCGGACACTGAAGCAACACTGATGGTAAAAAGCAGCACTGTGCCGAACGTGTCTCAGCACCCCTATTTGAGGCTGAGGCAACGATATTTTATTTTTCACGGACTCTGAACTAAAATGGCACTAATTTTTATAAGTTCTTGCTTGTTGTCTTTTACGTGAAACTATGCGTTCGTAATCATAAAAACGTTGAAAACTTTAACGGTAGGCTACGTAAATTAGAAGCTGCTTAAAAACTTGAAGTGAAGTACTACTGATGATAACTTTTCTCTTTGCTAGAGACCGGGATAAACAGCCAAGAGGGTTAACAAAATTGTGGACGAGAAGCGTAAAAGGTGCTTCAGGTATTTATTATATTGACGTACCAGTAGTGCTGGGGCTGCACTGCGCTCAATGATCAACCTATAAAATAAACTGGGGCATTGTATTTGCCGATAGTATTGAGTTTTTAGACACATCATTTCATTGCTGTTCGAAAGGTATTATTAGTGATATGCATATGCAAGTCCATGAAAGTGATAATAAAACTAGACAACAATCTCCAAAATGCGATAACGAATCCAGCAAAAAAAAAAAAATACGAAAGCCCACAAAAGTAGACAGCCCACTTATAGGCCTATTTCCACAACAACGCAAAGGATCGCGGATGACATCTTGTAATTGGCTTTTGGAACAAAAACAATATTGCTAACGTTCTACAAACTTAGTAGTGACCAGGTTGTTGATTTTTCTGTTTGCAGTAGTCAACCCTGTAGCTGCGATTGAGACGATTGGGGCGACTTAAACATCGGCCAAAGGGGATCGATTGGGGCGATTCAAACATCGGCCAAACGGGATCGATCGAGGAATCCTTGGAATATGGAGTTGATCACAAATATTCCGAGTTCTAATACGCTTTCAGGCGGGGCCTGAAGATCTATTAAAACCTCAAGAGTAAAGAACTAACACTTCCATAATTATTCTGGGAAATGGTGTTCCAAGATAATTACAATATAAAAATCCATAAATGGAGATAATATTGTATGAGCCCAGTTAGCGGCTGCTTTATGTTTGTTTGAATTTGTAAATCAAAAGTTTTCATTATGAGTTTTTTAATCAAAAACCCTTTGCACACATTTCAAACGAATAGTAAAAAAAAGAACACTAAGCAGATAAAAGCCTAACAACTCGAGCAACGATAGACACAAAGTATTTACATGTAAAGTAAAAATGTCTTTATTAAGAGTCCAAAGGGAAATACAACAGGCACAAACAAATAAAAAACACAAATGAATCAATGACCAGGAGTATAAAAAACACGAATTCTTTAAAACAAAGGAAAGAGAAAAACAAATTTAAAATAATCTGCTTCATTAAGGCGACCGAGTAAAATGTTTCGCATTTTATTTAATCTGTGCGTATGCGTTTGTGTATGATTGTGTGTGTGTGTGTGTCTTTTTTAATGTTTTATATTTAATGCTGCAGCATTGTCTGTGCGAGTCCTTTAATAAATTTGTGTTTGTGTCATGTGTTAATATTTAAGTAAATTTATATGTTTTTCTTTCTTTTGTATTTGTATTTGTTTTAATATGAAAACCAGCAACTTTATATCTGTTTATTTGCCTGAATGTAAGAATGTGCATGTGTGTGTGCTTTTGAAACTTCATTAGCAAGAAAACCATAAATTAACATAAAATTATGGTTGCAATTTCAAGCCAAACTTCTCTCTTGTACTTTCATATCAATGTAATCCTACCAACAAACTACCACAACACCAACAACAACAACACCAAAAAAGGCAACATTTAAACCCAAAAATGGAGATTACAATGATAGCAAACGTTACTGAATTATGCTAAAAAGATAAAGGCCCAGGACGCTAAGCCACAGTGCGTTAAAATGGTACATTTCTGCAATAACAAGTAGTGAGCTCGTGAATCTGCAAATCGGCCTCTGAAATAAGAAAGACACCATCTCGAAGATAATGTGTCACACAGCCAAGCACTAAACTCTTACAGTTGTCATCATGAAATTTGTTTTACATGACATGCAAGTGGGATCAGTCTTAGTGGACAGTTACTGATTTTTAGACCAAGGTACACAGTCGATGAAAGAAAAAAGCTTATTACTGCTTCTTAGAATCCTGTTTCATGAAAGCTTCGTAGCTTCCTCTCATCTCTCTCTACTGATAACGCATTTGAAATGTGAAAAATTCTACAAAAGAATTTGTTAAAGCATCCTGCGTTTTATTTTATTTCTCTAGGAAAACGAACGTACTCTTTAACTTTTGCAATCATATCTTACAATCAGTCCGATTTTTTCCAAAACTTAAATTTTTCATAATTTGGATAAATAAGAAAAAGCTTAAATACTACTACCGTACCAAATTTCAAAGCTCTGCGTCAACTCCTATTTCTGTCCTATTGTTAAATGGGAACAACCCTCTGTTCAACGTTTCAAACCCCTTGTTTTTCTACTCCTTCCAAAAAATGTTGTGCAGATTACAATGTGTAACCGAGTGGCTTAAGCACCTGTCTGCGTAATTGTTTGTCTTAATTGTCAATAAATATTTTATGCGAAATCATTTTATGGTATTTTATTACAATTATTCCCTTTTTTTATATACACACAGGCACACAAAATTATGCATGCACTACTGTGGGCAAAAAGTAGTAAGACTTTGTTCATAATTTTTAATTTCTTTATTTATTCTGCCAAATCTATTTCGTCCTCCTCAAAGTAATCACCGCCCCCAGCTGCAATACACTTATGTCAACGTTTTTTCCACTCTTCGTAATAGTTGTTAAAGTCAATTTCCGTAATAGCCTTCAATGCGCGTAGCGGTTCACGTTTAATGTCTTCAATTGACTCAAAACGGTTTCTCCGGAGCGGTCGCTTGAGTTTGCTGAACAGCCAGATGTCACACGGAGCTAAATCAGGCGAATACGGTGGTTGTGGAACGATATTGATTGAATTTTTGGCGAAAAACTCACGAAGAATCAATGCGGTATGTGACGGTGCATTATCGTGGTGCAAAAACCAAGAGTTGTCGGCCCATAATTCCGGCATATTTTTACGAATAGCTTCGTGCAAACAACGCATAACACTCAACTAGTATTCCCTATTGATAGATTGGTCGGCCGGAAGGAACTCGGAGTGCACCATTCCTCGATGATCGAAGAAAGCTGTCAACAAGACCTTGATTTTTGACTTGCTTTGATGTGGTTTTTTCGGCTTCGGCTGACCTTTGGCACGATATTCTGCCGATTGATCGTCTGTTTCCAGATCGTAAGCGTAGATCCAAGACTCGTCGCCAGTTATAATACGTTCAATGTCATCCTAGTAGTCGGAAAGTATTATTTGACATTTTGGAACCAATTGTGATTTCACTTTTCTTAGGCCGAAATGGATTTCACTGATCCCTCCGATATTCCAACGATATCAGTAAGGTCTCTGACCATTAATCGTCGATTCTTGAACATCAATTCATTGATTTCATTGACGTGTTGATCATCAGTTGATGTTGATGGCCGCCCTGGACGTGGTTGGTAGACAACGCGCTCTCGGCCCTCCTTGAATAATTTGTACCAATCAAAAACACTTGCTCGCGACATTCAATTATCACCGAAGGCCTTTTGCAACATTCTGAACGTTTCGGCACCAGAAATTTCATTCAGCACACAAAAATTTAATGGAACTTCTTTGTGGAATTATTTCACTCATTGTAAAAATCGCCGAATGCACTTGTCGTACTTCAGAAAGACAAGCGTATACGATACGCTAATGATTACTTTGGTGTGATATTTGGCACAGATGCCACTGACAGTCATACCAACGTAGAAAAAATTTCAACGAAAGGATTTCCGCGCGAAATTTAAATTAAAAAGTCTTACTATTTTTTGCCCACAGTAGTATCATATAAATGAATAAGTTAACAAGTGCGTGTGTATGCGTTTGTGTGTGTGTGTGTATTTTAATAAATAAATTCATTTATGTCATTATTGTGTGTTTGCGTGTGTGAGTTTTTATAAGATGACAAATGATGTATAAATGGATTAAAGGAGCTTAATTGCTTATTATTTTAAATGAATGCCAAGCGTGTGTAGATATATGACTATGTGTAGGTGTATGTGTATGTGTATGTTGCCAATGCGGTAAATGTATGTGGTTACTGGTGAAGGGCTCGTCTTGTTGTTTGTCGCATTTACAATTAATTTAAGTGTTCAGTGTATAGGAGTTTTAAGATGTAACATATATTTTGTTTGCAAAGCAACTTAAATTTTTCATCTAATAAAATTTGCATTAAGTACAATTTTGAACGACACAAAGTTTTCTATAAGAGAAAATTGTAATTAAATTCTGCACAAGTCAGATTATTGTAGCGGCTCGTAATTACATCTTCGTTAAAAATATTTCAATAGAATATATCCCGTGTCATGCGTTTTAGGAAATTGAAGAATTTGCTTAGCAGGCACATTGGTGTGGACACTCCAGCACAATTTTCCATATCGCCGTGATGTTCTCTGCTAATCCTGCATTTATTTGCCATTGGCTGATTGTTTACCGTCCCAGTTTCATCGAATTAGTCCACCTAACCGTAGAGAGTCGATGTTAAATTGGCATCAGTTTTTCCATCAAATAAACGCAGCGGATTCTCAGCTCAATCACGTTACTTGCATCAATATAATAAACAACAGTGTTAATAGACGCCACCAAACCAATGTGTTCGCTACAGACTATTATACTTGACTGGGGTTATTGAAAAATCTTACTGTATGGCTATGTCATTAACTAAACTAAAGCTAGCTACGTGAACAGTTGACTGGATATTTCCTACTTTTAATAAAATATATTCCTTGAAAGCAATTTATGCTAAACAAATTACCAAAGAAACTTAGCGCAAATGAATTTAATGAAGTTGGAAATAAGATTTCGTAGGTCTATTACTTTTGTCCGCAGAAATATCTAGGAGCCACTTTCAGCATGACGCATATTGCAGGTATCCTTTCTAACCGGTGACCGGACAGTAGTTTTTCCAATTGTTATATTTCAGAAGCTGCCAAATTATTCAGTGGGGTTTTCCATTCCATTGTATATTGTTTAAGTCTGCAGAAGATGTGGGATTTATTAACAATTATTATCTAAGTGGCGGCTCGTCGTGAGATCGCTCGCCATCATGTCTTTAGTGTGCAGCCAATTCGTCGAAACGTATAAAAGTTTGTATACACGCACTCTGTTTTGCACCCTAAGCCATCCATCAGATAGAGGTTGGTGCAAAATGATGCAAACAAAACTGCCGTAGCGGCCAGCATCAAAGAAGGCCTAGAAGAGAAGATTCGATATTCTGGATTGGGCATCGCCAAGGAAACAACCTGGCTTATTTGGCAGGTTAATTAGGGCCTACATCCGTACAAGATTTGGCTAGCGCAACAATTAAAGCCGGACGAAAACGCCGTGAGTTCGCTAATTGAAAGCCGGAAATTTTGCCAGGAGATCCGGATTTTGCTAAAATATTTTCTTCTAGCACTGCAAGTCAAGTCGTTATAGCCATGTGAATGTTGTGCTATTCAATATATAAAAGTATGAATATACTGTTAAAATAAAGCCAGAATAAATTTCACTTTATTCATTAATTATTTCATTTTATGAGTCACCCTTTATTAAAATAACCTCTCTTATGACTTAAGAAAATTTGGAAAAATAATTTTAAAACAAACTCGAGAACGGCTGAATGTGGCACATGGCCGAGATCGGTATGTCTTTAAAACAACCTTGACAAAGAATGACGCATATTCGTTTCAAAGATCGATACACAAATATTTGTTTAGCTCGCTCCTTAATAAAAAGCACAATTCCTCAATAATAAATGCTCGCGAGAGTATTCCCACTAAGGCTTCGAAAACACTTGGCACTTAATATTTGATACTTCACCTTTTGCAACTTCATCCCGTATGATTATCTTAAGTAATAAACTCATTTGTGTATTAGCAAACTAATTAATTATAACCTGCCCCATTATACGCCTTGAATAGAGCAGCATTTTCAATTAATGAGAAATTTTTTCTCAAACCATTTAGCTAATTGCAACAAACAGATGCTTTGAAACGTCAATTTCAAATAAAAAAGAAAAAAGAATCATTAAAGAATTAAGTGAAGCTCATCACGAGCAACAGACGTATTGTATTTTTTCATTAAAAACATTTTTAAAACTTTGAGATAAAAGTTATTTATTCAAACTTTGGGTAGAAACAAAAATTATATCGGCATAAAAATTGAAACTTTATTTTCCAAATTTTTACACACAATCCAGAAACACTCACGCTTCTACGGTGGGAAAAGCAGTCACTCGCATGTTTATACGATTAAAATTGTTATTTGTTCATCAAGTTTTTATACTCATAACCTCCGCTTCAGGTGGAAATGTTGCAGGTGCGTAAGTAAGTTTTCTATTGCCTTCAGTATATAAATTAAATATCTAGCCAAAGACTAAACAACAAAATTATTTGGTGTAATTATTTTTACCTGTACACGCGTACACAAACACAATTTAAAAAGGAGTGTCCTTGACTAAAACATTTCGCCTAAAATCGTATTCTTTATTACACTGTATCAAATGTTTTGTTAAAAAAGGAAGCAACTTTTTCCAGAAACTAGAATATTTTTATGCTTTAGGTACAATATTGAAAGGTTCCTGGATCTACAAAAAATTATAACTTTCAAAAGACAACGAAGTAACTTTCTTCTCCACTCAAAACTTCATTGAATTGTAAGTTCAGCCTGCAACCACCGCCGCGCTGCATGTGTTCAATGTAGTCATTTTATTTAATGCTGCTCTTCTCACTACTAATTTCATTCCAAACTCATTGCTGCTATTTGAGAAGAGTTATTCCTATTTTCTGCTGATAAAGCTTCTTTGTTGTTTTTAAATTTTCAAAAGTTAAACAAAACTATGTTTGTAATTTTTTTCTTTTAATTTGTCGCAATTCCATTGTGACACTTTTCTTAAGTTTATATCATTTCAGACATTGTCATTAGCTGACATGAACGTGTGGTACTCATTCCTTTAAGGACGCACTTACACGCTCATTTAATCACATGCACAGTAGCTAAAATTCTTTATTTGTTTTTAACGAAGGAAATGCTCTCAGTGTGCATAAGAGTGGATGGCTATGTGTGTGTGTGTGTGCATCTGTGTAGGTACTAACTGGCGTGCATTACTGCGTGCGTGTCTGACTGAATACTCTTTGTTCTTATAATGGCAGTAGTGAAAATTTGTTTCAATGTTTTCTATTTTGTTTTTCCTTTTTCTGTGTTGTAAACAATAAAACAACGTTGACAATGACTTTGAAAACTAATTATGACGTTGCGTTTTTCGCTGTTAGGTTGATGTTTTGTTTAAGACATTATTTATCAAATGCTTATTTAATTTAAATGTTTAATTAGCTGCAGGTGGATAAACATTTGTATTGTTTTTGATTGAATAAATTCATAATTTAGTAGAAAATTCTCAAGTTTAAAGTAGAGGCCTTGGTTTTATGTTATTTTTCAGCTTTCAAAAGGATAGGAGGTTGTCCTCACAGACACAATAAACAACACAAAAGTTTTGCTTTAAGAATACCAAGGTTTTCGTTATTTGTCTGCCTTGCGTGCTGAAATACTCTATGTGAATACGGGGAGTAATGCTGGCTTATAGGCAGGGCGTGGAATATAGGACATGATACCAGAATTAAAAGTCACTACAAATTGAGACACACTGACATCACACAAACACATCTGGTTAAACGGAATCCTAGTACATATGCACGAGGTAAACTGGTTAGGATGAGTTGCGGAATATTTATTGAGGAGCCAAGACCGAATTATACTTCTGACCTCCGGCTCATAATAGGGACCTACAAGCGGCAGTTCGTGCCGTCACAGAGTGTCTGAATGGGATCAGTGAAAATAACAGGTCCATGGAGGTTAATTTCTTTAAGAACAGTTATCCGACAGTAAGACAATTCTGTATTGCTACGGAGTGGTCGGAAACAATCGATCTAAACAGACTGGAGATTAAAGCCAGAAAACTCTAGGCTAAAGGCTTAAGTGCCGCTAAGCCTCTCCAAGTTTTGAAGTCATGGTTAAGGAGGATCTATTTAGGGAATAAAAAAGAGACCCCAATTCGCATAAAAGAGGAAATTTGCTGAGACTGAGCAAAATCTGGAATTACTAAGATGTTGAAAGTACCAACGTGTCGCTCGAGTGTAGGGCATGTATGCTGAACTTTAGACCTTGAACTGGAATTCTTCCTGTGCAAAGGTCCGTCTTTGGCATAAATATAATATAATATAATCTGATATTTCGTGGCCGACACTCTATCTGACGTGACTCATTTGAGAGCCATCGACTGGTGACAACTCAGAAGGTCTGTTAAAACAACGATGGGGAATTTTGACTACTGGAAAGCGCACAACAAGCCGAAGTAGTAGCCTAGGTATATACCTACGGGCAGAAGCCGGAAAGCCCCCTCCCCTAGTCGTAAGCTAAACTTACCTAAGTCAGATTTGGCTAAATTTACAAAATTGCAAATGAACTATGGTTGAAGCTGAACTAAGTTCTAGTCTAAAAAAAAATCGACTCTATCCGTGACACTAATAAGATGAAGTTGCAAAGCGGCGAATATAAAAATCACACTAGTCAAGCTATTAAGGTCTAGAAAACGAACTGCGTAATTGAGTAGCCATAAACATCCGTACCTACCTGATTCGTGTTGGAACAATGTATATATAGAATATCACTAATTGGCCTTTTATATAAAACAAAGTGAAGAAAAAAGGTGAAAACAGTTCTTTATTCTCACAGCAGTAACGCTGCTCGTTATTAGTTTCTCTAAAAGTAATCAATTGCCTTATCACGAATATATTCAATTTGTCAGCAGTTACAATTAAGCCAATTCTATCTGTCCTAATTAACACTACAGTTATGTAATATTTTATTCAACTTTCGTTGCAACTCTGTGAATTAATTACAATGTAACGATGCGTATGAAAAATATTTAATTTCAATAAATCAACAACAATCATACGCCCAGCTGGTCAACTGATAAAAAACATAACTTTACAAAAATGTTTGGGTGCATGTAAATATAAAACAAATAAATAAATAAATAAATAAGTAAATAAAAGAAACGATACCATCAACATGTTCGATTAAAGCTCATGCAAAAATAATCACATTAACGAAGGGATATTCAAAGCCATATGTGGTTTATTGTTTGGCTTTAGTTGAAGGCAGTGAACGCTGAAGGTTTTGTGGTTGTCGTTTGCAATGTAAATATTTTTAGAGAAATAAAAGAAACTCTGTTACCATAAGCTTAAATATTTATTAAATACCACTGTTCAGTCTAGCGAAAGCAGTTTCAGAAAGAACTTAATCAAATTAATAAAAAAAAAACTGAATATTTTGTAATTTGTTAATTTTGTAAAATTCATTTATTTTTTATTTGGTAAAATAATTGTTATGGCGTCAAAGTTTATCGCTTAAGAAATGTTTAGAAGAAAACAGTGCTTTGGCAAGAAGATTTTTCAACGAATGTAGTTTGCCGCAAAGTTTTAAATTGTTAATAAATTTGCAGTTGGGGACTTAAGATCAACCTTTTCTTGCGGATTTTATTTTATTGTTCAAAGTTTAAAGAATTTGAACTAATAAAACTGAACACTTTTAAGCGTTTCCCCTTAATTTTTAATTACATATTCCTGCCAAACCACAAATACCTCTTGTAGAAAATATGAGTTTCATATTCATTTATTTATTTATTTATTTCTGAAACACAATATATCGTATTTTTATGAATGACTGACCACAGCAAAGTAGTCAGTCACAGCACTTGACCGCAATAGTGGGGATTTATTTGTGGTTTTAATATTTTAGCAGGTCTTTTGCCTTCCCTGTATTTAACAACCCGAAACAATAGCAATCCTTTCAACTTTAATCCTGGTACTTGTCTACCAAAAACAATAACAAATAAATAAATATAAAAATATAAAAGCAGCAACACCATAAGTT
Source organism: Phania funesta (assembly GCA_963932375.1). NCBI lineage: Eukaryota > Metazoa > Arthropoda > Insecta > Diptera > Tachinidae > Phania > Phania funesta. The sequence goes on along the minus strand of OZ010655.1, from coordinate 81,057,643 downwards.
GTTCTACATTTAATACCTTTTTTTCTACACCATTAAACTTTGGAGTAAAAACATCAAGCTCGACCAGAAATATTTAATTCAAATCCAACAAAAGTTTCATTCTTTTATTTACTCATTCATTAACACAAGCAGTCAGTCCTTGATGCCGGACGTGCTATTGCGCCACTTGACAATTTATTGAAGTTGTAATTTTGTGGCATCTTTTAGGGGGGGCAGGTATTTTGTTGCTGTTGTGTGGGTTCGGTCTTTATGCTGGCGTTTACGACCGCCACTTGGTCAGCGAGTGCTTTATCTCCTGCACCATTAACATTTTATTAATCAACATAAATGTTTTTTTTTGTATAAAAAATTGCTGATTTTTATGTTTCAGTTTTTTCTCTCTACAAAATGGCGATGGAGTGCGGGCATATAGATAACTATGAAAACACTTTATAGAGCAGCTTTGTTCTTACTTGTATTTTATGTTAAACTTACTCCCATTTGTGCAGAGAAATATTATCAAAACCTTAAGTTTTTATATTTTTTCTTAGCACAGTGAAGAGTATGAGTATCTCATGCTTAAGGAAAAAATTCTTAACTAATATTTAATTACAAAAAAACTTTTTTCATAGGGGCTCAATAATAAAACAAACCCCAAATGAAAGCTCTTTAGGCGACATCCTTTCAATGCCGCTTGAATCAATCAAAACCAGCAGTTAGTTCACAATTTCTCCAAAGCGGTGATCTCCTGCCAAGTAGAATTGTTTTTTTTTACTTTCGATCGAATATTTCCTTATTCTTCTGTTCTAACTCCTTTTGGTCTAATTTTTATATCTTAATATGATGTTCTCTTAACTTTTTGTTCCAACAATGTTATAAATGGTTAATTATATGAAGATCGGGAATTGGCAAAGCTGAATGGAATAAATCATCAATAGTGTGAATATCTGCTTAGTGATCAGAGACTTACACCTGCTGATAAATTTTCTTTTGAAATGCTTATTAATGTATTCCTGCCTGTTATGTTTTCTAAATTTACGACTTTGCCGATACCAGAAGCAGCCGAAAAACCCTGCACCATGACTCCAGCCTGAACTTGTTTGTTTATTTTGCTAAAGAGCCATTAAATACGTCGAGTACCTGGGGGACAAGGTTTTATTTTATAATGAGAACTAATTCTCTACACATCCTTTGGTTTGACGTATTTTGGTTTGAAGGTTGGAGAGTATTGTACTAGTAGAGAACTACGTTGTGACCACAGACCAACATGGTGGTAGTATACTCTTGATAAGGGCCGTTTGTCGGCTGCTGCGACCGGCGAACTTTTACCTATAGAAAACAGTTCTTCAAACATTGAGAAAGGAAAGTGACACTGGCTTTTGTCCGTGTGTTTATGTTTTGCCTTTTAGTACAACTGGATTTAAAAGTACAACTTTGAAAATCCAATTTATTATCTCTATTAAAACGGATAGCACCTTATTGTCCAAAGTAGTATTAGTGACACTGTGAACTTTTTGCTGACTCTGGCAAATAAAATTCACTACAATCCTTAAAAGTATAAAAAGCCTCTACACTGACAGAAGAGAACTTATACTCTAGGTGTTAGCCAAATAAACAAGTTCGAAGGAACCGCGAAAACTTAACCACTGCGAGCCCGAAATGACCGGTCGCATATCCGGTCCACTAGCGTCGAACATCCCAGTATAAGTGTAGTAGTTTTTCTTTTGCAGTTGTCGTCGATTATCCGTTTCTCTTCCGAGTTCAAATTCCATTAAACGCACGCACTACTTCGCTGCTTATGTAGCAGTTATTTTTTCTTTGCATGTTGTCGTAAATCGTTATATGTCACTTTACGTTTAAAAACACTCTACTAGTTAATTTATTGTATTCAAAACAGGCTGTGTCGAAATACGATAAGTTTTCTAAATTTATTACTCCTCGTTAACGTCATTTTTGCTTTCTATCAATATTTCTTGCTTATAAACATTGTGATTTTATAGAAAGAAACAAATTTCTTGTTGTTGTTAATATTAAATATTGAAAGTTGTTAAAATGTTGACATCTTTTGCTGAAATCGTGTGGGCGGAAAAGCTGTTAAATATTGAATATGGCACAGTGGGTTAGCAGAGACTATATTTTCGTTGGTCTAAGATTATGGTTCCTATTCTTTGCGTTTGTGCTGATCCAGAAATTGAGTGATTTTAAATGTGTGTTCAATTAGCAAATTGTATTGGAATATTTAAGTGACGTAAATTATTGCTTGAGATATGCCAAGATTCATGTACCTGTAGTTTTCATAAATAAACACGTTGATCTTGAAACGAAATTTTCAGGGGAACCAAAAAGTTTTTCTTATGACTCGTAATTGAACTTTTTATACGGGTTTTGTAACGTCATATGAGCTATAAAATTTTGTATAAAATTCTAAGGCAGAAATGCAGTAAGAAAGAAATCCTTGTCAAGGAAAAAAGCACACAGTATTAAGGACGTTGAAATTGTGTACAAATAAAACCACTTAGGTTAACACAGGTGTTTTTCGTTGAACGAATGTAATTATAATCATAATATATCTTCCAAATGTGTTCAAAAATAACAACGTATGTATGTCCTTATAGGTGTTTTAATGCTGCCACGTATGCCGACATAATTCGGTAAACCTTAAAATATTTAGAAAAAATTTAGAAGTAACATTGCTTTTTATTAAGGAATACGGAAATGGTCGTTGTTTTTAGCACAACGTAGTTTTTAAATTAAAGCACTCCTACGTTTTTCCACTAACACGTCAACAGAAGAAAACAATATAAATCGAATTTGGCATCTATAGGAAGAATATCGGCTATGCTAGAGGAATGACCATCAGGTTCAACACAAAAAGTACGTATTTCAGCACGATAAAAACGACTAACGTTGCCACATCCTACAAAAATGCATTTATATAAAAAAATTTAATTTAATACATTTTTATTCTCAGTTTCCGTTTGGGAATGTGCTTTCAATGACTTATTGGATAAAAAACAAGTCAAATAGAGGGCGACTACTGAAGAATTAAGCTGATAATTCTAAGTATAATTACAAATTAATTCCTTTTTTAATTTAATAATTCATATCGTAATTTTTTTCATCAAATATTGCTAAAGGATCAAATTATACAGGCATTTGTGTTCTGGAAAACGTTTCGTTTTAAAAATGCAAAATTTCAGAAAAGAATTGAACTAAAAAAGTTGACTTATTGCAGCTTTTTAATTGATTTTTATGTTTTAGCTTATTAAGATAGTTTATCCGTTTTTAAAATTTTGTATGTCAAAACAGCGCCGTAATATTTTTTCACCAGATCCCACTGTTACGTACGTTATTTGTTACATTTTCATTTATCTCTCTGCGGCATCATTAAATAATCATTCATATTTTGTGGTAAAATATGATTTTCATTTATTCATTTTCACTCCTCCCCTTCGCTTCCTTTCCCAACTGTTTACAACTGTGCGTAAGACTGTAGTAGCAGTGATGACAACAACAATATTGTTTAACTTCCTTCTTGCTGAGCTTTTGTTCTTATTTTGCCTGAAAGCGACTTAGTGTTATTGTCTGCGTTTTTTATTTCTTTTCATTTAGAGTCATTAACTGTTGTGATATTAATTTTGCTGTCTCAGTAAAAGTTTAATACGAGATTCTAGAGTTGCAAAAATGTGACGCTAAATAAGAATTAAGGTATCGAACAGGCCTACCATTAGGCCTTTTTATTTAAAAGTGCTTTTAAACAAGCTGTTGTTTCCTTCCAGGAATTTTTAAGAAAAACGAATGCGAAGTTAACGCGTTTTTTAAATCTAATTGAATCAACTTCAGAGCTGCTCGGTCAAGTACTAAAGATGGCAATCTTGCTGATCGCAGAATAAATTTAGCATGATGGCGATGTGGCAATTAATGTCATCATCGAAATAAAAATAAAAATTATTAGAGCAAAGTATCATTTTTCGCGTCTCGCTCTGACGTGTGGGACCGTGTGCCGTTCAAAAGGTTTTGCGCAGCAAAAATATAATACTAGATTAAAATATTTATTTTTTTCTTAGCAGTTAACAAATTTTATTTCTGACTCAACTCGCAAATATGAAAACTCAATCCTTTTCAATGTGTTACATAAAAATCTATAATAAAATCTAACACTACCATGTGTCAATTAACTACTATTTTACTTTGCCATATGTAAATCAATTTCAACGAAAGATTTTTAAAAACACAACAAAATTATTAGTTTAGCTCTCCTGCATCCTCTTTATATTTTTGCAGCAAAATCCTTTTTATTACGTTTCACAAACAGAGAAGAGAGTTTTTTACAAATCTGTAACTCATTTTACAAGCAACCTTTGGAAAATAACAAACTATTCTTCCTCTTATTGTTAAAAATTATTCGAACAATTGCATACGTGTTGGTAAAGCTAAGCAGGTACCATGTGTTCGTATTATTTATGCAAAGGCATTTACGTCTGTCTATTTAAGTAGATCTGAGTTGACAACAAAAAGAAGGTGTGTCGTCACATGTTCTCTGTTTGCCAAACATGACAAAGTGACTGATGTTCATTTTAGAAAGTAAAATAGAACTTTAAGCAACATATTTCTGCACAAAATGAACAAAAGATAATATAACAGAAATATTGAACATGTTTTTCGATACAAGTATTTGATTTTAATTGTTTTATAAATTTAAGTTTGCAGCTGTAAAATAAGGACCACTTCTCTCCCACATATTTGAATAGAAATTTTTGGGATGTATAAAGTCTGTTGCATTTGCATTTTTAAGAAACTTAAGAAAAATGTTAAAGGTACTTTTAAAAGTACTTTTTTTAAAAGGTACTTTTACGCAGGTACTTTTTTAAAGACATCTTTAAAAGCAATTTCCTTAAAAGAAGCTTTTTGCTTTACTTCTTTAAAAGCATTCTTTTCAAACTATACGATTTTTAATAGTTTTTTTGTAAGAAGTAATTTTAAAAAGCTAGATTTCTTAAAGCACATATTATAAAAATTGTTTTAAAAAAGTTGTTGCCATTTTAGGTACCTTAAAAGCTATTTTTGCATTTTTATCAAAGTAGTTTTTGCAAAAGGTGCACCCTCAACAGGTAATTTTTCTTAAAGAACCCTTAAAGTAGTTCTAAATTTAGTTTCTAGAAACGAAAGTTTTCAAGACAAATATTTTGAAAGTAATTTTTCTCAAAAAGTACCTTTAGTACTTATAGTTAAAAAAAAAATGTATTAAAAAAAGCTTTATTAGACGGTATTAGTTTTAAAATGTAACTTTTAAAATGTTATTTTTTTAAAGGTACTTTTAGAACTTTTTTCGTAAGATCATTTATTTAAAATTAATTTTTTCAAAATTTATAACTTTATTTTTTTTAAATGGCTACCGTACTTTTTTCTAGAATATTTGTGGAGTAGGAATCCGTTTTTAAAATAACTTATTTAAAAAGTACTTTTTAAAGTAAAAAGTACTTTTTGCAAGAAGCGATTTTTTTAAAAGCTCTTTCTTAAGGCAACATAAATCTGTCTTGCAAGCTTTATAATGTACATTTTTTTTAATAATTATCTTTTTTAAAGAGGGTGACTTTTTTAAACTGGTACTTTTTTCTATAAAAAATGCCTTCTTTTAAAAAATGTTTATACTTAAAATGTTTTTTTAAGTAGGTTAAAAGCTTGCGAAAAAAGTTTTTTTTTAAGTGGTTTTTATTTGTTAAGGTACATTTTGTAAAAGATGCCTTTAAGGTACTTTTTTCAAAACGTTCTCTATTTAGTTTTTAAAAGGTGACATTTTCAAGAAAAATATTTTAAAATAAAGTATTATTCAAAGATACTATTTTCTATCCTGCAGTTTAAAAAAAGAAGGTACCTTTAACTTTATTTTAAAAACTTCTTCTTCATTAAAGAAACTTTTTTGAAAAAATATATTTCAAGGCGATACCAAATAATTTTAAATGCGGAGTTATTCTTAAAACGGTACTTAATAAAAAAAGTACTGTTAGTAGAAAGGCGTTTTCTTTTGTGAATTTATTTTTCGAAATAAAATTCTTTAAGAATTGTGTTTTGAGACTGATTTTTTTAAACTTTAATTGCTTAAAGGTACTCTTATAAATTGTTATGAAGAATATGAATTAAGTAAAGACACTTTTTTAAAAGTGCTTTTCTAAATACTTTTTAAATACCAACGTCTCAAAAATATTCTTGAAGTAAAAATACGTTTTTAAAACTTATTTTTTGGCCACTTATATAAAAATATAGGCCGTTAAAAGGTACTTTTCAAACTCTACTTTTTGTATGAAGATATTTTTTTGTTAATACTTCTTTTATGGCTCCCTCTTTTCTAACTAGGTACCTTTTGCAGAAAGGCACTAAATTGGTACTACAGTAATTGATACTTTGTTAAAAAAACGGGTGCAATTTTATTTATATAAGGCCATTAGATTTTGGAAATTTTCATAAGATGTCAGCTGTTTTATGTTATAAAAAGTCTTTTTGTTAAGAAGGTACCTTTATCAAGATACTTTTTAAAACAAGACATTTTAAGCCAAATCAAAGTACTACAAAATATCTTATTTTTTTTATAAAATTCAACATAAATTTTATAAAAAGCTACGATTTTTACATTTGCACTTTCGCAAGACAATTTGCACCAAGTACTGAATACAGCTACTGTTTTGTAACCAAGAATTTTTATTATATTTGTGTTGCAGGAATAATTGAACTCTAGTTACTACAAATTAAATTAAACACGTCTGTTTAACTCATTTGTAAAAATTAAAAAACAACGAATACGTTACACATCCTTTAACGACAACAAAAAGTCTTTCTGGTTCCTCTTTGCAAGACTGGGTTTTAATGATGTGTTCTAATGACATTACTACAGAATGTTTCAATCTTTAGTATTTTAAGGTGCCTATAAAAGCCGAGATATAAAAAAGTTGTTTCTTAACTAAGTAAACGAAAAAGAAAAGAATCAAAATATTGTAGAGTGAGTATGAGTACAAAAATAAAACTAATACTCCTTTCAAATTCAGAGCACACACTGTAGATGGCAAAGAAGAGATTTTTTTTCTATTGAATACCTCTTTGCGAAACAAAAAAAAAAGCTTTTGACTCTGACAGCATTATGCTGTTCATGTTGCATATGCACGCACACAACGGCCGACACATGTTGTTCTCTCCCATGTGCATTTTAAAGGCTGTTTTTGTGTTTAACAAAAAGATTAGGCTGGTTTGTTACTAAATGATGATACTGCGCCTTTTACGTGTTGAAATAAATTATGCAGGGCTCCTTTATTCTCTATTTCTTTATAACACTTTATTTTTTCTATTCTCTTCTATTCATCACCCTAAAGACCGGAGGGATGTTTTAAATTACTGGCTGATAAAAAAAGCATTCAGGCTCCTCAATGTCACAGTTAAAATCTTCAAACGTTCTTGTCCTTAGCATCGTCAATGCCAGCCACTACGTTCACTAACATCATTATGAACAGCAGCATCAACATGATGAAGGCAGCACTAAGGAGAAGAGGTAAAGAGCGCAGAAGCTTCCACATAATCAGCACTGTAAACACCATTAGAAAGGATATCAATGATGCAACGTTTGAATAATTTAAAACTTACAACACACAAATGCAGGCACAATGTTTTCAACACTTGCGAGTACAAGCAGTTGCGATACGTGTTGGTTAACACACACATACACGCAAACATCTTTAGTTTACAATAAATGTTGTGTAATATACATTGGGACAGTTTGCTGTGCTGCATGACATAAACAAAAAAATTATTTGCACGTGATTTCAAGGAAGAAATTTGTTCCTTTTTGTTACTTCTGTTAATTTGAAACTTAAGCCGTTCTTCCTGCAGTTGTGTTTTAAACACATTTAAAAAGTATTTTTCAATAAAAATGTTTTCTAAGGAAGTAGCACAATTTTGTTAATCACTGTAATATGTATAAAGAACATCTACTTATCGTGCATTACACCATTTCAATGTAAATATTTAAAATATTGTTTTTCTCCCTTCATCTCCCTCCCAACCATCTTCTACTCCACCGTACCCTTGTGACGAAGAGAACTTGAAAAACAAACTCAAACATACAAATATTTCTTATCCAAGATGGATAACTACAGCCTAAACAAATGGATGTGTTACTACTTTATCACTGCATAAGGACTTTTAATATGGCTGGGACTTGTGTCACTTGATAGTCACTTGAATAGCCAAGCAGGATGAGTACGAATTATTTATATTATGATATCCAGGCAAGTAAAAATTCAGCACTGGCACTATATATCGGAAAGAGTTTGGTTTCTAAGGAACTTTGTTCATAAAGGGTGTGTCGAACAATTGTATGGCATTATTTTCCCGCAACTAGCAACTATGATATTTAACAGCTGCCAGCTGTAATTGCTCCGCTTTTAAAAACTGGAACGCTACACAAAAGAACGCGTTATCACGCGGAGACCCCTCGCATACTTTACGATATTTTTGGTCGAGAAAGTGCTCCGTATGTATTAAAGAATGGTCAAACAATTCGAAGAAGTGAGTCGACGTATTGGCCGGTCTATAGAAAAGAGAGTATCACCCAAAACCATAAAATATCAATTCGAGAGTGACTGTGAACTTCGTTTTTTTATAGCAACATATTAACTGCCTTTTCAGTCGCAACTGGACGGCATGTAAGTGGACGATATGGGGTTTTAGTAGGTCGCCGCCACCTGCTAGTCTCCCCATGAAATAATAGATTTATTGCAGCAAAGCTTTACAGACCAAATATTCTTACGGAATTCTAATGTTACCCGGCCACAAAGGTTGTCAGATTTAATGCCCAGTGGTTGCTTTCTTTTCCGTTTTTTGGAATATTATATTTATGCGAATTGAGCAGAAACAATACCTAAGCTAAAGATTGCGATCCAATATATCATCTGTGAAATACAGCCATATATTTGTCAAGAAGAGCAATGGCCTGTCTTCATAACTGCGGGGCCTATTTCTTGGATAATTTACTCCATACTTAATCGCAACAATGCAATAAAAATATTAAAACTGCCTCAAAAAAATTGTTTTTAAGGAAATTTTACAATCTTTTTGAGACACCCTTTATAAATATTAATTTTAAAATGAATTTTTGCTTTTACTCAGATAATAAAAACTTTTTATTAATTGTGTGTGTTTAAAATTCTATTTTATTGCCACTTCTACGCAACGACAAGTACTCACGCACTTGTGTTGACATAAGTTGTTTTTTCAGTTCACAAAACTAGTATTCGCAACAGTTTGCCTGTTGTAATTTTCGCGATCATATGGTAATTTTTTTTTAATTTTTTCATTTAAGGTCAAGCTGCAGGTCGATTATATGTAAAGGGGCTTCAGAGGTACGTTTAAGAGGTATTGATAAAAAATCTTTATAATATTTTGTAATGTGTGCCCTGTTGTAATTGTTGGTGAGATTTCAAAGTAAGCATAAGTCATGTAATTGTCTGAGTCATTGAAAATTGTACCTCCGTGTTGTTTCCCAAACGTTTGTAACGTCACATTCATGTCATAAAAACTGAAAAATTCGTTCTCTTCCCTAAAACTAACACTTGGCTACATCGAAAATAGATTTAGTTCTAATAAAGTCATCATAAAACTTTCAAGTGTATCATAGCGGGTGGTTTTCGTGTAACAATTAAGATAATAATCCTAGAGGGTCCAAACCTTTAACGTAAGCATCGCATGATGATAAAATCTACCCAAGTACTTCGCCAGATTCGTGTTTAGATATCAACATAACTGGTTTTTAGTCTAACCAGAAACTAATTTTGAGAGAAAGAGAAAAGAAGAGAGAGACTAGAAATTTTTTTTGATATATGAGCGAATGGGAGAGAACGAAAATTCACTGTTGAAAAATATTTGTTCCTTCCTTCCTCCTTCCTGTAGCTTAACTGGCAAATCGGGGAACCTAATGAGATTCGATTTGGAAACGTAAATGATAAAGAGTCTGTAAAGTGGTGCAACCGTATGTAGCTAAATTCAAGCCAGTCATGTTCCCCGTCTCTCTTGAACTGCATTTGCCAAAAGGGTTGCATTTCTTCACAGGAACTTGCAGACACCTGCCTGTTTTGAATTTAATTATTCTCTCTAATCTATCGGTATTTTAGTGCTTTATCTTTTATAGTTGTGCTTATGTGAAGCTTTCGTTTTTTTATAATTTAATTTTTATCTTTAATCCGTTTTTCTTTCCTTTGAATGAATTTTATCAGTTAATTTTCGTTTGCTTTTTCGGAATTTTAATTCTAAATTAATTTTTACGTCATGTCAGTCTAAACAAGAAAATTTTTTTTTAACTGAAAGTAGTTTGATATGTAATTTCCAAATTAAATTAATTGCTAAAATGACCCTTTAATTTTAAAGCCGACTCTATTTTTATTTCCTGCTCAGTTTTGCTGTGGCTATAAATTACATGCAATTCTTTAGCCTGCCTGCGTCTTTTTATTTCTTATTCCAGTTTGTGGCTTTGAAAATGAGATTTTCTTTAACAACAAAAGTATAAGAGGCAAAGCAGCAGTTTGTTATCAATGATTTTTGAATTTAATTGTGAAACCAGATGAATGAAAACTACAGGACTATCGATTACTTTGGTTGGAGTATAAAATACAATTAAAGCTGAAAAAGCAAGAGGAGAGAGAACTTTAATTAACAAGATGTTGTAATTATCGACAATAGTAACAGCCATAAAAGAGTTTAAAGAAAAGTATTTAATTTACAATCTGTTCAATTAATTTAAAAGAAAATATAGAAGTTTTTTATTGCGCACTGTTATCTTAAAATAGGTTGAAGGAATGTAATTGCGGAGCTTAATTTGAAAGGCTGACGGAAAAATATTTATATTTTGAACTCTTTTGTTTCTTTCTTATTTTACCACATGTCAGTTGATTCTGGCCAAAAAATTTTGACTTTGGATCGAATTTGCTCAACAGCTATTTTGCTTTGCTGCCACCTTGTAAATAATTCGATACAGAGGAGACAGATGTTTTTCAGAAAACTAAGACCGGCCTCAAAATTATTATTCCTGATTTAAATGAATTTCAGTTTCAGCGTGATGAAGGTTTATTAGAGCAGAGTGTATGATTTTTTAACACGTTGTTGGCTAAAGGGGTTCCAAAGTTAAAAATTAATCAAATTAGACCTGCGGTTGCATACAACCCCACTAGGCGAGTCGAACATTCCTGTGGGCTAATTTAAGCTACATTTGCGGGGGTCAACCACATTCTTGAGACATTCATGCAAAATGTCGATTATGGTGTTCACTGTTTGGCACCTAGAGCCGTGGAATTCGTTATTATTGATTTATTTTCTTACGAATCCCTAGCCAGTAACGAATTTCGCCAAAACCCGTACCAAGCAAACATTTTTTGTTAGTGCCTATCGACCTGCTGAACATCGTGTTGGTTGCCGTTGTCTAATATACCGAAAAGCATCTCGTTTAAGATGATTTTTCCGCAAAAATTGCGATCCTTTCCCCACGCTCACTCAGCTAATAAAGGACGCTCTCTCTGTTTATTATCTTTGATCTCGTGGGGTCAGTTAGAGCTGGTTCTAATGGAGAAAACTTGAGGGTGTTGTGCAGGGTAAGGAATCAAATTCCTCGGGTTCTACGGCACTCTTTAACGAATATTCTTGGTCGATATCGCCTCGTTTTTAGTACAAGTACTGGCTGATTGGTGTGATCTCATATAACGCAAAGGTCTTCTATTAAAATGCAAATTGTCGTACATGATAATTGTTTCGTTCAAGCTCGACTTAGCTGATAATTGTACGTCTGCTGAGATCGTGACACCAGAAGTCAAGGCACGTTGAGGAGTCGACAACTTCGTGTTGTCCTGCACACTCTCACGGATTTTCTGGGTCGAAAAGTAATGACAGCGGAGAAATGGTTGTGGCATGCTCAAAATAATCACATTATGTTCTCCACAACAATATGTTGTTGTTGGCAAACATATAGCGGTTATTTGAATATATTTTAAACGTTTTATTAGTTGCGATGAACAAGTTATTGTTTACATTTAATCATTATTTGATTTCCCTTTATAATAATTGTAACATGGTTTAGTTTTTACTAAAAATCTAATCACCAAGCGAAGTATTATATAATAAGTCTAAACATTAGTAAACATAATATATAAAATTACTTTGATGTTTAATCAAAGTTTGATTGAGATACAGTCACACAATGCATGTTTTCCAAAAAATATCTCAACCAAAACATATTGTTTTACGTTTCTTTGTCCATTTAATAAATTCCTCCATTAAGTCTTCAATTAATAAACTTTAATATTTTTACTACGAAATTTAAATCCTCCATTCCCTTGCCGCATGCTGCCAACCAAATATTAATTTATTATCCCTCGAATATTGATTATTTTTCAATCATCCTTTAACAAGCAAACATCTTTTGCATTCAAAATGAAAAAAGAAAACAAATAAAACAACTCGTGCAACACATCAGTTTTATTTTACACCCGGTATGGATGCACAAGATCTCCCCCCAAGCCCCAATCCTACTCAAAGAGCTGTTTGCTAAAACGAAATGAAAGAACAAGTTGGTAAAAACAACATGAGTTTTTTACTCTCTATCTATTCATAATATTTTTCTAAATGCTACTAAAGAAATATTTACACCATTAACATTGATTACCACGTCAGTAGGGCCAATATGAAGGTTGCAAGGCTGTACGACGGCTGCAAAAAGTTGCAGCCATTATCATCGTTAACAGCTGAATGACATTTTTTTAGTTTACACCAAGCTTGCTACTACTTACACCTACACACACACACACACACACAGAAAATAATGAATGACAGTCCGTCAGTCAGATGTGAAGACGCAATTTTACTTACTTTTAATACAGCCGTCAACCAAAGCATTGAAGCCACTAATACGTTCTCATTCTATATTCGATGGCAGTCATCAATATAAGAGGTAAGAGTGTCAGCAGAAAGGAGCAGCAGCGACTCAGGATTATTCAGCATACTCGGGTATTTTCAAAAGAGGTATATCAAGTTATACTTGCAAAATATTACTCAAATGCTGGTTTTTTATTTGTTTTTTTTTTTACATGTTGCAAACCCTGCACTATGGGTTGAAATTTCTTTTTGATTACTTCCTTTTCAATTCGGAATTCCTTACGTTCTTTATTTTATCTTAAAGAAATTAATAAAAAATACCAGCTGAAAAAAACCGATCATTCGGCTTTATTGGGGTTTAACTAAACTGTAAATAGGATCCCATCCCTGTCGATGCCACAAATTCAAAATATACTATATACTATAGGTCATTTCACGTACGTGAAAAATTCTTATCCTTCTTAACAACGTATAACATTTTGATTCTCTTTTATTAAATTCTAAACTTAGGACTGCTATCACTCACTATCCCAAAAATGTAAGAAAAGAAATTTGTTGGGAACTCATTCTTGTCAATAATGTTTCCTCTCGAGAATTTTGTTTCGGCACAAATTCATTTGTCTAAATTTTAAAAGGAATAAGAAGTAAAATTTTCTTGGATACACAGGAACTGGATTGGCGGACCCATGTGAGCCTGTGCTGCAAGCGTCCTGTGAACCTACAATTCGCTCTGGGCTGCTTTGATATGCTGGTGACTTCTGCTGATCCACTTTGCAACTTGAGGTCTCGATACCAGCGACTGTTAGTTGGTTAAAGGCTCACGCTGAAACAAGTTTCCATTTTCTTGACGATTCTAAGATTTTCCATTTTCCTAAGTATCTTATAAAATATATTCGAGACGGCCAGAGAATTGATTCATTCACTGGGACCAACTGCGTACTTCCACAGGCTATGTCACGCTTCGTAAGAGCCTCAGAAATGATTCTCTTGCAGTGATGGCGACAAAATCCATCTTATAAGAAATCAAAAACTGACAGAATTTAATTGCTTATGGGTACTTCGGCATTTTCGTCGTTTAGTTCTTTTGTTTTTTAATTTTCCCGCATTAAAAGAGGCATGAAAGCATTTTGCGGAAAGCTTTTTTTCACAAACGAACAGTGCGGATAAAAAATGAATTTGAACAAGCGCATGACCAACGGGTTATACGCACATATACTCGTATTCGGGTAACAGGAACAAGTTTCCTACTTTCATGGAACACCTTCCGTCGTACTATCAAGACAATAATAATGTACAACCTCGATGTTCCAGTGCCTCGATGTTCCAGTGAGTTAATAGAACTTGATGTCTTTTTTGCACCTATAAGGAGCTTCGCCGTCTCTCGTACGCGGTCGTACGCGTGTTTACATCAAGAGATTCTGATATCTTAATTCCTATATCACCCATATCTAATGATGTAGCAATACAACCAGTTTTGAGTCTGTGACTAAGCAAACAATATTACTTTCCTGCTGCATCCAAGCTTTATAAAATGAATAAAAATAAATACCAAACACTGCTGTCATCTGCCAGAAAATATATGGAATTGGAAGTTGCACAGAGAAGGTCATTTGGAAAATATAAAATAATATTGCACAAAGTACGGAGCCTTACGTTACTCATGCATTTATATCGAACTCGTTCGATGAAACCCCATCTATAACAACTCGTATAGTTCGCTCTCTCAGAAAGCATGATATTAATCGAGAGCTGTCGCTTCTCAAACCAAACGCAATAAGTTATGACAGTACTGCAGCATGCCACGCCTTAAAAATGTATAAAGCCAACACCATCCTTTCCAGAGAAAAGCTAGCAGATCTCCTGTAGAGCAAGCTCTGCAGAAACTATACTGGCGGTCACTAAGTAAATTGTTAGATTCTCTAGCGACTCTTTTACACAATTTCCGCTGCTAGTGGATAAAGGAAATCCGGCAGCAATGATTTAATTATTATTTTATTTTTCTTTGCATTTTCATTTTACTAGTAGTGAAACTATAAGTAAAATATTGCAATGCGTTGCCAGATCATTTGCCTTCTTCCAATTTGCCGAAAATTCACGCAAAGTTGCCAACTAATTATAACATTTGTAAATCTCTTCGTAGTGTCGTGTTCTAAATTATTATGTAAAAGAAACCTGAATTTGTACCAGTTTGTATAAACTAAAACGTAAGTTATTGAAGTGTATTCCAACATATATTTTTACTATTTTTTAAATTTCCCTTCAGTATCGCAGCGCTCGCTCAAATTTATCTTCTTTTACAACTATAAAGCGAATAAAATCGATTATTGTTTGACATTTCTCTCCTGACATTTACATAACCCTTGAAAACATATGTTACTTATATTTTTCAAGCTCACAGTCCATAGTACAGTGACACATAAACACTAGGATGATTTACAGAGGCAACAAATAAAACACCACAACAACGCCAATCCCAGCCCCAGCATTAGCATCATCGTACACACCACTGAAATCGTAGCAGTCAAGTGCAAGAGCAGTTTTAGAAAAACGACTGCTACATACTCATCTACTGCTTGCAGACTAAATAGAGAAACTTTTATTATAGTATGACTCTGATTTACTTTTCCGACTGCCAACTAAATGTTACTTACAGCAGACTTTGTAAAAAAAGAACAAAACTTTTAACAAAACCATCCCACCAGCAAAGTATTATGAAAAAATCCATACGCGCACACACACAAAGTGAAATTCGTTTGAGTATTTGTTTGTTATTTCCCAGCAAGCATGAAGTCTACCATTTGAAGCATGATGGTTTTATTATTTGCTATTAAACCCAATTCTCAAACCTTTTGGATGTCTTACTTTAAGATTTAAACAAAATTAACTGAGAACGAATTGGTAGCTCTTACAGAGAATTTTGGTAAAGGACTTAAAGATATTACCTTACAAAGTGCAGGCAGAGCATGGGTTGGTAGCTGCTGACCGCCAAACGCGCGTAGCTTAAGCTCGAGCAATCTTCTCATGCAAAATCTTCACGAGTGACGATGAGAATTTAAATCTCAATGGACATGTGAATAAGCAAAATTATCGCCTCTGTGATACCGAAAATCCACAAATAACACACGAAGAGCGATTTTCGCTGAAGGCGTCGTGGAGCTTTATACTTTGGAAATCGCTGCAGTGTGCACAGTGAACTCCATTGAATCTACTGGGACTGGAATTGTGTGGAATTAAAAGTATGAGCAACGACGCATAATTCACGAGACACAACCAAATTTTGATGATTGCATTACCGGGTCGCTCTTTTTGGCATTTTGCAATGGACGGCAAGATCACCCGCTTTAACAGTTACAGGCATCTTTCTGTAAAGGTTTCGAAGTTACGAGTCTATAAGAACGAACCGCAGACTCTTGAAGCCCTCAAAGAGAATATCCGTCTAGAGTGCGCGAAACCACCAAAAGACTTAAAAATTGCCATAAATCGGGCTTTTATGGTCATCAGTTCTGGCTGCAACCACTTGGCTGTCATCACTTTCTTTACTTAGAGAGAACGAAGCAAATAAATAAATTTTTAATTAAGAAAAAAAATTTCATTTATGTGAAACAGTTGAGGACTACCTTTGGAAATAAAGTAAGAATAAACTGATTTTATAATTTTATAAAAGTTGCCTCTTATTTAAAGAAAGTTATGCTTCTCAAACATTAAGCGTGTGAGGAAAGCAAATTATTCTCAATTCGAAAACAAATCCGCTTGTTTGCTGGGTTGTGGCATGAATTAAAAACAAAACCAGAAAAAAAATTTAATAAAAAGTTGTCTAAGAAAAAGCCGAAAGAGGATAACAAAGAAAAATATATTTAAATGGATGTGCTATGTAAGGGAGTATATATATTTTTATACCTCGTCTAGTCCTTGTTTTTAGTTCAATATGATGGTGATAAAATTGCCAATTAGTCACCTGTCAAAGTGTGGCATACAATTTTGCAGATAGCCAAACGGTTGCAGACAATCCATAAGAACAACAATAACTTTTTGTTCAATATTTTTTGTTTTTATGTTTTCGCTATTTTTGTCTACTATCGCAGACTGGCCATGTTTTTACCAACGACAACAAAACCGGAGCTAATAAAAGTGAAGTCTTGTAAGCAGCACAGAAGAGGATTTTTTAAGGCAAAACAATAAAAAAGTTTTTAAAGCAAATAAAAAAAAATGTTTCAAAAGTTCATTGACTTGTCGCCGTACGAGTTGCTTAAACAAAAAAAGGCCTTATAAAACTGTTGGTAGACCATATGAATTTGTTATACGTTTTTTTATTTTGCTATCAGCTGGCTTTTCCACGAAAACCACACACAAGTTGCACGACACGGCAACTGAGAAATACGTTCTAAAAGAATATAAATATTCAGAGCTTAAAAACCTGGAGAGTAGTGGGGAAATGTCTGGCGACTGTTTTACCTTCTAATAGTGAATCAAAAATATTTGTAATAGCAAGTATTTTTTGTATAGCTGAATTGCAGTGTACTTCTTTGTTTAATTGTTATCGGGATAAATTGTAACCATTTCGTTATATAACATCAATTCAGCTAGCTGAATTCTGTTTTAAAAATTAGTATTTCAAGATTTTGACTTAATTGAATACTTACAATAATGCAGCCAGCTGAATTTGAAACTTTAATACGTTATTGTTCAAATTAGTTTTAAAATACTTCCTTCTACTGAATGGTAACTTTCAAAAAGCAATTAGTGAGAATTTACATCAATTCAGCTAGTTATCTTTGTATTTTATGCTGCATTGCTGAACAATAATACTTTAAAGAATTTACAAAAAGCTAACAACGACCTTTTACCATTTATTCCACCCATATGCTTATAATTCAGCTAGCTGAATAACCTAAAAAGAGCTAAATCAATAAGAATTGAATAATTAAATAAAGAAATATATTATGTCACTTTTTCCTTTATTCTGCTTTCAGATATGGTTTTATCCGAAGTAATTTTAACAGCAAATAATACAGATTCAGCAATATTACATGGCACTCAAAGTGATGGATTACTGAAGAATATATTTTATTTTTTTTTAAGTTGTCTTGTTTACTTAGTTGAATTAAAAACTATTGTATATGTAAAAATAATGTAGGTTTCCTTTAATTCAGCTAGCTGAATAGCACTTATTTACTGAGGGTATATATTTATTTAAATTTGTAATGCCTTTTACTCTATCAAGATGAAATTCAGCTGGCTGAATATAAATATTTTATTACTCTTACTATTTTAAAATCGGATTCAGCTAGCTGAATATAAAAATTTCACATTTTTAGCTTTATATATGTCATATTTGTTTATGATTTTCGTATAAATACATAAAAAATTCAGAGTTTTATAAAACGCAAATAATAATTTGTTTGCCAACCAGTTTTCGAATTCAGCAAGCTTAATAATGACTTAAAAAAATTTGATAACTTACTTATACACTCTACTACTATTTTATGAAATATTTATAAACTAGTTCCACACTTCGCTTATAATTCAAAGCAGATAAAATTCTTGAAATAATCAAATAACATTGCCCGAATTTATGTTACGTAAAGTTGATTAAATAAATTCCAAATTTTGCTGGCTTAATGAAAATTCAATGAAAATCGGCAGAAAGGTGTTCAATGCTACTAGTTGACACAGCTTAAGATGAGATGGATTTTATTATTAATCATAACTGCTTATAAAAAACCTTCCAAATAAAAGTCCAACTCGCAGTAACTCTTCTTTACAAATTTAAAGCAGAAATTTAATATTTAAAAAATAAAAATCACTTATGCAATCTGTACGATTTCAAGCAGCCTTTTTACAATTTGTAAGTGCTTGACTTGGGTTTATTGTACGGCTCCAAGTTACTTTTTTATTATTTGTGTTTCATCATCGGTATGATTCTTTAAAAAAAGAAATATTATTTACTCTACCATTGCAACAGCTGGAGCAATATATTATTGTTTAAATATTATGATTCACATATCAGATATCATTTCCATCGTTCCTTATGTGAAGTATGTTGAAATAGAAGGAAACAAAAACAAATACTTGATTGTCTGTGCTTGAGTGTTAGTTTAGGTTAAAAAAAATACAATTCAAGATGGTGCTCATAAGAGAGCTAAATCAAAACAGAGAATATCTAAAGCACTTAATATGAAAATTACTTGCTTTTATAGCGGATTATTTTTTAACTTAATTATAAGTTTTTTAATTGAATTAACAGTCTAAATGAATTCTATATCTAGATAATGTGTCTTTTAACGACTAATCATATGACAAAACAAAATGAATTTTTGTTTTCAACCGAAACTTTTTCAGTTTAGGTATAAATTGAACCTATCTTTGGACTATTTTTAAAAATGGATAAAAGTAGAACATCATTTGGCTCTCAGTAAAAGTCCCTTCATGTCCATTTATCTGGTCGATTTTTATGGAATCAAAAATTACGTACTCGGCAACAGCAGCAATATTCTCAGGCGAACAGAAGTTTCTATTTCGCGCGAAATCGACATTGAAGTATACTCTGCACTAATTGACCGGCAATTGGTTGATTAATTTAGCAACAATTGGTTGAAGTATACGCTGCACTAATTGACCGGCAATTGGTTGATTAATTTAGCAACAATTGGTTGAAGTATACGCTGCACTAATTGACCGGCAATTGGTTGATTAATTTAGCAACAATTGGTTGATTAATTTAGAACGTTCTTTAGGAATGGTATGACTCCATGATTTACTGCCAAAGACTCACTTTATCCAAATTCTTTAGCACCATCCTGAAAAACCGAACATTTTTTCGTTAATTTAAGACATTATAAACCTTAAAGAAGTAGAAAATGTTGAAGGTCCTACGGCAACTTAAGTAATCATCCCATTTGCTATTTATATGTTTTTACAATACCCGCCCTAGGGAATCTTAACAGATTTTTAGTTTGTAGCAGGAATGAGCTGTAGTACACCCATCAATATATGCTTCGCTATGAAGGTTAGTGTTCATATCAATTTAAATAAGCAGGAATAAAGCTAAAGACCGCCTATTTGGCTGTTTTTTTTTTTTAGGAAATTCTGTGTAGTGCATTTCCGAATTTTGAGGCCATATTTCAATTTCGCTTCCTTGCCAAGTGTTTTCGGGAATTTGCTATGAAAGTTTGCTTCGCATAAATTTGTTACATAGAACCTCTCTGCTACTTGATCTGTTTAGATGGTGTAACTTTTCTATCGGACTATTTCAATTTAAAATAACAAACCAACTTGGCCAGTTCCTAAAGACTTCATCACAGACTTAAATTCTATATGCACTTCGCCCGCAAAAACTTGGTGAAAAATTTACGCCGAGTTCTCCAGTCTACTTTGCTACCTTTGCCTGACTTTTTCAGTATTTTTCTTAAAGGTTTGCTTCTATCACCCCTCACTAACTTTAGTTAATTAGGATTCCGTTTATTCAAGTGTAAGAAAGACATAATAGCATTTAGTCAGAAGCTTAAGTGTCAACGAAATGAGGTTAAAAACAACAGAATACAAACCATTAATAATTTTATCAATTATTTTTTCCAGAGTTAGGCTTCTGCGTAAAATGAAAACAAAAAAAAACAAGAAAAAATTAGAAAATAGAAAAGAAAAAACTTCCGCAAGACTCCGAGTTTTAAGTCTGATGAAATTAAAGCCGTAAGTAAGTCATATTCATAAGGCGTGATAATGACAAAAATTTCCAACTAAAACAAAAGCAACGACTACTACAATGTAATGGAAAATGATGAATAAAAAGAGAAATAGTGTGATGAGGAAATGTGTCATATGAACTTGCTTTTGCAACAATTTAGTTAAGACACTTAACAAATAGAAACCTGTGTAAATATATTCACACTACGCCACATACGATACAACTTACATGGCCTGATTTCACATCGAATTTTGTTTTAATTCAATTTTAGTTTCATGACAAAAAATATTTTTATTTATTTAAATTTGATTTAAAAGTTTAGCAAAAATAAAAAATATTGTACCGAAAACTTGCTTTATTACGTAGATTCGGGTATAAGAATTTTAGACTAAGAAATATAAAAATCAAAATAAAACAAGTTAACCGCACCATAAACTAGCAGTTCTAAATTTAAGACTAACGCAGCTGGGAAACCTAAATAGTCATACATCGGCAGGAAGGCCAGCAAGGTGCTCGGATATAATAGGGCTACTTTAAGCTGGATCACTGCGTTAGTGACAGGAGATGGAAACTTCAAGTACCATCTAGCTAAGATTAAAGTCGTAGAAGATGATACTTGCAGACTATGCCTGGAAGAGGCTGAGACGGTAGCGCACATTGTGTGTGAATGTCCAGCACTGGCTAGCATAAGGCTTAAGACCACGGGCAGACACTTGTTAGATGTGAATGCCATGGGGGAACTAAGCCTTAGACAAATGCTAGCAATTACAAAAGACTCCGTGATGAGGAAGAGTGTCGACAGTTACCAGTCGACAGTCTGAAATCACTTTAGTCAAGAGTAAAGGCTAGGGCTAGCACGAGACTCAATTGAAAGTAAGGTGGTTGTGATTACGGATCGGTTTCCTGAAATCAGTTTGAGGAGCGAAATGGGGGTCGAAAAGGGACCCAGAAAGTAAGTGGTCTGCTTCGATATCCCCCCATACATTAATAATAATAATAATAATAAATAGTCCTACACACAGCTAAATTCAGTTTAAAATTCTCATCAAACCACCGAAAATGAACCCGAAGACGAGTTGCACATGGAGATGAATAGCCGGGAGCTTTGCGAGCTCTTATAATCTGTTGATAATTATAACCTAGAGTAGCATAACCATAAGAAAGGCCGTAGCTCCTAAGACAGGGAGCCAACAAAAGTCGACAAAAAATAACCAATAATCACAACTATAACGACCGCGTTTTAAAGTTCTGTGCTGCTTCTAAGAGTAACGAATAACTAAATTATTATTATTAGTTATAAGGGCCTCATGGATCTATCGTACAGCCTTAATGAAATTCTAGATATGTTATAAATCTCGTAATCATTCTGGACTTTATTCTAACTTAAACTAGTCTTAAACTAGTATCCAACTGCCTACATGGTTGAGTCTGCGTAGCTTTCAGGCCGCACTGGTTGCACTCTCTTTTACGCCAAATGCAGGGGAATATTGGACTCATTCCCTAATCTAATCCCTTAGGCTGGTGTGGGGCACGTTCTCATTACTACCGCAAAACTCAAGCAGGCTGCCCGACGTATTTGCCTGTATAGGTATTTGTTTTATCCTTGGCCACCATGCTAGAAAGGCTAAGGTCATCACTGGGACTATTATGGTTTTGTATAACCACGCAATTATTCACATTACACAGTTTCCTAATAAATATATTTTTCATTTTCACGCTGGGGATATAATTTCCAGGGCTTCAGTATATAAGTAGAAAGAAATTCCAAGCTGTTAGCAGCACCTTCTGTTTCAATACCCTCCTCTTGCGAGAAGTAGGGTTGGCTTATTTAGGCAGTTCAACACTACAAAAACTAGAATGCAACATCAAGGGAATAATCAGGACTCGAGATGCGTTGGCGCTAAACGGAGAGTGGACACATTCTCACTTATTTTATATCGTCACTGCAATGAGGAGCCCAGTAAGGCTGTATATATAATTACTGGCAGCCCATACAACCTTACCTAAGTTACATGGTCATACAAATGAGAGAATACATGGCCTAGAAATACAACCATGCGACCATGCTGATGCTTTTTGAAGCTATTAAAGGCCCTATCGCACTATTATACAAGTGTTTAGACTTTCGTGGGGTTTTCTAATGACAATCGTTCTGACTCTCAAAGTTTAAGCTTTTAGGAAACTTTCAACAAATGGTGAGAGCTATACGACTGCAAAGTTTCCGTCTGTATTTCAGATTCATAACGTATTGCTTTCGCAGCAGAACAATTTCCCATTTCATTTGAATCGTTTTACTCAATCTAATAATGTGAAAAGGCCATAAGAGGCAAATGTAAAAGTTGTTCCAAGAACTTTCGTTATTTTTAAATATTCTTCAGTAGCAACCCCAAACTATTCTTCTTTTCGTGGGCAACTCTTTGGAAGGCCTTTTGTATTGACAGTTGCAAGAAAGGTCATAATATTGTGCCTAAACCTGCCTAAAAGTTAGCGCACAGTATTCACAACAGAGATCATTTTATTTATGTCTCTTCATAAAACGGCTGAAATTCTTAACTTAATTAAAAGTTAATGAATTATATTTCCGAGAAAATCTTAAAGTTTCAAGATTTGAAATATTAATTTAGATAAATGGTAGAATTTACTTCACTATTTTCCTTCGTTATTAGGCAAAAGCGAATACATCTCTAGTAAAACAAGTTATTTTGACATTTTAAGGAAAAAAAAATGATCTTGAAAATACGGCTTTGCATTTTTAATGCTTCCTTGTTAAATCTTTCGCTTCTCAAAAGGAGGTCTTAAGTAGTTGGGTAAATAAAAGTACTTTTTATATTAAATAAGATCCGTACCACACTTGGAGTTGCTTAAATTTCAATCCACAATTTGTCTTGGTAAAACAAATTCACATATTTAGCACGCATTACCTCTTATATGGGTATAAGTATATTACCCTGCAGTTCTGGTGATGGCTGCCGAAAGTAGACATTTAATGAGACATATAAGAGTATTAGTAAGTAAAAGAGAAGTCAGCCAGCCGACAGGGATTAGGTAGAAAGGCTTACAAAAATTCTGCAGCGCTATACCTTGTCCGGAATATTTAAAATATACTGGTTACACTACATATTACTTGGAGACAGGAAAGTGGTTATAAATACGAAAACTTGGTGCTCGAATATTAATGTTATCTGAATAAAATGTTCACCCGTTAAAGACTTAAGAATAAAATGGAAAAAGCAAGCAAACTCCATCTGTGCTATTGGGTAAAATTCTATGATTTATGCAGAGAAGTACGTTAATATATTTATTTATCATGCAAATGACTTAATGTTCTTTAGAGTGCAACGACATAACCAACATTAGTTCTTTAGTCTCAAGATTTTAAAAATATGTATATGTTTCTTTAGCAGTTTGCCAAGGCTCATCTTCTTATTCAATTTTCTTTTGCGTGGCTTTTCTAAATATGAAAACCTCATGTGTAGTAAAGCTTTCTTAACCAACAATAAAATGTTGCTTTTAAATACACTTTAGCTTTCTTTTTTGTCTGTTTCTTTTGCCGTTTGCTTTTCTGTGCGAATTTTTGCTTTTGCCAACATAACAGACGTAATGGTAGGTTAAAAGGCAACATGATATTTAAATAAGAGAGCGTGTGTATACCCTACTTCAGGCCTATGCGCATTAAGAAAATCGCAAACAGTGTTAACAAAGTTTTTTAAAACTGATCTCAGGCTGTCGCAATATGTAACCCTTCTGCAATAGGCCGGGCTGGTCTAACAAGAATTTGTTGTCCTTAGCAAATATTTAAATACATGAACTGGATTTTAAGTCAAGCTTATTATAATAATTTTTTATATGTTTTTCTTTATTTAAATTATTTCTTTAGGAGCATAAAAAGAATCTTAACATATTAATGTCCTGTCAGATACATTAAATGAAGAAATCAGTATCAGCCAATTATTAGAACCATCAAGAGGTATCCGCATGTGTACAGTTTGTTTTTGTGATGCAAAAGTATCTTGAAACCGGACTTGAAAGAATTGGCAACTCCCGTTCTTTAAGGCTTCCTAAATATGCCTTCTTGACCTCAAACATATATAATAGTACCATGTGCCGGTATTTAGTACGTTAGCTGTGTTAGCAATTTTGCAAGTTGAATTTAGTTCAGCATTTCAGAAATTCCAAAAATACAAACGCTTGATGTCAACAGTGTAGCTTCTTGTCACGCATGCCAAAACATGTCTGGTTTCAGGCTATTAAGTTCAATGTAGTCTAGATAACCATGCACAGCGGTTTAGTCAAGAGGGAAAAATAAAGAGAAAACAATCTCATACCGTTACTCAAGCGCGGTACGCCGTCGTGACTAGACACAATTAGTCGAACTTCTTTTCTGTTTCCAAAGTTAAAGTTGATTAAGTGAGAAAAAAATTCTTAACATAACGCGCAAAGTAACAAATGTGGTTGAGGTAACCATAATCTAAGAGTAACCTATTATGATTGATGCAAACAAATCATTTCATTATTGTATCAAATAATAATAATGATATGATCCTCTTACAATGGTAAAAATAAAAAAAGTATATCGTAGATTTGCAGCGGCTAAGGTATAAGCACACACGGCAAAAGCCTTCGAATACTTAATAGTCAACGTTAATCATTTAAGTCACAGCTGCACTATACCATATCATGAATAATCCGTAAAATAAGCTTATATATTATGTTTATTATGAACATTATATGGTTAGATTTATTATTTCAACCATGTTGTAATTTTATTGGCTTAAACGATTAATGTAAGCAGTAACTTGTTTATTGCAACTAAAGTAATGTTTAAAATGCTATCAAATAACCAGTTTATGTTTGACACTGCAATATATGGTAGCAGAGAACATAATATGGTTGCCTTGTACATGCCACACCTATGTTTTTCCTTGCTTGCAGATCGTATACTTCTAGGTAAATTAAAAGGAGTTTAAAAAAAGGAAATACAAGTTTAAACATTAGCATCAATCGGGGGTTCCAAGAGGCTTTAATGTTTCTTCTTACTTTTTATGTTTGTAAATATTGTAGGTAAACTCCCACACATTACTGGCAACTTTAGCACTATAGCTGTCTCTCTCTGGTGAGCTTGAGGCAACTTAACCATCTGCCTAGGGCTTGCGTTCGGATGCAACGCCATATCAATTATACACCATAATTTTTCAGCGATTTGGGTTTAAGCCCAGCCACCATAGTACTGTTTCAACACGACAATCCGAGACTTGCCGTGTTAATAAATTCTATATCTCATGGCCCGGTTTGGCTAGTTAAAGCATACACTATTTCTAGTATCAAGCGCTAGACAGTCCTCGAAGCTATTTTTCGTTTAGCAGTAAATAAATATGGCGGCATCTCTAGAAAGTCAAGCACCCGGAGAGACAAGTCAAGCGAACAGGAGATGAAACTATCAGACGTAGCCGCAATATAGACTTGATTTTGCATCCTTTTTGTACATCAATATTAAAACGCGAGACCACATAATAAACACTAAAAGGATTTAAAGTCTTTGAAAATGTACAAACCACAGTGTAACCTCGGTTAACGTAACCCTCGATAAATGCGACTCCTCGATAATCGCCACACCCAAATTCACAACTTTTGTGTCTCTGTTAACGCAACTTTGCAAAAAATCAGGTGCATACAATCTTTACGTTTAAGCACAAAACTCATTGCAGTTTTTCGCTATTCTAGAAATACCAAAAAATTTTAACGTGTTGTTTTTGAAAACAACGCAGTTTGAAAAATTCGTCGTGAAGGGTTGATCTATTTACATTAGAAAAATAGCTGTATGCCAGGGCAAAATTTGTTATCGTTACCCTAAACTGACGAGATTGAAGGATTAGATGCTAGCAACGACTGGTTTATCCACTTTAAGAGTCGCCACGGTATAAGATTGTTTAATATTTGCGGTGAACAGCTCTCAAATAAAGTGGCAGCTGTAAAATCGTTTATGGGAAGGTATCTAGAGAAAAGTAGGCATAAAACTTGCGATAGCCTAAATTTCTCTTGATTGTGTTAATGCACGTTACACAATTTCGATGTTTTCCTAGGACACAGTAGAACCTCCTTCATTCGCTTCCAGCTTTATTTTTTACATCTCAACGTATACAACAATTTTGTCATTATTATTTCTTTAATCTTCTTGTATTCCTTCTAAGAAATTTCAAAGTTTTCTTTCACATTCACACAAACACTACTACAACTTGTGTGTGAAAATTGGTGTGAGTGTGAGTGTGAGTGTGCGTGTATTCAAGTATTTTGGTTACGTCTTTTTCTAGCTTAGTTACACATTATACCCTTGAGACATATGACGAGATGACAGATTTCATCTTTTTCCCTCTTCATTCTTTTTTTTTTTTTTTGTTGCAATTTTGCCTGCTCTTTATCTGAAGCAACAACCATTTGGTAAAAGTAACTGGCAAACAAAAATAAAATGCCATAAAAAGTGGAATAAATTGAAATAAAAAAGTAAGTAGATTCTTTATTTAGTTGCTGTTTCTTCAACCACATAATAAAAGTCTATTTTCTTGTCTAGTTTTAGTTTTTCTTTTACGTTGTTTTTCATTTTTTTTTTTTTTTTTGTTATACACAGACGTAAACAAACACACTTCACATGTATTACGTTATAAGCTCATGAGTTGTAGTTTATTTTTCGACTAGAGTTTTATTTCTTGCAGCAGCATGTTTTAGTTAGTTTGGATTTCAAGTTTTTATTATTTGCTTTAGTTTGTTAATCTTACTTGACTCGCCTAAAAAAGAGGAAGAAAAATGTATTTGTCTACGCTTTGCCTTGACTTTTTAATAATAGAGAAGACGAACATCCTGTGCTAGTCTGCAAGGGAGAAAAGAAGCAAAGGGCTCCAAAATGCACATTCTTATCACTTTAGTGTCGCACCACTCAAATCAGGGTTTTGTGTAACTTCACAGATCAGGTCAGGTAGTTTACGTTCTTGCTTGAGTTTTTAGTACCACGAGTGGAAATACTATTTGCTTGTAGTCCGGAGCAAGTCTTGTTGGTGATTCCGCCGCTTTGGTGTATTTTTATCCGATGTATATGAGGATTCATGAACCCAAGACTAGTTTGAGCTCTGAAACTGAAAGACAAGAACCTTCGACGTTTAACCCATTTCTAATCGCTCATTAGCAGGGGAAGTAGTTGCGAAAGATCACCTATTGTGGCTTTCATTGCAAATGTCAGCCGTCAATGCTCCAAATCATATTAATTGGCATTTAAGACAAAAACATATGTGTCAATAAACCTCAAGAAGTCTTAAAGTTTTAGACACTTCTAAGCACCAGTGCAAGAGTTTGAAAAGTTTTTTACAGTTAAACATATAAATTTGAACTTTATTTGGAAAAGCTTCTCTGCTGAGAAGAGAACGTTTCGCAAAAAATTTCTCGTAAATCTTTTTTCACTTTTAAAAAAAATCATTAGACAGATATAATTTTTACGTTTAGTCGTAACAATTATTATTCAGGCAAGTGAAAAGTTTTTTGTCAAGTTGACTTTAAAACTTCTAACGTTACTACAACCTGCACTTTTATATTTTCAAATTAAAACTTTATCGTTGTGGAAAAATGCATTTGAAATATAACTTTTGTGGAAAAAAAGTTTTGCCTTCTCCTAATTATGGTGTATTTTCCAGATTATAAATCTATACTTGGTTACACTAACTAAATGAGTGAGAGAAATAGGAACGAGAAAAGAACATAAAATTTATTGCACGTAAAGAAGATGTGCAACAAAGATTTCATTAAATATTTTATTTGTGTTCTCTTCAAGCAACTTTTTAATTTAAAAATTATTGTTAAATTCTTAAGGACCTGCTAAACAGCAGGTGGGAGTACAGGTATGTGATAGTAAATTAAGTATTTGAAATATGCTCAGATGGTGAATGTATTGGATAAACGAGTTGGGCAGGACACCAGGCAGAAACATCCACTAAATGACTTAAGATTGGAAACACCCAGAATCCGAGGATTTCTCAGACAACTGGCCCTTAATACGTTGGTATAACTAAGCGTTACTACGGAATGAAACCATGACTGTGAGGCCACTTCCGCATCAATGGGAATTGGATTAAACTTCCTATATTCTTGATTTCATATTTCGACAGGGTGTTTTGAAGTGTTCTGGAACGAAAAATGACACTGAAGATGGCTCAAAGCCGAAAGCGGTTTGTCTCCAAACCAAACTTGACAAGGGATGACTAAAATTCGTTCCAAAAATCTAATCTTCCTAGCCTCATAAAAGATAGATGGACAGGGGACCAATAAGCGCACTTGTATGGTCGTTAAGGTGGTAAAGAAAGGAGCGAGGCTGTAGAACTTGCGCATTCACAAATTCTGTAAGATTCTCGTCTCGGCCTGCAAAATGCAGGCTTTATATGATATGGAACAGGCTTGATGGTGGGCAGAACTCACATTTAGGAACACTAGGCTAACCCGGCCTGAATTAGACCGGGTTCAATCCAGATATCTGCTAAGATCGCAGAACACGCAATTGAAGGATGTCGTGACAACAGTTACTGGACAGCAGAAGCTGTCACAATGAGAAGGAAGATGAGACAGTATTTTATATCTCGTGCCTCTGTCCTTCATTAAGCGACAAACGCCAGATTCAAGGTATCGCAAGATAGCGATCAACTACTAGTATTTGATAATAAACCAGCAGATAGTCAATCAGCCCCAGCCAGATAACTACATAAAATTAATTTTGATAATGCGAAGCCATTTGAGGATGTGTTTGATAGGAAGAGCCGGCAATAACATGATGAAACATTTTCTCTGGGACTACGCAGCTTTGGTACCAATAAGAGCCCAAAATTTCAAATTGACATCACACCAGAGATAAGTCACCTAAGAAGCATTGGCTCTGAGGAGGTTTGGTCGGAGCGTGGAGTTCCTATAGCTATACTGGATCAAGTGTATGTCCTTTAGGCATTAGGCTAATAAATTGCCTTGTCTTCTCACTTTTTCGAAAAATTACAATAAAACGTAGAAAGTGCAGCATGTTGGAGACAACATATAACGAACATTTACACAAAACTGTTTTCAAATTTTGAAGCTACGGAGAGATTTTCGGTATGATTGCACTAGAGGGTTAAAAAAACCCATCTTGATTTGATATTGAAAAATTGATAATATCAAAAAGGAATTAGAATAATTAATAAGAAGTTTTTTAGACTCCCTCGAAACATCTTCGGAGCATGAAGATTTGCAAGCCCCTAGAGTTGCCTGATGGTATGTAACGCATAACAGAGGGGAATTAAATAGGGTGAAACTTATAAACTCCGTTCTCTGAAACCATTTTCGTGTTATGAGCCTAGCTATTGAGCGATTAGCCATAGGGATGTAATTCTTTGATTTTATGACCAATATCACGTGAAAGAAGGGCCTTAATGAGGAACCATTTCAGGAAATAGTTCACGTTTAGGACCCATTATATAATTACTAAGTTACTCTAGTATAAACTACAGCCTTAAAGCACAATACAACAAACACATTTTTTTGTCGGGATCGCTTTCGTTGGGTTCTAAATTTGGCCATCACGTTCACTACAGTTATGACATGTAAAATTGTTTCATGAAATTATTGCGGAGAAATGCAAATATATTGTTTCAATATTTCCTCGGATCTTAATTGTAAAAAAACTTTAATTAAAATTTCCTCAAACTTTTTGCACAAGAATTTCCTTAATATTTAATTAATTTGTTTTATAAATTCTAGCTAATCAATTCCACAACTCAATACAGTTGAATCACTTCTATTTTTGAATTCATTAAAAAAAAAAACATTTTTTTCCTAAAAAATTTCTATTACTGTGATTGTAAAGAATAGAAATTATTGTACAAAAATACTGAATAATAAATTATGAATGGAAATATAATTGTTATTAAAAATAAATTTTATAAATGAATATCCGAATATTGGCGTGTGTTTGTGGTAAAATCATTGTTATGGTCATACAAATCCCATGTCTAATCAAATCAATATTTACATACGACAATGTAACTGCCTATTCTCTACGAAGCAATTGTTAAACACACACACAACAGGCACACGTATATGCCTAGACAGAATTGTTTGTTTAGTTGTGGAATAATAATCCTTTGATAGCATGAATTGATCCAAATAAATATGTGTTTGTATTTTTATATGAAAATGAGTGACTGTTTGAATCGTCGTATGTGCGAAAAACAACAAAGAATTTTTCTATAGGCGTGTGCATTTAATGGATGAACCTAACCAGCAGGAAAGAAATAAAAGGCTTTAGCTACACAGACCTTCTTGAAATAAATTATCTGGGAACTGTTGTCACAACTTCGTTTTTATTGCATTTCTTTCTACAAAAATGAATTCCCGTTCTTCACTAAGGACGGCAAAAAGGAAGGAATGGCAGGATCATTTTATGAACCTTTTCTAAAAAGGGACAGAAAACCTCTCAGAGAGCATATTTGTTATTGTAGAGAGGAGATACTCTGGCATATGTTGTTTGGTGATTTCCAATTTTCGATATTCTTATTCATCATTCGCCTTATTATATATAGGGATCCATTTAAGGCCGATTGAAGTTGAAATTGTAAAAAAATTACACAAACCATTTAATTTTAATAATAAAAAAAATGTTTTACTCGAAAAGTCACTACATCTCATTATTTTATCAAACAGCTTTCGGGCGAATGGCATTGTGGACGTTCAAGTCTCTTAATTTTTGAAGAAATAAGGTATATAAAGTGCTGTTGGCGATTGACTTCACTCTATATTTGGCAATATTGTTTCTTAAGCCGAAAATAAGCCTCATAGATAAACATAATTTTGTAAATCTGGTTAATTTAATAGCGTTGTTCAAGGGTCAATCTGTTTCTGATGATTTGCCTGAGTATGCTGATCATAAATGTCAAAAAGGGAGCGCAGTGTGATAGGTCGTTTGACAGTTAACCATTTCGTAAATTCTATGGGGCTCAAAAACACCTTAACTTCCGTTTTAAGTGATTACTGCCTGTAGACTTCATCATCACTCCAGTAACTTAAGGCTGACGCCCAGCCAGTGTCTCTCGCATATTTACAGACATGCGCTAGCATCGCAGCTTCTTCCAAGCCAACATAATCTTCTCTGGTTCTCATAACAGAGATTATAAGTAGCTCCGCCTCACTTCGCGAGGATTTCTCTTTTTGTGGTTGGACTGTGTTAGAACTTCCAAAGTTTGTCTTCTCCTGGCTCATCTGGTGCTTGGTTTATGGTTTCCATTGGAGAACTTTCTTAGTCAGATTGGTCCTTTCTACTAACAATTAACTTCCTATTCATATTTCGTTTCGTTCAGTTATCTTGTCTACTCAGATGGATCTATATTAAAAGATGAGTTAGGCTACTATTTTCTATTCCACTGCAGATGAGAATAATTTTATAAAGTTATGACGTACCGTAAAGGGAGAACGTAAGCCTTTGTTGCCAGTAACATCCTGTTTCGAATGAACGTTGTTAGGTACCTACTTCTACTTTACCACTTGTTACTTGCCCACTGGGTACATAAAATATTTTATTCTAAACGTAGGGGTGTAAATTTATTTGTTTTGTCATTGTTTTTATGGAAAATAAAATTTATATATTTTGTAAATACTCACTATTATTTGTAAGTAAATATTTTAAAAATAAATAAAAAATTATTTTGATATAACTGACTTATGCACAATTGCCTACACGTAAACACTTGCTTGAGTACGTATTTGAACTCAATTTGTACAAAAAGGCCTAAATGAAATAAGAAAATTTTAACACCTATTTTCCCATGAAAATCGCTGCATAAATGTCCTTAAATGTATTTTTAGATGATAAAAGGCTGCGAAGGTCCTTTGTAGGCCATGAATATATCTTCTAAAAATCTCAACGTTAAAGCAAGCTAAAAGTTAAAAGAAGAAACAAACGCGCTCGCTATATAGAGATTACGTTATTTTGTAAGTCTGCTACTGTGAACTGCTTTTCCGATCTTACTTCCCTCCCGTACGTGTTTGTGGGCTGTTTTCCCTTCTCTCATGTGACAGTCTATGTCGCCTGTGCAAAAACATAGGCTCATGTAATATTTAAACCAATAAGCAAAGGGATTTGAGTATCTTTTTCATATATTCAATTTAATTTTATAAAATTTTGTTTCAACAATTTTAGTTGTTGCATTTGTTGCATAAATTTTATAGAATTTTGCTTAAATCCTGGATAGAGCGAACTATAAAATCTCCATCAATTCCATATGTCCATATTGGCTTTATAAAGGATTTATATAGGAGTACTTTGTGTTCCAAAGCCAGGGTCGAGTTAGGACCTGTTAACCAGTGGAGTTCAAATGGTCTAAGTTTTATAGCCATTATTTTTGCCTCAATATGGCGGAACCACGTTAGGCGCCTGTCTAAGTGGATGCTCAAATATTTGACGTGGGTTTCCTCTGGGAGAGTGGAATATGCTCTTGATTTGCGTGGACAATTTTAATTTCTGAGGGAAAACGTTACATGAGCACATTTCGATGGATTTACCTTTATTCTCTATTTTTTTAACCAGTCCTCTAGCTTTTGAATGTGAGAGTGAAGTTGGTTACAAGCGGCTGGGAAACTGCGAGTAAATAAAGCTGAACAGTGTTGCTTATTTTCAAATATGAATGAAATATTCAATTCAATGTTTGAAACGTTAAATATTCTTTAATGTTCGGTGTAGGAAATCTATTAAAAACTTCGTATGTATTTCATAGTGTTTGGATCTAAAGTTCCATCCTTTTAAAATTCAAATCGTTCAAGAAGTGAAAGAAAGTGACTTTGATTTACTTTGATTTTATTTTTGTGAAACGATGTTGGAGCGTTTTCGTATTGTATGGAGCGACGAGGCACATTTTCACCTAAACGGCCACGTCAACAAGCAAAACTACCGTTACTGGTGTCCAAGAATCCGCAATCCTCGATTTAAACATCAAAATCCGTTGCATTGTCTAATTTTTTCCGAAAATTCTCGAGACCAGGCGACGAATCTCAACGATGAATATTATCGACGCATGATTACGGAATTCCTTTTGCCAAACCTTCTTTCGAGCACATCCATCGTACTCTTTACACATGTGGTTTCAACAGGATGGAGCGACTGCTCACACAGCCAGTACTTCGATGAACTTGCTTCGGGAAAATTTCCCCCAAAAACTGATCAGTCTCTTTGGGGATATCCCATGGCCACCGAGGTCGCCCGATCTAACTCCCATCAATTTTTTTATGGGGATACCTCAAAGAGAGGGTATTTAATGACAATCCCCAATCTTTTGTGCCTTTAAATAAATATATTCGTCGAGAAATCAGCTCAATTGCATCAAGTTTAATGCAGCGTGTGGCGCAGAACACAATGCTCTTAATTAAACGTTGTGTCAATTATTACGTTTTTTATTTAAGTCTAAAAATATAAATCTGATACCAGACACCCTGTATTACTACGCTTTCATTCTTATGGTTTTATCCGGAAATTTTATAAAATGTCTCTATGGGTCATCTCAGCCCCACTTTATCTCAAAAATATGATTTTAAGACATACGCAGCTGCTTATGAAAGCCTCAGTCAGGTTGGCAAATATTATGGATATATTATTCATATCATTTTAACGTCATTACGCACAAAGTACTTAGCGGAGCAAATGTCAGTTACATTTACTTTATTAATACTTCAGAGTAACACAACAAAGAAAAAAAAACACACACACCATAGGACCTTTTCGCCAACAGCTAATGCTATAAATAAAGTGTTATTTGAACTGTTCATGACAATTACAACATTTAAAAGTGTTATCCAACCATAAATAAACCAACTAAGTACTCACGTCCATTTGGTGGATATATCACGAACAGTCACATAAAAATATGTTGCTGAATTTCACACTGGAATATTGTTTTTTATTTATGTATATTTTAATTTAATTTAATTTAAAATAAATCAACATTTTTAATTCAATTTTTCCCCTCCGCTCCTACTGTCGCTGCTGTTTTATAACTTTTTTAATGTTTCATATTCAATTCTGTGTGTTTTGTTGTTGTTGTTGTTGTTGTTTGCTACTCGCTAATTGTGGTGGAATTGAAAATAACGGTAAACTTTCCGCAAAGAACAACAATTCGTAGTGCATAACAAATAAACAATTTTATTTACATACCATTATATTTTGTATTGCAAGAGAGAATGAGAGCGAGAGAGTGAGAGAGAGGAGACAAATGGCGAGAGTAAAATGTGTGTAATAAGAAAAAACAAAAGCCATTAAAATGGTGGTGGGAGTGTAATTAGTATTGTTGTTTTTACAATTGCTACCACTAAGTTTACTGTTGTTTCGCTTCTCGTTGTTGTTGCTGCTGTTGATGTTTGCATAAACGACACATTTAATATAAATGAGTTTGTGTTCACTACTATGTATTAATAAATGGCAGCTATTTGCGTGTGCATGCGTTAATGTTTGTAGAAAAAAAACAAATTTATTTACAAATAAAAGAATACAAAATAAACTATGCGACCATTCAAATAATTAAAAGGCCATTTAATTTATTATTTACAAACAAATACACATGCAAGCGCAAATTTTCAAACCAGAAGCGCATACATGTGTACGTGCAAAAACATTAACACATACACCCACAAGCCTGACAAATGTTTGTTATAAAAACAAAACATGGAAAATGTAGATCTTTTTTCGTTATAGAAATTGTATTAACAATAGTTAGTTACATCAGTTATAAAAGTTATTGCTGTTCTGTGGCAATGCAAAAAAAAAATAAAATACTTCGAATTAAAGTGAGAATACCTAGTGAACATTTTTTGCCAAATTTGGTCCAACGCAATCTACACTAAAATTGGTAAAATAATTCTAATTTATCGTACAGAATTCTGATAAGTTTTCTGGACAAAAATTATAAAACGTTGAAACTAGTAGGATATTTAGGTTAGTTTATACAGGCTACCAGTGCTCATGTTTCCACCCTGCTTCGTTTGTATCCACCTTGTGATCCCGTAGTATTATAGATTAAGGTACGAATTCCCACTAATATTTTAAAACTTCACTTAGGGTAAAATCTGAATTAAAAAGGTTAATGTCTTCGCAGGCTTTCACACCATATAACGTAAACACTTGCACATTTCCTAACCGTTTGATAAGTTCCAACATAAAACTTCCAAAAGCTTCTTAAAAGTTACTTAACAGATAGAACGTTAAAACTAAGACTAAAGCTAGTATTGTATATCATCTCTACAGTGGATAAGCAAAGGAGCATGTTATTAAAAAACTCGGCATGGGACTAAATCTTTCCGCAGGCCTACTAAACAGTTTTATTTTCTTAATATTGTAGCCTACTTTCAGTACTGCGTTGCATGAATGACACACCCTACATTCTCACAAGAGCAGTAACAAAAGAAATGTTCGACAGTGTTCTCATCACAACATCTACAGAATTAGTTTTACAGCTCTGTGAGGGTGGAAGCATGCCAATGCACATGCGGGTGGGACCCGTACATCATGTTATCTAATTGTTTAAAGCCAACTCCAGTGTAGCAAATTAACTAACTATACATTCCTCATTCGTAGCCGGGATCAATGATCGACCCAGTTGAATGACGCATAGATGCCGATGAAGTGTGGTTCACTGAGTTTTCCAAACAGGAAAATGGCGACACTGGGTCGGAAATTGTTGGAGAGCAATTACAATAGGAAAATACCCAACAATTTTTCAAGCGGAAAATTACGCTATCCTCATCTCTACTAGGGGATGTCTAAGGCGAAGAAAAAAGGGTAAAAGTGTTTATAATGTCAGATATATAGGCAGTACGCCCTTATTGTCGTATGAAATGAGGTCAGGGCTTGCCATGGATGGCATTCATTCATCTAAATGAACATACACTATACTGGGTTCCTGATCAAGCCAGGAAAGAACGGGCTGGTTGTTCATTAAACAGAGGAGCCTAACCTGTCTTTGTAGTCAATAGTAACTATACTGTTAAGAAAACTGGTTCTTGAGCTCAGCCTGAATTTTTGCTGAGGCTAAATAAAAATAAGGGCAGGATAATCAGATTTACCGTACACTGTGGTCTAAAATGACCTTGATATAAGATTGGTAATTCAGAGATTACCAAGTGCAGGTTCTGCGATCTGAGTAATTAGACATGTGACCATGTGCTCTGCGATTACTCAGCATTCGTTTCTCACCTCCAAGGTGTATAAGGAGGTCTCTTACTTAACAAGCTAATGAGCTTCACTTGTAGATAAAGGTCGCAATGCATAGATCCTCGATAACAATAACCCTGAATAGTTATTATATACTTTGCAGCACTTTAGCAGAACACCTACAAGTCACATTTGGGAAGTTGGTTCCAAACAATATGTCCGTCTACGGTTGACTGCTCTGGTATACAGAGCAGCTCCAGGCAGTAATGTATCGCCATCTCATTTATGAATGTTCAAAATTCATAAATGAATTTCGATGTAGTTTAAACACCCTACACAAATTTTAACTCTGCGATAGAAGAATGGAGAAGCAATAGTCAATGTTCCCAAGAACGTTTGTTATAGCTTTAAGCAATGAGTTATGTTCATGTATATGCGATTTGATTTCGATTATGACTAGTAAAACATATGGACTCTTCCGACAATGCGCACAATGGTCTCATATCTAAAAGAAATTTAACGAAATTATTTTACTTCCGAATAAAGTTTCCTATTATTCTGACATCAAATATGCCGGCATAAAATGTTCACTGGGCAAATTTGCATTTTACAAAAATATATTTATAATAATTATTTCATAAATTAAAATAGTGAAAAAATGTTTATGAAAATATTAATTTACAAGGTCATTAAAAATTATAATTGCATCAAGGATTTGTTTGTTGTTACTATTTTTTTTTTTTCAATTTAATTTACAAAGTGAAATCAAAAGTGCATCTGTTTATATATTTCATAAATAACATCATTTATAAATTATAAAGTTTTAATGGCTTAAAAATTTTAAAGACACAATATGGGACCTTAAAAAAAGTTTGGTACTTTTTTCCAACTTGTTTTACGTCATAAAAATTTAGGCGCAATTGTATCGTAGTTAAAAATTCAGGCACACTTGAATCGTAATAGTGTAATCATAGCAAAGAATAGAAAAATCCGTATCTAACGTACTGTAAAAATATTTGAGGATAAAACAACTTATGTCAATGCAAATAGTTTTCGTTAATAAAAAGTTAACAATGAAATTTTAAAGTTAACAATGAAATCGTATATACATATGTACAAATAATTCCAAGCTCTTGTAAATTAAAGAAAATAATCAACAATTGTTCAGGAATATAAACATATGTATGTATGTTGTAGGTATTGTGTGTTCATCATATTTTGATCATGTTGAAAAATTATTTTTTTAAGCTAATTATTTTGAGGACAACAAATTTTAATTATTTTTCTTACTTCCCTTACTACGTTTAGTTGGTATTTGCCAACTCTATGTGTAGCTGTAAGGCATTAAGGAAAACAACACAGGCTGGGATTTGCTTTATGTGGAAAAGCTAAATATAGCAAGTGTTGTCAATGTTTGCACACGCTATTGTATATTTTTTAGAAAGTCATCATATTCATTTTTTTATTTTTATCACGCATTTTACTTTTTTGTTAAACTTATTTTCTAGTGATAGTGAAGAGAAGTCATAAAAGCAAGAAAATTGTCACACGTTAAAGTATAAAGTTTTATAAACAAGAAATTTTAATTCACTTTTAACTAGGTATTTTTGACAGTCTCTCATTCCCTTGCCTACGATTTAACAAAATAAAGATATGCGTTCTTTTATAACAACTTTCTGAAAGTTATTTCTCTTTACTACTGCTACTTTGAAGAGAATTTTCATTTATCCTTAAACGTTTCTCCGTTGCAACCTCATTACCAGCAATTCCTGGTTACTACAATGCCAGCAACTTCAACAGTAAATTAATTTAATAGAAACTTAAATTGGCCAAGTTTATGTTTCGTATTTCTATCGTAAGATACTTAAGTAAAGTTTTGTAATTACCAGCATAAATACAGAAAGCAACATAAATAGTTGTAAAAAGTTAATAGCAACAACTTTAGTACTCGACAACAATATTTATACAACCATTAACGACTACGTGTGTGCTTCGCATACAAGCAAGTACTGCAGGCGAGAAGGTAAACAGACAGACATACAAACTGGCTAAAAACCAATAAATGTGTAAGTGAACGAAACAACCAAATCACTTTTAAATTTAATGGCAGCTAAGGTGGGTCGTATCAATGGCCACTTAAGAAGACACAAACGGACCATCACTTGAAGTCATAAAGATTAAAATTTTATGAGTTTTACTTTCAATTCCTTGGCAAATAATTTGGCGTTAACGATTAGTTCAACTTCGACTTTTCATGTATAAAATTTTTTAAAGAGGCCTTGAACAGACTGTAAAATATGTTCACTATTCTATAGTTACCACAATTATATTATGATAGTAGCTTTTAATGTTTTGATGTAGATTTTTGAAACGAATTTTCGTCTTCGCTTGTCAAGTTTGGCTTGATGACAAACCGGTTTCGGCTAGGTCGCATCTTCAGTGTCATTTTTAGCTTTGCTTCTTTTTTCTTTTGAATTCGACATGAATAAGTAAAGGGAAGAAAACCCGAGTAATAAGGAGAGTTTTGCAACATAAAATTTGTTTGCAATAATAAAATTATTCGTTCATTTAATTTTAATTATATATATTAATTTTTTGCGAAGTTCTGAAGTGCGATTTAGTTGGTTCTAGGTTATCACTAACGTAACTCCCACAGAAGGAGGTTTTGACTTGCTATGATTTTGATGCAAGTAATTGAAATAGTGATATTGGTTTAAAATTCCACACTTCGAAGGCAGATTCATGGGATTTGTTTAATAATTTCCCTCATTTTCTAATGATATTTGGGCAATTCACAAACACATTGTATTATTCTATCGTGTGTTAAAATACACCTTGGGTTTATTTGTGTGTGAACGGTCATTTGTATGTAATGTGGTATAATTTGTACTGCATGAAATTAATTCAGGCACAGGAACTTTTAATTGCTGTAAATTGTACTGAAAGATAAAAAAATATCAT
The DNA here is from genome assembly GCA_963932375.1 of Phania funesta. Classification (NCBI taxonomy): domain Eukaryota; kingdom Metazoa; phylum Arthropoda; class Insecta; order Diptera; family Tachinidae; genus Phania; species Phania funesta. The sequence continues at coordinate 81,017,933 of OZ010655.1, read as the reverse complement.
TAGCCCAAGAGCAGGTTTGAAACAAAGATCCGTAAAAATTTAGTATGTTCAACGTATGTCAAAACAAATGAATCAAGCAATAGTTTAGTCACAGGTATGGTGTCAATACAACATTTCAAAAACATATTAATAAAATAAAGTTGTATTATAATATCACATTTTTATATACAAATTACCAACAACAAAAATACAATCGATACAACGATACAAGGAGTTTGTAAATGGAACAATTAATTTCAAATCGGCCATTATATTATAAAATTTCTTTATCTTGGGATTCTAGTTTGCTATAAATAAAATTCCCTAATTTTCTGTTCCCTAATATCCTTCTTCAGAATAAAATCGACACTGCAGATTGCATAAACAGGTTTGTCTCCAAACCAAACCTGACCAGAGATCTTAAAAAATTCAATCCAAATGTCTGCAACAAATCCACCCGTCGAAAAATCAACTCAAGAACCGATTAAAGATCTGTTAAAAATCACTACGACCATAATTGACCTAACAGCTACGTTCTGGGTTATTCGCATTATCATTTGGCTGTAGCCCAGCTTAAAATTCCACTTAAAGTTTATAATTAAATTTTAAATCGTTAATCTAAATTTATTTTGTTCTTAACTCATAATTAATTTTCTTTCTTTCCCTCTCCTACAATTATTATTCAGTTAAAATTTGCGAAGAAACTTTTTAAGAAGTCGTAAATATCAACAAGTATTAACGTCGACCTCAACACCACTTACCACCCCACCCAAAAGTTGTAAAAAAGTATCAATTCGCAACAACATAAACGTTTGTTCTTAGTTAAGGAAGTGTATAAACACAAAGTTTAGGAGTGTTTAATGAACATTTCATAAAAAAAATATAACAAACTCTTTTGAGAGCTCGCACTACAACAACACAAATATTGAACAACAACCCAGTCAGCATTTGCAAGATTGTTTAAACAAAATTCGTCAAACTTCAAACGTAGCCTTTGGAGACTTTAGTAGCACCTTAGACAACAAATAATTTAAAGAACTCGAAAATAATAATCACAACCGCTTAGAATGCGAAAAGTGAAAACTAAACTCGGCAAAATATTTCGAAAATTAATTGTAATTGATCAGAAAATTTAGTCATACAAGACACTTTGGGAACAGTCGCCATTAGGGTGACATTTCCTTCTGACAAAACCCTCCTTTTTGGGTGGAAAACGTGTGAATAAATTATTATTTTACTCGCCCAGAAGAGACAAATAAGACTCGAATATTTTAAATAATTTCATAAAATGCTGACTGCGATACACACACAAACTCAAATATTCACATACTAATACAAAATAATGCTGGTTTATATGAAAACGGCCCCAGAATATTAGTAGCAATTAAAGAGTAGTGACAGCGATTAAAGTTGACCAAGTTATTCAGCTGAAATTCAAACTTTGTTGTTGAGTACTCAATTGCCGTTTAAATAATCCAATCAATATTAATTTTACCTAAATTATACTGCACAGCAGTCTGCTGCTTTACTAAGCTCCTTTCACAAATCTACAAGAGTTTAGATTTTAATTGCATTTTTATAGAGAGAACAGTAGTGTCACAATGGAAACAAAATTAAACTGGAGTGTTTGCTAACTTCGAGCAAGTAGCAGAGAAAGAAGCCGCAACAATACATGCGGCGGCAATGGCTGAGCAACTTAGGGTGGTAACAGCGGCTCTTGATAATTTTCGGTGGCTCAAGTTTTTGTAAGAAAGGGACACAGATTTTCAGCACTGGAGTAACCAAAGAGATAAAGAAGTAGTACAGTGGCCGTTTTTGTGCCTGTGCAAGCAAGCTAACAAGTATATGCGGCAGTGCGTAGTCGGCCGCGAAGTGAAAAATACCATCCTGACCAAATTAAAAATCTCAGCGTTAAGATTTTTGTTTAAATAATAAAGGTCATACGACCCTCAAATTTCCATTTGATAGTCTGCAACAGGAACAATGAAAAAATTCTACTGAACTATCACCTATGCCCTAAAGGGGCTTCCAATTAGACTATGTCGATGTATTGGAGACGTCAATTGTGTTCATTCCTACGGTAACACATTGCGTCAATTTTGCAGCATCCTTTGAAAGTCTACTCTTCCATTTTTTGTGTTCAAAATCCACACGACCGTGGCGATCAATGGCGGTTTGTTGCATAGACTTGTGACTTTAGACAGCTCCAAAAGAAAAAGACCAGATAGGTAATGGGCGTTCAATACAGGTGGAGAGAAATATCCATACTCTCAATTTATTCAAGCACAATAACCAATATGGCGTTCGCTGTGTTGCGCGTATCGCTGTCATTATGGGACCACAAGTCATTGATCGATATATAGTTCGATTTGGCTTAAGCAATAGCGCTCGCCGTTTACGGCAATGGCCTCACCCACATAAACTTTTAAATTTTTATTTTATTGCCAACGCAATATATCATTTTAAGATTTTCTTAAACAAGGCTGCCCGATAAAATAATTTTGAAGTTCTTTGCTTTGTTTTCTATTAAACGTTGTTACGTGTTTTAATTAGCTTTACTGAATATTGTTAACGATTTTAAAGGTTTTTTCTGTGTAGGTCTTTCTTCAAATGTCATATTTTAGAAGCAGCTGTAAGGATGTTTACAAAATGTTGGCCCTCCTCTTTAACGTGCATGTTTTGGCGTTAACGCCGCAGGAAAATTCATTTTTATTGTAAAACTGAAACGTTAAATAAAGTTAATAAAGTTGCCATGTTGTGTTAATGTTGACAGGTTATTAAAAACGTGAGCGTCATTAAAGTTTGTAGCTTTACAATAATTGGTTTATTTAATAGGAATATGAAAGCATTGATTCAGTTCGTTTAGCATTTAACACAATTAAATTTATTAAAGCAACTTTTATTTTACTGCTTCGTGATCAATTAAAATTTCGCTACGAAATGGCTGGGAGAGAAAAACAAAGAGAAGTAAATTAATATTCCACACTGAGGAACTGTAACATATAAGACCGAGTTAAAAATAAATAGACTGCAAAAAACCAGGACATGATTGGTTTGGAAGAAAACATTTGAGTCTCCTATGAGCTGAATTCAACAAATGTTCCACTGTGTTCTTTTGTTAGCTGACATTCGAGAATGATGTTTCGCATCAAGAGCTAAAGTACTGATTACAACAATTGCACTATCTATCTTTAACGTAATGAAGAAGTATGAAGCCAGCACTGCAAGACAAGTACTCGAATCAACGCAAGGACACTTCGCCTTCTCTGACTAATATTTGCTTCTACAAATGGTTCAAGACCTGACACCAGCTGAAGTAGAGAAAGTAGAAGCCACCTGGTAGGCTTTTTTCATTTACCTCTATAAAGAAGCATCATAGTTCTAGATTTAACTGATTGCACTGTTAGAACTTCTCACTTATACCTCGACGTGGTGGCGGCCGGTAACAGGTTCCTGTCTCTACAAGTAGTCCCTCGTATAAAAAATCCCTAATCCACGGTGAAACTGCATACGCGAGGGATACGTGGCCATGCTTGGGTGCTTGGTCTCAAGTGTGCGAACTCTGGATACCAGTAGATCTCTAGTTTTAATACAGACTTACCCGGGTATATGGAGCTCTGTGTGGGTGGACATATTTGTCTGCATTAGAGGGGTGAATCAGGGAGCCTCGGAAGAGGCGGAGAAATCAAGAGGAGGAATCCGGAAAAGATGCACGAGAATGCCTCGTGAGGAGTGGTTGGGTCAAAGGTACTTCTAAGATGTTAGACCGTGAAATTCCTACAGGGATGGATAATAAAACTTCGCACCATTTGGAGAGGTTAATCTCTGTACGAACTCCGGTGTTTATTGGCCAAATTCTGAAGAGTAGGACAAGAAAATCTCGCAAGAGATGGACGGGAGAGCTTCTAGAGATACTCGTGAGGAAGAGGCTGAGACGGTAGCACCCATTGTGTGTGAATGTCCAGCACTGGCTAGCATAATACTTAGAACCAAGTGCAAACACTTGTTAACTGTAAATGCCATGGTGGACCTGAGCCTTAAATAAATGCTAGGAAGAGACTACGTGATGAGTAACAAGGTCGAAAGTCACCAGTCGACAGTCTAAAATCACTATAGTCGATAGCAAAGGCTATTGATAGCACGAAACTTGATTGAGAGTAAAGGATCCATAAAGTTAGCGGTCTGCTTCAATAGAGGGGATCTACACAAAAAAAAAGAGTTAAAGTATCGATTACAACAATTGAACTATCTATCATTAGTTTAGTTTTCGTTTCTAGATAAAATATGTTGCCCTTTTTTATACTCAATATATGTTTACGTCCACAAAATTTGATGTTTCTTTTAGATTTTACCCTTTTTTATGCCGAAGAGCATTGGCTCTTATAACCTGATAAAATATCAAACAATAAGGGTGTATTTAACATGGTCCCTTTAACAGGCCAAAATTGTATTTAATGGCGTTTTCGTTTCTATAATAAAATGTTGCACTGTTAAAAAGGATATGCTTAATACACCCCTTAACAATTGGCATTTTATACAGATCATAAAGAGCAGCGCCTTTCGCAAAGATAAAGGAAAAACAAACATAACTTTTGTAGGGAAAAAAATATTTCGGGTGGCAAATTTTAAATTTTTTCTAGAATACAAAATTGCCTTAATAATTTTTTAAATGCATCATTAACATTAAATCAACCTGCCCTATACTAAATATTATTTTTAAATCAGATATTTGTTTAAGTTTTCGTTAATTTAATTTTCCTTTCACGCTTCGAAAAACTCATAAAATTAAAAAAAAAAACTTCACGCAAGAATGTTTCCATTATATTTCATATTTATTAATTGTTGGAAAGAAATAGCTCTTTAGCATTTTAGTGCAGCAGTAGCAACAATAATCACCTTGACATAATTAAATAATGCACTTTAACCAGTCACCGTGATAATAGACTTTTGTTAAGCGAAGAATTAAACAAACAAGTTTGTTCTTGATGCTGCTTAATAAGTCAGCCAACTATTTATTTTACCCACAAACAAACAGTGCGGCAATTTAATTTGTTTTTAATGTATTTAAAGGGAAATAAATTAAACTCAATAAAACACAACTGGCGGTGATGAAGTTAGCAAAAATACATTTTTAAATTGCTAAACTGATCAAAGAATAATAATCCCAATCGACAATTTAAGTTCAGATAGAATTATTCTTAAGAAAAGAATTAAAATGTGCCCTACGGGCAAAAAAAACTTACTCTTTCAAAATATTTTTAAATATAAGACATCTTTATGTTAACAGTAGATGCTGGATCAGAAGTACCTTTTAATTAAAAAGTATCTTTTGAATAAAAAGTATAATTTTCATTAAAAGATAAAAAGTCTCCATTACAATAAAACTCTTATGATAAATATTTAAATAAAATGTAAATTTTAACAATAATTCCTTGTTGAATAAAAAGTACTTTTTTAACAGATGGTACTTATTTAAAAAATATATATTTTTAATTCAAGGTATCTGTTTAATTATATCTATCTATTTTATAAGAGTACATAATTACCAGTAGGCCGCTTTAAAAAGCGTGTTTTTATAAGGTCCTTTTTTACAATAAATTTTTTTTTTAATTTTCTTTAGTCAAATTGTATGTGTATGATAAATGGTACCTTAAGATAAAAAGTACCTTAGGATATATTTCAAAAAATAAATTAAACAAAATTAACTTTTCCCCTCAAAGTACATTTTTTATACAAAAAGACAACTAATAGTACGCCGTTTGTAACGAATAGTACCTTTTAAAGGTGAACATATATTTTTACAATAAGCTCCTTCTTTATACTAAAAAGATTTCTTTTGATAAAATAAATTATTTTTTTATTAAAAGTGCCTTTGTGATAAAAAGTACCATTTTGAAAAATCCATATAATGATAAAAAGAAAAATTTTCATAAAACGTATCTATTGATGTAGCGTTTTGTGTCTTTGCGTTAAAAAAAAAACTCGTTTTAAAAAAGCCCTTCTTAATAAAAAGTACTTTTTGAACAAAAAGTACTTCTTCAATAAAAAGTTGATATTTAAAATAATATTTTTAAATTAAAGTACCGTTTTTATTAAAAGTACAATACAATAGTAGGCCCTTCTGTTATAATCAAAATTTTGTTCTTTAAAGATGATCGTCAGTACTTTTGCGACCAAAGGGTAAGAGTCGTTAATAGGTACTATTTTGGTAAAAGTATCTTTTGGCGTTTAACGTTTCGATACAAAATATTTTGTAATAAAAGGTAGCTTTTCAATAATAATTTTTTTTTAAATCTTTTTTAAAAAATAAGTTACTGTTTACTAAATTATTTAGCAAAAAGCATAATTATTTTTTTTTTTTGTTGTAAAAAGTACCGATTTATTAGAATAACGAGGTGTACATTTTAACGAAGTTTATTTAAGCAACAATTTCCATTTTAACCATAAAAGTTTTCGGTTTAATAACAAATAATTTTTTTAATACAAAGTAAATTGATTTTTAACTTGATATTCCGACAGGGTGTTGTTTTGATGTAGATTTTTGAAATGAATTTCCACTATGCCTTGTCAAGGTGGTTTGTGGATAAAAATCTAACTATTTAGTACTTTATGATAAAAAGTACGTTTTAATAAAGAGAGAGAGTTTTATATATATTAATATAGAATATTTGTAGGAGAAAGTAGCTTTTCAATAATAATTTATTTTTAAAGAAAAAGTACTTTTTAATAAGTAAGTTTTAATTCAAAGAAAATTTTTATTTAAGGTAAAAGAACTTACTTTTTTGAATAGAAAAAGTACCTAATAACTAAGAGACACAGAGAAAACTCCTTCTGAATTATCAAAATCTTGCTTTTAATAAGAATAAACTATTTTATATTAAAATAAAAAAGTACCTATTTAACAAATGGTGCCTTTTTTGTAAAAAATTGCTCTTTTAAAAACTTTCCTTTTTAAAAGTACTTACTTAATAGGTTTTCTTTTTAATAAAAAGTACCTACCCAAGAAAAAACTAACTTTCTCATATAAAGTTTCTTTCAAATAAGCAATATCTCTTTATAGTAAAAAAATTTCTCTGTATATTTTTTTACAGAAGGTAAAGTGAAATTTGAGTTATGCACAACATAATATTTTAGTACACAAACATTTTTCACATTTATCGTAACTTTTCTTCGTTAAAAGTTATTAGCATCAGCATTTCATCTTTAATAATCATAAAATATTTTACTAAAAATTGCTATTTAAAATATAAGAAGACATAACACCATCCATAATCACTTTTACATACCAATGCCACTAATAGTAACTGAGTGAGAAGAACAACAAAAGCTACCAACAATAACATGACAATGAGAAATGAGCTCAAAATGCAAGGCAACATTTAACAGAGTAAAAATAATGAGATAGAGAAAATTATTATGAATGAATAAAAAAAATTAAGTTAACATTGTATAACGCCTTTGGCAAATACAAGTCCCTATTCTACTATAAAATTATCCGCCCAACACATATGTAAGTGTAGCAGCTCATAATCACACACACCCTCACACACACGCGCACTAATATCCACCCACCCTGTGCTATAAAATTGTGAAGGATTTACAGCTACAGTGTGACCACGAGCTTGTTGCAAAGCAAGAATTATTTTGATCCTTCTTTTTTTAGTGGGTGGAAGAGAAACAGTGTGTAAATGCCGCAATAAAATCAATTCCTTGTTGCCCAGTTCATTAAGCTATCAAGAGGAATATTTAATAATAGTGTAATGGAAAAATCAAAAGACTAAGAGGATCAAAAGAAATGGTTCTAGTTAAATTGTTTAAAAGAAGGAGAATTTCCGATGCAAATTTAAAATATTTTCACTTTTCCTGAAGCGTGTTTGCTTAAAGGCGTTAAAAGAGTTCGTTCGGTTTCGACAGCTTTATAATTTTCGAAAAAAACAAAAAATTATTTAATAATTAATATTTTCTTAAAATTTTTCAATTATGAACATGTTTTTGCCTGCACACTTTGCTGTTTTAGTGACTTCCTGCGCCCGTTATGTTGATAGCAGAATTTGAATCTCTGGTTAGCATTTACTTTATTTTTATCATGTCACAGTTTGTATGGCTGCCCTGGTTAAATCTTCAGCATGCAGCTTCGCCCACTTGCATACATATTCGCAGAAATATTATGATGGCATGATAAAACACATAATTTATTTAGAAAAATTTTTTATGTTCACTTTTGTCTAGAGTTCTTTACCACCTCCACTCACTGTGCCGCCCTCCCACACACCCATTTATTTTGTATGAGACAATGTATGCTTTTTCCACATTTCCGTTGGCAATGAATAAGGATTATCACTTGTTTTCCCCCATTTGTTGGTTACACGAATATAAAGATTACTGTTCTTGAAAAGTGGGCATATGTGGAACAATGTTTTACTTAAAAGCAGCGAGCGTTTCATTTGCGTGATTTGCTCTTTATGGGGGAAATAGTTTTTTTTATTCATCATATCGCAGACATATGGAATATCCCATATGCAGTTTACAAGCGCAATTTTATGAGCAATAGATAATAGTTAGAAAGCAACATTGTGTGTTGTGTAATTGAAGCAAGAACATTTCATTTCATTGTTGAAAGAGAAAATTGTGAATACGAAAATTATTATTATTACGTTTTTTATTATTAAACAAGGTAATCTCACGCGACTGTAAAGCTGTTTAAAGCAACGTGTAAAAGCAAATTATAATTTAAGAAAGTCGTTGTTATTTTTTTTTTTATTAAAATCAGGTAATTATCTTTCTTTCTGAAATCATAAGTGTAGCAGAGTATGAAACTCTTTCTAAGCTTAAAAATATTTATATAAATTTGGGCCGTTACATAATCTTACCCTGTGACTGACTTGTGAAAACCCGACAAGAACAAGTCCGGCTGGATTACTGGTCAATTAACGCTACCTCTAAGAGAGATAATCATATAAAAAATAAAAAAATAAAAAAAAATTTGGTTCATTCACTACGACCAACAAAATAAAAAATTTTATATTCACACCCGAGAGTTTTCATGAATTTAAGAATTCCAAGACACTTTGTTTCAACCAAATTTTCTCAAGAACGTTTCGACTGTGGTTTTTGCAGCGTCAACATAAAATTTTCTGATAAACGAAAGTTTGGTTTTATTTTTATATCGTATCTCTTAACGTCCATCGACGAAGCTATTCCTCCGGTGTTTTAAGGTGCACACTGGCTTTATTTTTCCATATTTTTCTCAAATTGTTCTTCTTAAAGTTTTCTTCTACCAGTGACACCAAACCATTTCGTATAATAGGTGGTAGTGATTTCAATAGCGAAGATACTCGTAAATTGGATTTTCAAAGTTGTAGCTTCAAGATTTATTTGTACTAAATCACACAGCATAAACCTAGAAACAAAACTAATCGTCACTTGGCTTACTAAACGTTTGAAGAAACATCATCATTTCAAAAAGTTGGATCACTACAAGCCTGAAACGACCGGGTCCAGGGCTTTTTAGAATAAAAAAAACGATAGAGCCGCATATTGTCCAATGTCCACTTATGCATGCGTATCGCCACCATAACATGACTGAATGCAGCTTTTTGGTTCTGGTTGTGTATTTGTGGCAAGGTATCTCTTGAAATTGCCACATAAAGGCGCCCGATCTTGCATTGTGTTCAATATAATGACAACCCAGAATTATTTTCTACATTTATTTTGTTCGGTTCGTAACGTTATTCAAGTTCTAAAACCGTTTAAACCCCAATTTTGCCCTTGTCAATTTATTTTGCTATCATTAAATGCGTCTGATATTTTGGAAAATTGCAAATTTTACGAGTCCTCGGGCTTATTTTAAATTGCAAGAAAATCAAATAAATAATTCCCAGAGTACATGAAACGATAAATAAATAATGTGCATCATAAAAAGCAAATCACTTTTCCCTTAAAAATACGTTCCCCACAATATCGAAATTAAAAACAAAAAAGTTAAAAGGACTTCAAGTAAAATTGAGTATTAATCAACCCGTTCACAAGCAATCGAATAAAATACATGTGACATATGTCGCTCGTTCTTGGTTCCCATCTCTGCACATCTACATACATACTAGTGTATGTGTGTGCGTTTAATTGTAAACACCTTCTTTTATTTCTAGATGTATTTACCTTTGATTTTTATTGATTGCTTGACATGTTAAACTTCCGGTGTTTCTTGGTATGCGCTGGATATTTATTACTTTTTGTTTTATGCCCTTTTCCACAACGTCGGCATTGGGTTGAAGGAAAAACTATCAAGATTTGGTTTAAAGCAGTAAGTGAAGAAATAAAAGAGGTGCAAGAGAAACAAACAAAAATAGCGCCAACAATATCTTTTTATAGACTTTTGACTTACAGACCAGCAGTCCTATTTTTCGATTATCTTTTTACGGAAATACTGTAAAATACATCTGTTTTACGTTACTTAATACAGACAGAAACTCCTGCAATCAACACAAATACAAAATGAAAAATATAGTGCAAATAAAATAGAATCGGAAGTCCTAAACCAAATCCGGCTCATCATCCACAGTAGTTCATCTGCTGCACTAGAGGACTTAAGCCAAACTCATCTCGGGCAGAGAACATTTGTTAGCCTCTCCAAGGTATTCCAAGATTTACATGAGTACCCGCCAATGTTGGCACAACCGCATTTAGGTTTTAGCACAGAATGTATTAAAATGCGACCACAAACGCCCCTATACATATGCGTATAAGTAGCAATTGAAGATCATGAGTGCCTGGTCCCTGATCCCACCTCTTGCTGAGGAGATTAAGGCTGCGCAATCTCATGCTGTCAATAGCCTACCTTTGATAGCCTGCATTGCAATGCAACGCCACATTGATCCTGCAACTAGATCTTCCCTCGATTTGGGTATAAATCGCAGCCACCACGTGCATTCCCAAAAGAGCCTCACCTACTACCAGTCTGGTACTTACGTTCTAGAAGCTACTAGTTTCCATCATATCGAAGTTCATGTCGCGATTGGTCGAACTTAGAAAGTCCTTTACCTTCTTCCCGTTTAAGGCCTCGAGAACTGGTACCCACATCTCCCCCGGTAACAATACATCAACGTGGAGGATTCACCAAGAAGACATGCCTCCGCCGTATTGGAGGTGAGAAAACAGCGAGTATATTCCTTCATAAGGAACACCAACTAGCTTTGTAATGACTCCAAAGCGGCAAAAATATAGCGACTCAACACCTAATATCTACACTTATCACTAGTGTTCCAATCAGGTTTTTACTTTTTCTGACATTCTTTACTTCCTTTCACCTTCTCATTCAGGTAACACAAAGTGACCCACGTGGAACTTCGTAGCAGATGGCCTGTTAACCTAACCTAAACATGACCGATGGCTGTCGTTTTCTCATATTTGAAGGCACCCTCCATTTGTGGTTTATTTTTTAGAGTTACCTTCGACTAAAGAAAATCAGGTAAGAAAAATGGTAAAGTCGCACAATTTTGGTTTCTTCTCTAAATGTGGAGGCTCCTAAAGGATATTCACCATGGCATCAGCCATATAATGCAAATTGTTTGGATGTGTCTTACCAGTAGTTGCTCGCTATGCAAAATTCCCTATAAATAACCGGTCAATATCGAATTGGATGGCGGCCCCGCTTCACCCCGATGATATTGGGATTCCTGCTGGATATGTTTCGGAAGGGTCACTGCATCAGGGTTTGGGGGTTAAGGTGTTAGGTGTCATGCTACTCGAGAACGCTTGTTCAGCAGGACATTGGGTGTATTTAAGGAAAGTTTATGGAATTGGGACAGAGCAGGAAGTCGAGAGAGATTATCGAACGGGAAATGCTCCTTCGGATACCGGGCGGTACGTATTCCCTTCAGTAGTAGGTTTGTACGTCTTAACAGATTTGGCAACAAAACCAACGAGCTGAAAGGGGTTTGCTTTGAAGTGTCTACCTTTTACGCTAATTGAAGGTAGGAGTGAAGGTAGGGCACAGAAAGCTCGTGCTCCAATAGCGCTAGTTTATGATGATGAGCAATGAAATCACCGGCACGATATCCACATTAAATGCTGCGTCTCTGCGTTTTTGTTTGCTTTTTCAAGACGCACCCGTTCATCTGCAAGTACGCTTCATCGCTTAAGGTAATTCTTTTGGATCCGTTTTATGAATAAAACCACAGAAAACTAACCGAAGATGAACTGTTAACCTCTACTTTGAATGATTTCCTAAATACATGATTTTTCAGAAGTTTATACCTCTAGAAGAAGAGCGTCATATTGAGATGTTTTTTTCATGTTTGACGTTAATTGAGTTTTCTAACGAAAACCATAGAAATATTAAAGGATAAATAAATATATATTTGCTTCAACTTCGCGCACTTGCAAAAAAGGAGTCGACTCAATTTTCTGCCTGCTCTTTAAGTCTTTTACTTCTCTCATGTTTTACTCTGTGTATTTTGTTGTTCTAAACTCGAAAATAGCTTCTATTAAAAGGAATTCCTAACTGTCGTTTTCGTGCCACATCCGATACAAATGGTTATCATAACTTTAGGGCGAATAGTCGTGTGCATGCCACACGTATCAGTGTTGCTTTTCTATCCCACTGTCTTTTGCTTCATGTTTTTTACTGAAACTGCAGCCAACCAAAGTCGATTTCTTAACTACGAATATGCCTGAATGGATTTTTCTCCTTAATTTCCTCTTCATCTTCTGGCAGTCTCTTTAACATTAGATTTACAATTCCATATACAACCAGTAGAGTGTTTTAAACTTTATGGCTTGTAAGCCAAACGAAATCAAGTATGGAAAAAATAAAGTAAATTTGTAGGACCTGGTTTGGTTTCATTTTGCCTTTTGGGGAAACAGACACTCTCCACATGTTTGCGTTCGTCAGTGTGCCATTGTGTGTGGTTGTGTGTGCGTGTGTGTGTGTGTGTGTGTGTAGCTTCAAAACCACAATCATGCTAGTTTTTCTTATTTGAGATTGCTAAATCAAATTGCAAAATCCACATGTAAAGTTCAATATTGAACAAGATTTTCTATTTAAAGAGAGATTCTTTTTAAAACTGATATTGGAAAACAAATATTTCTTCAAGTAAGATAAGTAACCGAGAAGATATAATTGAAAGACCCAGAGTTCCCACAGCAAGATACGACTCGGCTAATGTGATTTAAGAGCAACATTTGCAGTAGTCTCTTTGTTCAATGGCCCTTAAACGAACTCTGACTGAAAGAGGAAATCTATACAGAATTTAATCGCGGATAAAAATTTAATCGTCCATTACAATATCATGTAAGAGCGAAATCGCTGTCAAGAAATTCCAAAAGCGAAATAGAAAATTTTACGGAAAATCTGCTACTTACATTTTAAGAGCTAATATTGAAAAAACGTTGAGTCACTTGTGAGCTACTGGCTACTTTGGGGTAGAAAAGTAACCAAAAATTACCCGAATAGGTTATTTGACATTAACCCTACAAGATTCACGGATTTTTTTTAGCGCTAACAAGGAATAACGCCGCTGCCTGTTTGACGTATCGAATAATTTGTGCAATGGAGTTCGTTGCTCTCTGCTCAATGTGTAGGACCAGCCGTTGTTCTGTCAATTCTATAGTGGAGCCACGTCTTCGGGCGTTCCTCTTGACATGCGCCGATTTACAAATATAGCCAGGCCAGCACGTTAAAGAAGAGAGCTAACGGTCATCGGTTAGTGCCCCGTTCTGATCCATATTGTCCACCATCGCTTCTGCGATGGATTCAATTGTAATGTTCGGTCAAAATGAAACCACATGTGGTGCGATGTTATTATCGTAACCGAATAATGTATTGAATGCCACTTTGTTTTTTTGCATTTTGAATGAATAGTAAACCTCAGTTATCACGTAGGCACCGTTAGGTGTGAACAGGTAGCAGGTAAAGCTCGTGATTAATATTTTACTATTTTGTATTGCGTAAGAATGTTATTGGCAATTTGTATCACGTACCCATCTATAATTGCAACCAGTTAGACGAGTTAGGATCGTGAGCTGGCAGGCACAAAGATATGGCTTTCCGTTACTGACTGCACTGATGGCGGCCAGTAACAGGTTCCTGTCTCTGCAAGGAGTCTGGCTATATAAGTGGAGCGAAGCTTGGTATGCGAACTCTGGATACCAGTCAATCGCCAGTTTTAATACATAGTGTTGTATCAGGAAGTATCGCATGAGGCGCAGAGGTTAATCTTTGCAGAAACTACGGTTTTAATTAGCTAAAAGAGAAATCTGGGAAATAATGCCTCACGAGGGTTGGACGGGTCAATCTTTAAAGGTACTTCTAAGGTGTTAGACCGTGAGATTCCGACAGGTATAGACAATGAAGCCTCGCACGAGGTGAAGAGGTTAATCTCTGTACAAACTCCGGTGTTTACTGGCCAATGGAGGAATTTTGAAGAGTAGGACAAGAAAACCTCGCAAGGAGTGGACAGGTCAGTCAATAAAGATACTTCTGAGGAAGAGGCTACGACGGTAGCGTACTTTGTGTGTGAATGTTTAGCACTGGCTAGCATAAAACTTAGGTGGACCTAAGTCTTAAACAAATACCAGCAATTACAAAAGACTCCGTGATGAGGAAGAAGGTTGACAGTCACCATTCGACTGTCTGAAATCACTATAGTCGATAGTAAAAGCTACGAGTGTTGATTGAGATTAAGGTAATCGTAAATAACAAATCGGTTGCCTGAAATCAATTCGTGGGAACAAGGGGGCTGAAAAGGGGTCTGTTTCGATATTTTCCCTACATAAAAAAATGTGAGTTAATTTTTTTTTTTTTTTTTTTGTTAATTCGAATTAGCATTTAAATCAGCAATTATCAGTTGAATTTTAAATAGTCCATTGAACGAACGCTCTGCCCTGTAGATGGTCACGAGGCTATGATAAAACTTTGTGAAATGGACGGCGCAGATCTTTAGTATAAAACTTCTTCAAATTTGCAATTTTTGTCCTCTAAAACAAATAAATTTTCCGAGCCTTTCATTAACACTGCCGCGCACTTCTTTATTGTTATCCTTTCAACAGTTTTTTATTTAAAGCGAAGAGTGTTTGGTTTCCCTAGCAGAAGTTAAAGCAATATTCCATCAATATTTTGTACACAACTTGCAAACTTTAGTCACCAAACTATAACAATAAACCCGCATTGGTCTTTAGGATTCTAAGCTCTTAACCTCACAAAAGGTGGAACACCCTTTTATAAGTTTGGGTTACCCTCTCACAATATTTTGCATAGTTTTCCATTACACAAATTATGCCAACATTGGAGTCATTATTGTTTGTGTGACCAAAATTTCTCTAGTGTTTATTTTGTAGACCTTAATGGAAGTTATTAGTGGTGGCTGGTGGCTGGTGCCTGGTAGCTGCTGGAAGGGGTTTCTGGCCTGGTTAGTTATTGTTTACTTAAGTTTTTGTGTTTGAGTTTGGGATTAAATTTCAATTTGTTTTTATTTTAATTGTTTCTTTGTTCTAAGTTTTTACTCTGTACTGGGTTCAGTGTCTATTTTAAGTACTTTTTCGTTGTCTTGTTTAGTTTCGATAGTTATGTTGGGATTTCAATGAATTTACTGTTGGGTTTAAGTAAATTTATTATAAGAAATGAAGAAATACATTAAAACCAGCAAAATAAAATGAGTTTTATGCTTTGAAATTGAAATGGATTCGTGTAGGCATTGTTACGTTTCGGTTCGTAAGATAAAGAAGAGAACGGGAATAAATGAAAATCAAATCAGAGTTTGAATTTCAATTTGCTTAAAGGGCTCTTTAGTATTTGTAACGAAGTGTGAGCAAATTTATTTTATTTTTCAGTAGTGTCCTTGTATTTCTATATAAGCACGTTAATATATTTTTATAATGACACTGAAGATGATGGCACATAGCTGAAACCGGCTGTCTCCAAACTAAAATTGACAAGGGATATCGGATATTCGTTGCAATGATCTTCAGCATATAAATAAATTTTGCTTTACATATTCGATAATCCTTGCAACACATAGTTGCAGAAACGGATTGTAAAACAGAAAAGATGTGTTTGGAAAGGTCGATGAAAATTTTGACTTATCAAAGGTTTTGAATTTCGACAGTAGTCCTACAAATTATAAGTATTTTTCATTTTAATATGCAAAAGTTTTGAGGGATTTAAAAAAAAATCAGGGCAATTTATGAACGGATATGTAGGAACTGCCCGCCTTTAAAAGTGCCTTTTAACAGCGTAGATATGAATAAAATATTACAGAGACAAATTGCGGCATTCGATATCGATCGTGCTTTTCGAATTTGTTTTTTTTTTCTTACAGAAAAATACAGCAAAATAAATGTTGAAATCTGAATCCCAATAGAAATAAAATTAGAATCAGAAATCAGAAAACTAGGACAAAATGAAAATGTGCCAAGGGGTGGATAGGTCAGTCAATAAAGAGACTCCTGCGGAAGGGGCTGCGATGGTAGTGCACATTGTGTGAGAATGTCTTGCACTGGCTAGCATAAGTTTTTGGACCATAGTGGACCTAAGCCTTAAACAAATGCTAGCCATTAACAAGAGACTCCGTGATAAGGAATTAGGTCGGCAGCCTGAAATCCCTACAGTCGAGAGTAAAGGCTGGTAGTAGCACGAGACTTGAAAGATAGTCGTTGCCTAAAATCAATTCTAGGAAAAAAGGTGTCGACTCATAAAGTTTGCGGTCTGCTTCGGTATCCCCCCTAAATTATAAAAAGACTTTGAGAGCGATAATTTTGATATTTTTATATCAACTCTCATCAGGCTTGTTTGTACATCATTGACGGTTCGTTAATTCGCAACCAAGACGCACTCTTTCATTAGGAACAATTTGAAATTTGTCTAAACAAATTTTGTGCTGCTGATAAAAGAATTATCGAACTGTTGAGATCAGGTTCCAAGCTTGAGTTGCCTTTATTTCACCAAAAACGTTCAAAATTTAAGCAAGATGAAATAGCTTGTGATATGTAGTCGTCAGGACTTTGGCTCAATTAAGAGACAAACTTGAGCGGCAAAAATTTTAAGAGTTCACGGAACACAAGAATTAAAAGATGTCGGCATTTGAACTCAAGGCATTAGTTTTTTTCAATTAAGAATCAAATTTTGCTGGTTATATATTTTTATAAATTTAAAGATGTCGGTGTAACTTGCGACTGAATAACTTTTGATAACTCAATTGTTGATACTCCAATATAATTAATCGAAATATTACAAAAAACAAGTTTTACTCTTGGTTGCTTAATTCTCTTCTATCATATTATGATTACGTGTAACCATAAAACGATTACTTTTTGTTAAATAATAATTACGTGGGAATATTTAGTAAACTATTTTGTTAAAATATAAAGATCATTTTCCAACATATGACCGTGTATGTAATTCAATAATATGTTTGTATTAACTATGCTGCCATCCGGTTATGAACACCACAGTCATGCCTACTTTTTGTCTCTGTGTGCCGTTGATATCCATCCCTTTATTATTAGACTGATTGCAACCGCTGCAGTAACTTGATAGAACTGAATTATAGGTCATGTTTTATGTTTGAAAAGTAGTCGAAGATCCATCACACTTTTTTACAACCAAATCCCATTTGTTGTTGGTAAAGTGGTCAGCATCAGCTGTTACAGGATTGCAAAACATGAAGCGAGAGATATAAGACGTGCTTGAAAAGCATCATGCGCTCCAAAACTTTGATAAACAAGCAAACACATACATCATAGTCTTACACGAGGGTTGTTGCACTAGGCATTATTAATGTATTTTTATTAAAATCTTTATTTAATTATAACAACCGTAAGCCACTATCTCTGTTTGAGCTTTATTTTTCGCTAGAAAAGTTTAGTGCTTTTTGTAAAAAAATCGATTTTAAATTTTAAATGACAAGCAAACGCCCATATTATTATGTCATAGCGCAAAAAAAAAATTCGAACTTCGAATTTCGAACATACTAAATTCGAACATGTCTTCGAAA
Organism: Phania funesta; assembly: GCA_963932375.1. Classification (NCBI taxonomy): domain Eukaryota; kingdom Metazoa; phylum Arthropoda; class Insecta; order Diptera; family Tachinidae; genus Phania; species Phania funesta. Next base: position 80,999,964 of record OZ010655.1, on the reverse strand, counting down.
TTTCGAACTTATGTGAAAAATTAATTTTAAGCACAATTAATGTCTTTGCTAAATTAATCAATAGCATTATTGCCGAAAACTTAAACTTGACTTCGAAATTTCGAAAAGACGCCCAAATTGTATCACGATTTTTTTTTAACAAAATTTGGTATTTATAAAAACATGTAAAAGTACTCAATTTTAGATATGTTCTCAATTAAAAGACAATTCTACTGAAATCCTCATAAATATATGTTTGCTCTGAGTATGATTAGCACAGTTTGTACCCACCCTCGTATTCCTTTCTTCAACACATACTTTAGCTTTAGTTGGCCACTACTTTGGATTATGGCAGAGAAATAAATGTTACAATTAAATTCTTATGGTCCAAAGTTTATTTGTTCAGCAAACTCTGTTGGCAGAAAAACAATATTCTAAAATTTATGCAAATGTGTTGGTATAATTTAGAGCAGCATGTTACTACTCCTGCTATTTCCCAAATATCTCACACATCATCACAATATGAGCAACGTTTACATCAAACTCCAAACAACATCTGCAATATTCTAATCGTAAGTTAAATTTACAACAGACATGACTTATTACCAGCCTCAAGCATGTATTATATTTGAAAGGGACAGAGCACTGCACATTTGCCTTTGTCACGCATACACGCACAGACTCGCATACAACCACATTTGCTATTACGGTTTTAGTAGGAATGACTTGCATTTTGTAATTGTCATTGTTTTGTTATCACATTTCCTAATTGTTGATGAATTGTATTCATGGTTGAATGTTGTGAGTTTGGGATTTTGCTCATAGATCACTGTAACTTTGGCATTCGTTTAATTTTGCTGTTAATGCCACTACCACTCTACGCCTTTTTGTTGCCACCAATAATAAATTTGTAATTTGGACCATTAGAAAATAAAAGCTTTACAAGCTTAAAATGAATTTCTAATTAAAGGGGGAAAGTTTTTGATTTAAACTTTACCGCAAATAAAACTGTTGCTTAAATTCCATTTAAAAAGATTTAAATCTTTGGGGCGGTCTTGGAATGACAGTAATTTAGGAAAAAAAAGTTCTTTATAAAAGTGATACATTTTCCTTGTGTGGATCCCAGCAGTTTGCAATGGTTTACGAACGGATCAAAAACCGAGAATGCAACTACTGCCTACGTCTTTGGCACAAACACGCGATTATCCGTATCCATGGGCAAATGGTGCACGATATTTCAAGGGGAAACTCAGGCAATCTCCATGTGTGATGGCATCAACTTAGAAAGTACTCCAAAGGCGGTGCGTATTGCTATTTTCACTGTAAGCTTATTTTGAAGTGTTTGAAACACTCCAGAACCTGGCCATAGTAATAATAGACGCAACGAGTTGGCGGCTGAATTAGCCAGGCGAACACTGCTACGCCACTTTTTGGTCTCGAGCCATTTCGTGGCATTAATTGGTCAACGGTTAAGTGAACAACTGTTAAAGAGCTTCTTCGGATGTGATACAGACTGAATTCCTGATCAAACGTTGCTTGTACGACAACGTAGAAACCACCTTCGACTTTTGATTGATTTTCTGAGCTGTCTTTTGTGGCGGGGAAATTAGAATAGTTCTTCTGTATGTCGTTTATGGCTTAAGGAAGTTGAAATAATGGCACACACTCTTTGTGAAAGTACTGTGGTAATTAGAGAAGAAGGACTTGTTTAAAACTCTGAGCACTTGTGTTTGGATGAAATCAGGCGGGCTTCTCCAACTTGGGCCCTGACATCTATTTGAAGTATTATACAGAGATTAGTTTAAGCACTGGAGGATTCATAAGGTATCTCAGTGCGGTTCTGTGGAGCAGTTCGAGCCCTCTTTATTATTATATATGCCTACTTACACGGTGATCGTGCAATAAGTTAATTGAACGTATCTTAACTAATTCACAAATGTGTTAAATCTGGGTCAAGCTGATGCACAGACCGTACAACTTTCACTCTCCTTAAGCTGAAACTCGATAGTTGGACCACGTTCTTGACGTTCCGATTCTAAATATCCCTAACACTGGTTACTTAATACAACGAAAATTCACATGACTTTCTCCTTTACTATAAATCACTTCTCCTTTTCATAAATCACTTTACCTTTTTATTTATCATTATTGTCTTTAAAAAATTATTTAAAAAAACTAATCTGATTTATCTTCTTATGCGTTATTACGCTCCGTTTACACCATAATTTGCAGAAAAACACAGTGACTGTGTTCAACACAAATCCAGTTACAAACTGCGAATATTAAAGTTGACAAGGAAGAAAAAATGAGAGGGAATATAAAATAAATATCTTCCCTATTTTGTGAAGAAACACACACACACACACAAGCATACTTGCAATAAACAACGGATATGATGAACCCCATCAGCAGAATATCAAACGCGCTCTTACATCAAACATTTTCTGGAAGTACGAATGCGTTCAACTTGCCTCTCTGGACACAAACGTATGTTGACATAATTATGACAAATTATTGTGACTCTGGGTTTGTAGTTTGAACTTTCAATGACAATGACCAAATACACAATGAGCAGGACAGACTTTAAGTCACAATATCACCGTCAAACATAAAGTCACAATATCGCCAACTCCTTTGAGAAACAATAAGTTCGAAGTCATTGCGAAATGATGAATAAAAGAAAGTTATTTTCACTGGGGACTTAATTATTTGCAAGAATAATGAAATTAATTTCATTACAGTCACAGTGATTTTAAATGGAAAAATAAGTTCAAAAATATGATTCTTTGTTTGTATTAAGTGCAAAATATTGGAATCAATTTTGACCACCAGACCAAGAAAATAAGAAATTCACACAAAGCTTTCACTGATTCCCTTATTGTAGAACTTTTTCGAACATTTAATAATGTAGGATAATTTTCATCGTTCAGAAAGATTATTTTACTAATACAAAATAGATCCAACTCTTAAAACGCAGTATTGCAGAATAGAACACAAAGCACTGACTTGAATAAGAGAGTTAGAGAACTATTTGCTGTCCATGTGACCTAAATACGTGTATGAGAAGAATACTCCTGTTATGTAAATTTGCTAGAGGCAGGATATATTTGACTAATTAAAGCTGGATTATTGACTACAACGTTGAGTGGACACTTGGGCGGCTTAAGATGGATACATCCATTTCTTTTAAGCAATATCTTTGTCTGGCTAAAATTTGGTTGACTGGGAGTTTTCTAAAACAAGATTTACTCATTTCCATAAAAAATTTTTATAAACTTTTAGAAAATATGTAAAAAAAAACAGCTGTGACAAATTGTTTTAGCGTTTTTGGTTATTGCTACTGTGTGGCATCTACGCAAAGTTTTCCAGTGCGTTGGGCATCCATTTCCATAATAAATTTGCAATCACTTAATAAAAATTCCAATCGATTCCAATGTCATCAGCCATTGCCATCCAAATGCTTCTTTGCTTGATTTATTTTTTATCAAACTATTGACAACTTAGTACAACTTTGTCCGGACAGAAATCAAAATTAATTCAATTGAACCCAAGAAATGTTCGAGCATAACCTTTTATGTCACTAAGAAAAACGCTACAATACCTATAAAAAAATGGTGCGCAAAACAAATGGGTAAGTCCACCTTTAATGAAAACTTTGTGAAAACAAAATCGAGTTCTCAATATCTTGATATTTACGCTTCCTTCCTTCTTCAAATATTTGGCTCGTCTGAAGAGGCCTTAAGTATATCCTGCCTATTATTTACTTTATCATCGTTGGGATCAAACAAGAAGGTGCTCTTATTCCGCAAAGAAGCTGGTGAACAACTAATTTAATGTGAATGAATATATAAAATAACCTGTCTACAACATGTGATATAAGACGCTTTCATATTAGCTACTTATAATCAAATCGCGCTATGACTGCGCGATCACTCGCGTTATCTGGCGAATACTATTTGAAATTCACGAACGTATCATCGACAATGAAATATGTCTGGCATAGCTTTTTTTATGGTATGGAATAATATGTAAAATTAGAGATATTTTCTTCTCATTTTTTTAAAAGAAGTACCTTCAAACGAGTCACCCTTTCCTTTTTGTTTTTATGAAGCGAAAGGCAATTTATATTATGTTTTTTCATGTTTCTAAGATTTATAACTGATTTTATTTTTTTTACTATTAAATAACTATTATTATTCGTTTTCTATTCAAATAACCGAATAAATAATAATGTTAATCGATTAATCGAATAAAATAATTTTTATTTATTTAATTTTGTACTTGACGTGCAATACTCAATACATTGCTAGCACTCACATTATGAAAGGAAACAAATGTTTGTTCTTGAAATTGAAATTATTCGCATCAACTTGGTTAAGGATCTAAAGGAGATACAGCAGACTTGAAATTTCACTTCTTATGGGGACTACTATGCAGACTAGTTTTGGGTTATTTTTAACTTCTTCCGAAAGTGGTTACTGACAAATAAGCGCTTGCCTTTTACAGGACCATAAAGGCAATGAGTTAGCGAATACATTAGCCACATGGGCCACGCTAAAGTCATTGTACAGGAGTGTAGAGCTGGTGATCGCACGGTAAATTTAAAATGCTTCTTCGGCTATTTGACTGGCTTATGCCACAAAATAGAAATGACTTTTGATTGGTTTTCTGTCTGGTAATATTCGACTGAACTGCCTTTGTGTCGGTTATGCAGAAAGAAACAACGACACATATACCTTGTGTATATGTTATTTTAATGCAGATGGAAGACTTGTTTTTAACTGTGCGCTTTTGTGTTTGCATGATATCGATGAACTTCTCTGACCTCAGTACTGATCTTCATTAGAAGGGATAGAAATCGGCTTGATAAATGAGTCACAAAGGCTCCGTAAGGGGTCGCAGTGTTTTTGTAATCAAAAATAGATATCAATCCTTTGTTTTATTCCGACCTTCCAGACATACAACAACATAACTTTTGTATTCTTTGTTGTAAATTTTCAATAACAAAAAAATCGTATTGCAGAGTCCGATCTATAGTGCACCACTGTGCTTTCATTCATGAGGACTACATGTTATTTATTATTTTGCTGAAACAAAAAAGAACACAAATTACCTGGTAGCGCTATTAATAATCCAAAGAGTCCATAAGCCAGCCAGCAAGTGACAGTAGCTGCAGCAGTTGTTGCTTTTGGGGTTTGTAGGAAATTCATTATTGCCGCAACCAACAGCATTAATGGCTGCAATAATGTTGCTGTTAAATATAATTATGATGACAATGGCGATGGCGATGACTGTGTACGAGTATTGATGGTGGTGCTGTATTGCTGACAATACTCGTTTTACACACACACCTACACACACACACGCACGTTCCTATAGTTTTCTCTGTCTTTGTTGTACTAGAGATTGTTGTGCAAAATAATTCTTATTATCAACGTTTATGAAGCAAGATTTTTGTGCGTGTTTTTGTTTTTTGAATAATTAATTATTTTGTTTTAATTAATAAAACTTAATTTTAGTTTGTTAATAACTTTCTGCTTCAGTTCTCATTTTATTTCTTCTTTCTCTTCCAACCAAAGTGCTAAAATAATATTTAAAGTTATTTTATTATGCGGCGTAGGGAAATTTTCTTTTATAGTTTTTGTTTGTTTAATCTATTAAACTGTTGAAATAAACTTTTTAATAAACATTTTGCAATTGTCTGAGAGTTTTAAAGACATTTTTCCAACAATTTGTATCATCATCATGAAGGTCCTTTTCAAAATTCTTCTCCACTCTTCTGTTACTTTGGCCAAAGTTTTCCCAAGTAAATGTTTTCTCTCTTCAGTTTTTTTTTCGCTGTGTTCTAAGGGTCATTGACTGTTTACAACCATTAAAGTATATTTTTTGAAATAATATTTTTGCTCAGGCTTCTTTTTCGTACGTTTTCTGTTTGTGTTTGGTTTTTTAGTTCTGTTCTGTTTTTAAAATTTCGTTACAATTGAGTACGGAGTACTTTTGTTTCCTTCAGCTTGTAGTTTTGTTTTAGTTCTTTCGATTTTCCCTCTTATTTTTCTGCTTGACGAGTGTTAAATGTTTTACCCACAGGTCTGGAAAAGAAGGAAATAATTATTTAATTATATGGTTTTGTTAAACAATAATATACTAAAAAATTAAGAACAATTTGTTGGGTTAGGTTCAAATTTTCATAATAAAAGCGAAAGAAGTTCCAAAGAAATGGTTAAGGAAAAGTCGATAAGCTTCAGGAATAATCAAATATTGTAAAAAATATTCCCACGTTTCACTGGCTTAGTCTATTCACGATTAGAAAGAGCAATTGTTATAATCTATGAAGAATTTGTTTAAATTCGTGCTCCACTTTTGGCATTGGAAATATTTGGCTAGGTCTGATTCTAGGTCTAAAACTAGCCTTTTCCTGTAACTGAATCCCATTGCAGATTCAAAGCTTCTATACGACGCACAGTGTTTTGATCCCATATAACGCTGGTTCTAAAATGGAAGGAGTTTTTGTAGGATCTTAAAATTTAAGACACTACTTTAAAATACTCTAATTAATAAAAATAATGACCTTTGCAAAATTTTGACGCGCCCACCTCCCACATGTCTCTAAAACTCAAAGTGTTACTTTAGCTAAATGTGGGAACAGAAAGTTATGAAAGTCTACACTGGTGATGCGAATACGAGCAGCAAATGAGCCATCAATCAATTAACATTATCACAGCATGGCTTCTTGATCCTTTCATATGTCCTTTATGATAAACCTTTTATAACTGCTTCAAATATCATCCGATTATTTGGAAATTTTTTACGTTACGTATTTGAGCAAAATCGGCTGATGGATTAAGCAAACAAAATATGTTCCGTTCAAACATTTGCTAATATAAATTTTTGGTTTTAAATTCGAAGAGCAAAATATCACCGTAAGAGGCAGCCAATAACTCTTAAACAAATGTTTTTCATACTTCATTTTTCTTATTCTTATGAGGCAGGCGGCCCTTTTCTAAGTGGCTGCCCAGTTGGATGATATTATCTGAGAAATGTGTCGGTTATTAAAAGGTACAGGATATCAATTTCTTCCTGCTGTAAATTTGTAAAATTCTTTAGAGAAAAATTATAAAATTTGAAAACAAAAGATAAAAAACCAGAAGAAAGTTTCCCTTAAAAAAATAACATAAAAATCAAAAACGGCGAAGATCTCGAAAATCACAACAACAAACACAAAAAAATAAAAATTGCAATTTGAATATAAAAATCGGGGAAAATTCTTTTAAATAGGACGAAAATGAAACTTTCTGAAGTCGAGAAAACACAACAAAACTTAAATTTAAAAATTCTATATTTTTAAAAAGCTTCAAAATTTAAACTGAATTCACCATTTGCGTTTGACCAAATTGTCTTTTCTCATTGCTATACAAATGATTAGATTTTTGTTAGATTTTCGCAGAAAGTAATCTAATGATAATCGTTCTGACCGCAAAAAAAAAGTAAAAGTAAAATATTCGCATTGTCTACAATTACGAACTTCTTCAGAAATGCCACCTTAATAAAATAAATAGTCGAAGCTTTTAAAAAATTTTAAAAGCCCCACGACTGTCAAATTTCCATCCATATTTTTATTAGATTCATAACTTATTATTTTTACACTAAAATTCTTTCATATTTTATTTTAATTTTGGACCAGTCGTTTTACTTAATCGAATAGTGTGAAAGGGGCTTTAATGAGAAAGATAAAGGATTTTGTTCGAACAACTCTCAGCTTAATTTTGTGTTGGCTACAAAAAACTACAAAAAGTTGTATTCCCTAAAAAGAGCCTTTAATTGGAAAAATTTATAGCACCGACACATTTCATTCATTTAGACAATTGTTTTTATGGAAAGAAATAAATTAATTTTTTTGCAAACAAAAATAAGTTGAAAATTGATTTTCAATAAATTAAAACAAAAGTTTTTTACTTTCACAATGTTAGTAAAGAGAACACCAACTTTCTCTAACAACAAAAAATTTCCTACTTTTACGGTAATTTACAAACTGCCCACTGGCAAGTGTTTCACAATTTTATAACATAATTTTAGTTTATAAAACATACCTGAAATATTGTTCTCATGATTCTAATTTAACATTATCATTATCATTAAATCGGTTAAGTAAAATTAATTCCCACACATGATCTTAAGAATTAGTTCATAGCCCATGCCAAATACATCTACTTATGTAGAACTAATTCTTTTACATTTCTATGGAAATAATTTAAAATCAAAATTATAGAACAAGTTCTGGAAGTGATTGCAACCGCACTTGTTCCAAGGAGTTTTTTTTTTTACAAAATCTGAACTTCTTTTCATTCCAAATACGACTACACATGTGTTCTAAATGTTTTTCCTCAAATTTTCTTCATCTTTCGTTTTCGTATTATTGCAATCTTTTGCAGCAACTACTGCCGCAATAATAATAATAAGAAACACTGCAGGAACAACGGCAGCAACAACAATAAAAATAACAACAAAGAACTCTTTTTTTCTAGCACAACAAAACAAACAACAATATTTTTAGACTTAAATGTTCACAAACATTATCAAGTGTTTATATCTGCTGTTGAAATTGTTTTGAACTGTTTCTTTTTTTTTTGTTTTTTGTTTCTGTTTGCTGTACGACTGTCTCACACCCTGTACGTCCCCTCATAAGTCTCTCTGCCAGCATGACTGTTTTGTTATTGTTTACTGGTTGGTTATTTCGTTTATTTTCCCAGCATCTCAGACTTATTTTTCTTGAAATAGATTTTTACTCGTATTTTGCATTTTTGCACTCCTGCAGGCTGCAGCAAATTGTTTGTTTAGTCTCTAATGGAAAAGCCATTTTTGTCTTCATAGTTTTCGGTTACAGACTTCCCTTTGCTTTAGTTTCACGTTTCATTATTTTCTGACAGAAGTTGAATCAAATAAATCGTAACAAATCAAACTCAACTAAAAAGTTTTGTTTTTATTGAAAGTTAAGTATTGAAGTTGTGGAAAAGAAGCAATTTTCGGCACCACCAGCAAATATAAAGGGTGACCAGAACGATAGGGCAACAAATTGTAAAACAACAAGAACGTTGTGAGGTATCAAAATGATTCAGGCAGCTAAAAATTCCCGCCTCTCGTCATCACTGGCTTCAGGATGATTTTTTGTAAAAAATCTGGACCTCCACCCAACACATCGAGTGCCAAATTATCGTCTTTCCGGCACAAAGTTATACGTATGAAGGCCTCAATGCAACTTTAGAGGCTCATTGACTTTCTGGTGATTCCCAATTCAGCTGATCAGCGACGAATCAAAGTTTCTGTGTCTTCTTTGATACTGGCTACCACAGTGGCTATTTTTGCTTTACTTCGCAACAATCTCCGGCTGATTGGTGGCTTAAAGTCCAAAGGAGTGTAATCACACTCTATCATTCCCACGAAACGACAAATTGCACTGAAGCCAACGTGACGATTAAATTCACCTTGTGTTTATACAACTGAACTCAAATGTCGAGAACATCTTTTCTTACGCGTTTAGCAGACGTGAAACGATGGATGATACATTTGCATTGGTAAATTGGATAGTTTCGGAAATTTAAAATTATATTCACTAACTGCTCACCCTACAATATTGACCTTCTCTTAAGGTTTGAGCATGTTTCCGTCAGTCTTGCCTTGAAACCTTCCATAAAATTTAACATGTCAGTCTAGCCATATTGGAAGAATTGCGCTTCCTGGGTTCTTAACAAAAGTAAGAAGAGCAACAAAACTCTTTCGCTTTTGGAAATGTTCCTTAATATGATTTTTGCATTTAGAGACCCCATTCGAAGGAAGTGAACTATTTGCTTATTGCTCGCTACAATAGTAAAACTAAAACAAATTTCACCGACATAGATTTCGATTAACAACTCTTCTTCGCCATTTCATTGGACATGGTCTTTACAATTTCCAAAAAAATAAAACGATGCTGCTAAGTGAATGTTATCGATATTTTTTCGATCTCACTCCCATTACACATCAAAACAAAACCGTTTAAATATTTTGCAGATAAACAGCTGGTCGCTTTCTTTTCTTAATATTTTTTTTTTTTTTTTTGTTTCCCAAATGTCTTCATTTAGGGGTTATTTCGATTTTTCGTTGTCCTCTTTGTAGGCAAAAGATTAAAGAGAACCTTATATTTTCAATAAATGATTTGCTTAGAAAATATTTGTTTTTATGAATATTTTAAAATTGTCTAGAGAGTCTTGCTTTGGTGCAGTCATCGAAAAAATTTGAATTTTAAAGATTTCTTTGTTTGACTGCTTGGTTTCACTTAACGAAACAATTTCGACTAAAGAAAATTTTAGTCAACTGAAGCCGCTTAAGAGCAGAAATTCCCAGAGGCAGGAAGAGAACGTCCAAATAAAATAAAAATATAAAGAAAATGTTTGAAGATTCGTCATTTGGGTGAGAATAAATAGAACGAGCGCTTTGTAAGAGCATACAGGTAGGATATGTCATGCATGCTTGCCTGAACCCGCTCACGTATGGCGTGAAATTTGTTCGCGATGTTTGGGACATTTCTTTTTAAGCAGATATGTCACCGCCACATAGGCATTTTAATTTTATTATTATCTATTTAGTGGTTTCGAAACCGCGGATCTGGCAAAGCTGTCAGCTGTAAAATATTTGTCATATGAAATATCATTTAATTAGTTTAAGGTTTCGTATTTACGAACATGGACAACCGAATAATGCGTAAAAATCTGGTGGTTCAAGCGTAGACACTTTTCGAACATGACGGAGTGCTTATGATACTGAGCAAGGAATTGGCAAGATTATAAAGAAATTTAAAAACTGGAAGCGGTATAGTTGTGGTGCGCACCGTGTACATTGCTGAATATATCGCTTCTGTCGGTGAAAGTGGGCCTCTTTGCTTTTGAATTTTCACTTCCAGCTATATGAAGTACAACTCACGCAGCAATTAAAGACGGCTGACCATTCACAACGCCGTAGAGCAACAGACTCTCAATGCTTTTTTTTCGAATAAAATTTTCTTCAACAATGAAGCTAATTCCTCACTTGGTGGTTACGTTCACAAGAAAAATTATTGTATAGGGGACTCGAGGAACCGAAGAGTGATTGTGAAAAAGCCATTGCATCCGCAAAAAGTAACTGTTTGGTGCACATTGCGGTCTGGAGGTTACGGTCTGGAGGTTATTCGATATTTTTTTATTTTTAATTTTTTAACCGTTTTTTTTTTTTTTGGCCTGCAGTTAAGAACTGGACGATATGGGGTTTCGACAAAACGCTGCCATGGGCCACACCGATGTTTTCAAAACGCGTAATTTCACGTTTTGGCAGCGTCAATTGGTCACCAAGACTATACGATTTAACGCCGTTCGAATTTTTGTATGGCTATGTCAAAGACCGTGTCTCCGCGCAGATAATCCCCTAACATTGAAGTATTTGAAAGTCAACATTCGTCGAATTATCGCCAAGATACTGTCCGAAATGTTATCGCCAAAATACTGTCCGAAATATGCGAAAAGGCGAATGAAAACTACTTGAAAAGGATCGACTGTTGCAACCCATCTAGAGGAAGTCGTTTAAATTACTTTGTATTTTGTAGATAATGGCTAGATCCCCAAGCATTAGAATGAGATGAAATAAAAGTTTTATCGACTTCATAACTTTATGTGTGTTTTATTTAACTTTATATTTGGCACGTAAAAATGGATAACCCTCTGTAAGAGGTTGCTATGAGAAGCGTTTGTGCGCCAAAAAATTATGTACTGCTTAGAAAGTATGGGCTATTTTTTGCTGAGCTCGGTCTTTACTCGCCTATCCCAACCGTTGCCAATCTGATATGTATTAGCTTCTATTCATTTTAGTATATACCACATCCCCTCTCCTTCCTCGGTATCAGTCAGGCTACACTAATGCTTCAAGTAATGCGCCTACATAACACTAGGGGCGCTGCAACAAATCTATCATTACCTCCCTTCGCTACTCCATTCCTTTCTAAAGATAGTAGCACAATTATAGTAAATAATTAGTCAATTGCGTGAGTGTGTTACTTTCCTTGAAAAAAGTCACAGGGTCGTATATTCTTTGTACAAGGGTGCAGCTCTGCTGTAAGTATTTTTATATTTGTTCAAATTTAAACAAATTACCTTTAAAAAATTGTGCTAAATCAGGAATAGATGAGTCGTAGTTTTAATATTTATATTTATTGATTTATTAATTATTTTATTTTATGTTTATTTTTTATTATTATTCATAATTATAATATGTTATTTTGTTATTGGTTGCTTTAATTTTTTTTTTGCATTCAATTTTCTGTTTAGTTTTCTGTTTAATTTTTTTTTTTTTTTTTGTTAATTATTTCGTTAACATTGGAATCATAAATATTTCTCTGGCTTTAAAATATGCTTTAATGATAATCATGTTTTGCTACATTGTAGTCAGATAATATTAATATTTTAATTCTTGTTATTTTATGTTATTTTCACTTTCTTCTGGTGAATATCAAAACTGCCAGTTTTTTATAGTTTAATTTTTGTTATAAAATATATTTATTTTATTATAAATTTTATGAAATTTACGTTTTAATTTGAATTTTTCATTTCCTGTTGGCATTTGCGTTAAAAATATTTTGTAGCTTCATTAACATTTTTTCTCTGAAATAATTGAACAACATGTTTCTTACGCATGTTTAATGCTGCTGTTTGTTTATGAAATTATTTGCTGTTAATTAAATGAATTAACTTTTAATGTTTAAATTGTGTTTTCTAATGTTCTATAGAAATGTATGGCTAATGGATGTTAATCTTTCTTTTAAAAACTAATTTTATTATTGATCGTTTTTATTTAAATTTTATTATTATTATTGAGTTAATTTTTCATTGTTGCTTGCGAGTTGCTGTGGAAAATTAAATGCTTTTGTTTGTTTATTATTGCAAATTGAGTTTCCTTTTTTCATACAAATTTACGTAATTAATGTCGTTAATTAACAGGCATGTGGCCAGCAGAAGTTGAAAAGCTGTAATAACAAAGAAACGAAAGAAGGTCGTTAGTGGTGGACTTTAACAATTTAGTTTAAAGTAAATTGATAACAAATTTATATCGAAGAAAACGAACTATGCGCAGCAGAGGCAACACGTTACAGGAAGCAGCTGAAACTTTTAGTTTTTGTAAATATTACTATAATAATTTTCAAAGTGTTCAGTTTATCTAAAATAATAAGTTTAATAGTACTTGCGGGACTTCAGCAGAAATATAGAGAGAACTTCATAGAATTTAGTGGGTCACTGTAATGTCTTCAACAATATTTGCAAACATTTTCAGTCGATTCAGGTACTGGCTTGCTGAACAAGCCAAGTGGATAGTGGATGATTTCCCGATTTTGACATGCTAGAACTTCTAATCTTAGGAGCTTTGACAAGCATAAATAAGGCAAAAAATGGATAGAGGACATAGGCTGACGGCAATAACTCCTTATCGTGATCAACAAGTGGTCAAAATTTACAGAAAGCTCAACCTCTTCAAGGTCTGCAATGTTAAACCAATCCCCAATAATTTTCCGCTCCCAATACTTTTTCCAAACAAAAGTTGAGTAATGATGGTGCATGATGATGCATGATGGTGCATGATACTTAGTCTTGCTTGCATGAACATGTTTTCAAACCGAAATGCTCTAATTTTGACTTACACTTTGTTGTTCAAAACCATTCTTTTTGTACCAGAATTACTTTGCGTGTGGTATTTTTTCGCTTATTTTGCATTGGAATCTCTTTGCGGGTTAGAGATAGAGGGTAGTTATGTTCGAAAAAAAATTTGGAAGAAACAAACAAAAACTGGTCAACTCTGCATTTCACCCCTTTAGGAGGCACAATGGAAGCGGTAGGACCTAATTTCATAGACAATTTTATTAAAAAAATAGTTGGAGGCCGCCTTATGGGTTAAAGATAGAGTTTAAATACATCCTGGATGGGTCATTCATTTGACTGTTCTAGGGGCATTCTTGACACAGTTAGAGCGGTAGGAGCAAATTTTATAAATACGGGAAGTATGTATTCAAAAAAAATTTTTGCGATGAGTTATTAAACCTCATCTCACCTTCCCTCAATTCAAACTAAACGTCTGAAGCCTTCAAATGCTTAATAGTCAACTCGTTAACTACTTAAGCCTCAGCACCCTCGCTTGGTTTGAGGTGATAAATTGCCAATCTATTTATTTTATTTTTTTTTCTTTATTTCTAAATATTATTAACAAACTGGCATCATTATTTTTTGCAAACTATTTCGTCAAACATTAATTTTTTTTAAATAAGGGTCGTTAAGTAGCGCTGGCAAGCAATGGATATTTCAGCTTTAAATATCGATGGTTTTTATTCGATAGCTATACTATCGATAACACTTTTTTTTAGCAAAATGCCTATAAACCGATACAAAAATTAAAGAACAAAAGTATAAATTTAAATTTGGGTCTTTATCTCGGCTGCTAGTAAATTTTTTTTGTTGGCAAAACGCCGGTGATGCTGGAATTTTATGTAAAATAATTTTATTTTTATTTTAAATCAGGCAAAGGATTTTTAATTTGACCACATTAACGATTCATAAGAAAATTTTGTACTACAGATAGCATCGATAGTTTTCCAACAAACTAAGGAAAATATCGAATGAGGTGACTATCGGTAGTTTCCCAGCTGTATCCTTGAGCCTACAGTGTTTGAGTAGTAATCTTTTGGGACCAATAAAAAGAAAGTAAATTTTTGTGTTAAAATTGGATTGTTTAGTGAAATAGCTAAAAACAGAACTTAAAAGACGAATAATTTACTGAAACCGAACATAAATTTCCGGCAAGTTTTCAATCCATAATAATGGCTTATGAGGAATTTTATGTTTATGGTTTTAAAAAAATTTAAATTTAAAAGGAAAACATCATTTTGATTTTTTTATATTTATTCATATTTGTATCGTTACTTAAACACAAAAACTATTTATGCCACAAAGTTTTGTTGTTGTTTCCTTTCCAACTGATCAACTCTTGTACAAGTTTCTCAAGTATTCAATAACTCCAGCACAAAATCCCTTAAAGCTGGACTATAATAAGAATAAATTGAAAAACTAAACCGTAATGTGCAGGCAGGAAATGTACTTGAATCCAAAAAACTTGAATTTATACTCCAACAGCTCAAATCACTGTCTCCCTCAGCTCCTACTCTCTTGCAACCAACATGTGTATCTTTTATGGTTGTTTTGGATTTGGATTCCTAAACTCATGTTTATTTTAAAACTAATCTTGTAATAAAACCTTTAAATCTACATTATTAGCCATGGCCACGACCCAAAGGATATAACAAACATGTCTCATCCTCTCTCCCTCTCTCCATCTCTCTCTCTCTATATGTCTCTGAATATATTAAGTAGACAATGAACAAGTAGTTTTATTATTTTACTTAAAGAACAAAGCACATGGATGGAGTGCATGTTTTATTATTTTTGGCATTTTTCATGTACGAAGAATAATCAAGACTGAGAGAAGGGACATTTGAAATACAAAATGATGTAGCGCAATAATTGTTGGACAGTTCTCATGTTTTAGAAACTTAAACGGAGAATCACTTTACGAAGGGAATGAGTTTTTCCTACTTTAAGGGAAATACCTTTCAGGATAGATATTGAAAGATTGAAGCTTTCCACACTAACAAGCCTCCAAATTCCAGCCATATTAGTTTATAAAGTATTTTCTCAAGGAATTTGTTTCTATTCCCAAAGCACAAGTTAGCAATTTGACGAAAGCGTCTTGAAGCGGTTGATGCAACAAACATGAGTTTGCAATAAAGCTAAAGGATACTCCAGACGCTCTGGAATACAAATACATACATCTGTATGTATGTGTTGCTTGTAAATAAGTAATATCGTTGTATTGTAAAATGCGGGTACTTTTTTTTAAAGTTACATAAACGGAATTCCTTATTCAAATGTTTCGCAGTGTATTTATGGCCACATTAAAAAAAAGAGGGAAAAAAACGAAGAACATTTGTTTGCTTACATGGAGTATAAAACTAGAAATAGGGATTTGCATACGGACATAAAAGAGAATCATGTTACAGAATTTTCGTTGCGGCTGATTTACGATTAGTTGGGTAATATCAGCACGTGTGTATATGTGTGACAAATTCTGTGGATAATTGGAGATTGCAAATTAGATAGTTTTTGTGTCTGAATTAGGAACTTTAAAAATTTTGGAAACCAGCATTTTTTAAACTAAGCTCAGTATTACTAAAATTAGATTAACCCTACGAAGTGCGCATACCAGTTGTCAGAACGCACCCATTTTCGTTTACCTTTAAAGTTAAAAAGAAATATCTCTAAACTGGGATTTTTGTCGAGCTAGATTGGCTAAATGTGAACACTGTGGAGAGGTCCAAATTTACCAGTTTTCCACCAGAAAATAATATAATGATTTTATTTCAAGGTTCAATATATTATCGCTTTGTAAAACGTATTATTCGGGCTTCTTGCTAGTAAATGTGCAGTGCTCTCTGTTTCATAAAATACCAAAACAACATAAGTTAAATTTTTATTCAAACACAATTTACAGCACTAGTGAACATATCGACATGCATACATACATTTGTTTTCTCGCAAAATATTTCCACATAAAAAACACAAACAAGCACGTAGGTACCCAGTTGGCCATTGCCATCAGGACTATTTATAATTTTGTCATCTATAAAATTTTGTTAAGGACAATTACTCGTATGATAAGAAGATAAGGTAATTATTCAATTTATATTGTCGACAACATAAGGCACAGTGGCATCAATTTGGACGTGCTTCTGGAAACATGGAAAATGTTTAGTTGTCAGCAAAGTTTCTCTATGCTGAGAAACAAACAAGGAAGAAAAGCTTTTTTTAAAAAGAATAAATATTTTTTGCTCTGAAGCACAAACATTATTGAATTAAGAAACAATATTGTTAAAAATAGGACATCGGAAATTTCGGGCTTAGGTGTCCAGTTATAAGAACAATTTTTATAGCTTCACATGTAAGAGAATGGACATAAATGTGCCAAATACCTTTAAAACACCTTCAAATACAAGTCAAATCGTGTTAATTGTGCGAATCAGTTGAAAAAATATTACAAAATTCATAAATTCCTCGACTTCTTTTCAAAAGCAGTTCTCTGCAATTAAGGTAAATTTTCGGCAAAGCCCTTGATTTAAAAATAAAGTCCATTTTGCCTGTCGCTGGGACAAAAACAAAAAAACAGTGAACAATAATTCGTTTTCTAAGTGAAATAAAAGAGTTAAGTTTCACCGGAATTTTTTAGGAAACTAATAATATTCCTGTAATTGCCAGAGCATTTGTTCGACCATAAAATCATCAACGACAGTGTTCACGGCTCCGTCACTCATATTGTCATGCCCGATTCAAGTGCTTTGTGATTGAAAAAATCTTTAATAATTGGCTTGAACTATCACCAATGTGTTGTGTAGGATTTCCTGAAGACAGGATGTCTTAAAGACATGGTCAACTAGGTAGGTATGTACTTTGGTATTTCGAAAATGTATTTGAAATCAAAACAATTTGAAGATGTTTAGCGACTTCAAATCTCTACGAAAGTTAACTATACCTTCAAAATACTCATGTCGAATATTCTGTGAGGCACGAAGCACCATTTTGCTGGAACCGCAATTCGACGACGTGCTTATCACTCAATTTGGGTTTAAAAAAATTACTTATCACTAGCGCTGATTGTGCAGTAGTGGAGCCAAAGAGCAGCCCCAAACACTCCGTTTTTTGTGGAAAAATATTATTTGTTTTCGCAGCTGCATTATTTTACAATTTGATTATACAAATATAGTTTCAAACTCAATATTTGTTTAAAACAAACAGTAAAGTTTGGGGAAAAAGTTAATATTTCACAAATATCCGTAAATAGACAGCGGGCGCATGATGGCTTTAAACGCCTGGGTTCAAAACTCAGGCGCTGCTATTCTATAAAACTTCGTTTGATATGTCTGAGAACCAACGCACAAAGAAAAAAACATGGTTGTCTCATGATCACGGCAATCATATTTTGTTCTCTACAACATATACATTGTTATGTCAAGCATAGTTATTTGAAAATAGTTTAAACATTGCTTCAGTCACGATAAAAATGTTTATAGTTTGCATTTAATCATTAAATGATTAAGAGGACCATAATATTTTATCCACAAAAATAATATGAATTGCTTACAACCATATAATTCAATCGTAAGATTTTGCTCTAAGATTATGGTTACCTCAACTTTGTTTGAACTTTGCGATATTACCCTAAAGCACTAAGTAACAAAATAGTCCCTTTTAAATTAATGCACCTTGGGAATACCAGATGCGCCTCTCTATTACTACTCTAAAGCAAATCATAGACGCTGGAACCGTTGGTACAACTTAACGAGGTTGTACACGATATTACAACGTTTGTGGGCTCGTTGTGGTAAGTTGTGTCTCGGTTTTACGAAAAATCGAAATTTTGATTTTTTGGCAAGTTGTACAACTCGGTTGCATCATTAAGAGGCGTATCGTACAACCTCATTTTCTTTTGTGCTTATTATCGGAGAGACCACATAAATGTAAGAAAATCTAGATTTTAAAATAGAACTGAACTTAATTTAGAAAGTAATATTTTCCATATTATTTCAAAAAATTCAAAGAGACTTGTCCTGACTTGTCCTGTCTGTATGCTTCTTCAGTTGTTTTTTTATATTTAATTCGGTAGGAAATTTGTTGTAAATGTATATGAATTTATTATTATTTTGCGCAGTATTATATTTATCATTTTAGATTGGATTTTTAATATCGTGTGGTAACTTCTAACAGGACTCAACTTTCCAACACTGCCATATAGTAAACTGCATGTTGTTCGAGTTTTTAAGGCATCTTTACTTAACAAGATTTGTTTGCAAAATGAAGTTGTATACGATGTTATATTGTTTGCGGACAAAACAGCCAACTTGATTAGCAACCAAGTTGTACCAACGGTTGCAACGGCTGGAATAAAGATGAAGTTAACGCACAATTGCTGATTTGGTAAACAGTAAAGCTTTTCTATTCCTCTGCTTCGCGTCTGCTAAACTCGATTGCTTTTCAAAGTCTTAATATTATTAATTGCAGCTATTTCTTTTTTACGAAGGCAGAATCACATGTTGGTGTACAAAAAATAACTTTACTCCACACTGATCTCGATAAAATTATTTCCTCTTAATAATTTTCAAATTACCTTCAACTTTAGTAACTTACTTTTGTATTTGAACCCAGTATCATGGGAAGTTTGAAGCACCAAATACTTTCCTTTTAAGAATGAAATTTAATTCTTTTTTTTTTGTCTATTCTTGTTACCAACTCACGTTAGTACGAGTATCTATTTTTTTATTTTCAATTATTCCTTTTTGTGTTTGCTGTTGTTTGCCTTTAACCTCTTTGATAATCTTGTATACGTTTCATGTATTATTCAAGTATTGTTGTCCTTTATCATGCTTATTAAGTTGACTTAAAACAAAAATGCCAAAGGAAAAAATGGAAAACCCAAATACAAGACATTTTGTTGTGTTTGGCCTCACGAGGGCAGTGGGCGTCTAGCAAACTAAAATCATGTTAGTCCGTGTCAGTGCACCGATATTATCTTTTAAAAGAAACAAAAAAGAGCAGAATAAAAAAGGAAAGCAACAACATTGTTGAGGACAAGGAATACAAATGATTTTATTTTGTTCTTGTTTTGAAAAACAATCATTTTGTATGGGTCACGTGAAATATCACAAATTATTGACAGGAGAACAAACACATTTTAAAGTTCAATAATACTGATTACAAAAACAACAAGTGTGAGAAAATTTCCCACAACAGACAATTCAAATTCTCACGCAACTTTAAAGTTTATTTACAACGATTTCATGAAGGGAGATGTAAAAACTTAAGCCCATTTTGATATCAGCAGTTTTGTATTAATAGGGATGCATCCGAACCGATACCGATATATCGGCTTTAGTATAGATTTTCGGATATACCGGTATCGGCATTATTTTTATTTGCGATAAAAACAGCGTTACCGTTTGTCGACTAAGGTCGCAATTTGCAGATTTCTTGAAGGCATTCGACTTCATTTGCAACTTTTTCGGAACTATCTAATTTTCCAAGCCTACAATGTAAAAACATGCATCTTATGCATCTTACATTTCTAACTTGCAAGTGTAACAATATTTTCCTTTAATACTGACCGTTATTATTAAAGACCGTTAATCGCTTATTGGTGTATGAAGTATTGGTGGGATATCGTGCATTGGAGTTAGCAACTGAAACATGAAAAATCGTTTAACTAATTAGAAATAGTCCAATCTGGCTATATTCTTTTCAATAAAAACAAGAGCCAGCCACACGCGAAGAAACTTTGGAGGAAACATTGACATGTTCCATTAAATGTTGCATTATCTGTAGCTTAATTTTTGGCTCTCAAAAAAAATTTTTTTTATAATTTTATGTTTCTAAATACAATTTTTCATCATATATTTAATTACGTTTAAACCTTTTTAAAACAACAACAATTTACCCGGCAGAATTTTACTCTTGCACACTGCTGCTGTATTTATCGTTTGACTCGCTACTACCTCGACCAACCAAGTCTTTGTTGTTTTTCTTAAGTGATCAACATCTTTTCTCCTGTTTTTTCATTATGATGTTTGTTTTTGTAACTACTGTGTGCTTGGTTTCTTATAGTGTTGTTTTTGTTTAATCATCCTACTCAATTCCTGGAATTCATCTGTATTCGTATTGGTATTATATCGTTGTTGTTGTTCTGTGTGTACGAGTACTTACTCTCCTGCAAACTTGTCTGAGCTTATAGGTGTTGTCTTTTGTTGTTGTTACAGTGCAGTCTGTACAGTAGATACAAAATGTTGTCACACTATTTATTTCTGGGACCTTCTGTACATTGAGTGCCACAAGTATTCATACCATTCAATTCTTACAGATAAGAACAATTGCTCGCTTTTGTGATCGTAACAATATCGATGTTTACTATTTTTGATGGCTTAGTTCTTTGAAACTAGTAGTGCTGTGTTATCATGTCAGCTACTTTAAAAGTCACTGAAGTTTTGGCCCATTTTCTGGCTCGTGCCTGCTGGTAAGTAGACTCAATTCAATACGTCTGCCACAAAAGTTCATTTCTAAATGAAACTAACATTTGCCTAGCAATGCCTTCCAATATGTTTGGCGAAAGTCTCCATAATAGCAACGATTTTCTGCCAGCTTTTTGTCAAAACTTCATTTCTCATCCGAGTGGCAATCTTCCCTCGATCCTAGCACCATTTTCCAAATCATTGCCAAAAATATTTTTTGTTCTTCCAGCAAACTAAGTTTCCTGTTGGAAAGGCAGAAGTTAACCTGACATTTGAGCAACTCAGTCTATTAAAATATCTAAAATTCATTTAAAGCACAAAACATTTCGTTACTCTTTGTTTCTTGTCCACCTTGAAAATTGTGCTGAAGTACTTCTCAGTTCATTTGCTTTTTTGATTTAAAAACTAACAAAAAATCTTAAAATGAGTGACGAAAAAAAAACACTCTGAGTTTGAACATTTAAATTGAAAATTTCCTGCAGCCTTTTGCCATGATTCAACTTGCCTGGACAGTTATGATTCTCTTGGTTTCTCATTGGCATAATTTTAATTTCCTGTCTGTAATGTCGTATGCGTGTCTCTCAACATCAGTCTCTGACCAAAGACTTCATTTTGTATTCTTATTTTTATACTTTTCGTAATAAAGTGCATAAATTGTTTTAAGTTTTTTTCATTTCTCTGGATTAAAAAGATCTCTTGTTTGCTGGAAAAAGAAGACATTCAAGTTATGATTTTAAGACTTAAAAAAGTTTTCTTCTCTGCATATTTCTTTTTTATGCTTTAGTTTAATGAGGGAAAAGAAAACAGGATTATAATCCAATCAACTGCTTATGGTTCGTAATGGAAAACTTTTCTCGCAAAGGGATTTCCAGTAATGGCAGGTCTATGTTGATACACAGGTGTTGTAGCGACACACACCTGTTATTTAGTAGCAAGGAATAGAACGATGCCAACACACAAGAGTTCCGCCAGGTGATAATGGATCTGATTATGTGAGCAACTGTCTTGCGGCTAATCCGACCTGATATCCCAACCTAGTCCACCATCGCTTCTATGCCTTTGCATATCATGGATGGCAGTTCATCTAAGGCAGTTTTGGCACTATGGCTGTCTGGACCATAAGCCTGCCCCTTATTAAGAAGATTGGAGCTACCGATTCTCCTGCCATTGTCCGCTGCCATTTTAATACAAAGCTTCATATATCATACTCCAAAAACTTACCTCCACAATGTGGCCTTATTAAAAACATGTCCAGGATTTAATTGTTACCAGTCGTTTTAATAAAGATCAAACTTTTCTATTTCCAGACCCTAGACGAACCTCGTGGACTGGTTCCCTCAAACCTCCTGGATTGCAGTACATAAAAATGGGTGAATCACCAAGAAGTCTTACTTAGGAGCATATGTTTCATAATGAGCCTATGGCCTCCTTGCTCCTTATTTTCTAGAGAACAATATTGGTACAGCGATCACCGTCAATGGTGAACATTATTTGGATATTATAACCATTTTCTTTTCGCACAAGTTGAACGGTATCGACTTGGACGATACATGTTTCAATCAGAACAGCACAACATACCTCACAACGAACATCACAATGGATATTCTACTTTAACGATTTTAGGGCATGATTATCCTTCGTTCAATGTAACGTCACTAAACTCGTTTTTGTGAACTTTTCTGAAGCCGGCACTCCATCCTAATAAGCAGCAATCGACTAATGGTTTCAAAGCTAACATAACCCAGGCCATTGCCAAAACTCAGCGATATCTATGCGAGAAAGTCTTTGATTATTTGCTTCACGAGGCTCTAAGACTCGTGCCATAGTGCGAAGGCGTAAAGATATCGTTTCGATTCACCATACAATCAAAAAACAATCAACCTCGTCCCGCCCTTATTGAAAACGCCTTTGTATAGTGTTTTGCCAGGAATATTAAGTTTAAACTTTGCTTTCCTTCTACTAATTATTCTTAAGCAAAATTGGAATTCAAGATTATTTTCAGATAAATAAAACTTAATCGAGCACGAGACATGTGTTTGAAACTTTAAACGCATTTTTATCCATTTAGCCAAACAAAATGCATTAAATTGGGGGGTATAATTTTAAAGTTATGCGTAATTTTATGAAAGCGTTAATTGATAACTTGCTTATCGCTATATTATCTTTGAACATCAGCTGGGTTTTCTTTGGAAATATTAAATCAGCAACATTAATTCGATTCGAGTCCACCTTTTCAATAGTAAATTATTACCAAGTGATATGTGGTGTGTCACCCACTTGAGGTAAGAGAGCTAATTTTGCTTTATAACATTTGCTATTTGAATAGCCCAGTGTTTGGATTTGAAGTGTCCTATCAAATCTGTGACATATGCGTAAGATGTACAAAGGGAAACTTATTCTTATCTCAGACGTAAACATAAATAGACAGAACATTCATAACAGTTCCCTACAGAGTTACGTGCCCGCATAATGTCTATAAAGAGATGCAAACACAGATTGTCTCTCACGCACACACACACACACGCACTTACGCAAACACACAATTAGCTTGCACACAAATCCATCATGTAATTGAAACATGAGTTTTCCCCACAAAGGATTTGTGTATTAATCTTCCACATGGTTGACACTGTCTTCGAAAAAACTTACGAAAGGATGTTCTCTTTAAAGTTCATGAAGCAATAAATATGAAAGTGAAAGGAAACAAATCTGCAACCTCTAAGTGAGATAGAGGTTCAAGTTTAACGTGAAAAAATTAATTCCATTATCAAGCACCGAAAATTAGTTTGCGGAGTGTGCGCTTGGGTTTTAGAACCGTTCTGGAGGAGTTATACAAAATTTTAAAGGAGGCATTCCCTTTCACCTCTTTGCAAAATCTTAGCTCCACAACTGTTACAAAAATCATAACTTCCTGTTATCGGGATTATATCGTTAGTACAACCTTAACTAAAATGGGTCGATCACGAGTGTATTGCGTTTTAAGTTCTTTGGAACTCAGTGATGTAACTAGATTATAGCAGTGAAGAAAAGTTGAGTGGTGAAGTCGACCTTAAACCACATACAGCTCTCTATGGATAGTTCGAAGGAGCTGACGAAAAACCTCTGGCGTCGGTCCCCTAGAGTAAGACAGAGGCACATAAGATGAAAAATGCATCCCTTAATTCTTATAATGGCTTCTATAGAAGTCATTTGCAGCAGGCCCCATTCTATTTGCGTGATTGCCAAATCTACAGCGTCCGGTAATTGTTGCCACGGTACCCTTTAAATGCGTCTTCTGAATTTCTAGCTGATCCCTAGTTCGACCCCTATCTATACTGGGCCAGATTAGCCTAGTGTTCAGGCACGTGGGTTCTTCCTGACTTCTAGCCTGAGTCTTGTTGTATAAAACATTAAGTTGCCTTTTAGAGGCCGAGATAGGAATGTCGTAGTATTCTTCAATGTGCCAGTCCTTAGGCCTTGCTGCTCTATTTGCCAGGTTATCGGTCATGTCCAAAAATGGGCGCATGGCAATGAACTACCTAGGACTTAACATCTGATCTGATTCACAATCTTAGCAGGACTGAATTAAGAGGTATCATTTGCGTTAGGGTCATTAATAAATTATAATTTCATATGACCTACAAATGAATGATTTTTTTAGACTACTTTCGTCCTCAACCAAACTAGAGTATCTGCCTACTCAACCTTCAAATCCTTATAAAAACCTTGGGTGCAATACCTGTAAAAATGTACGTCTATCCTTATTGCATTTTATCGCATGAAAATTAATTTTCATTATTTTCCCAAAAAAAAAAAAAAAAATAAATAAATTAAACTTCTTCTTTCTCTCTTATGTCACCATTTTCTCTAATTTGTTCACATTTGATTGTAATACACTTGTTATGCGATAAGTATGAAAACAAATATTAGTTTCAATAAAAACATGATCAAAAAAATCAATTTAACGCACATTCAAGTTGTCACAAAAAGAAGGTAAACAAATGATGAATTGCTTCCGCTCGTCGGAAAATCCTTGTTGAACTAAACAGTAACATACTCACTCATACACTTATGCCACACGTATTTTATTACAAACTTGCACGTAATTGTTGTATAATTTCAATAAACTACCAACAACACCAAACAATTTGTGAAAATAACGCACACGCACGACACCGTGCTCAATTCGACACCGTGCTCAGGAGCTTGGTCTTCAAAAAACAACTTTGGCCACAATTTTGCACAAAGATGTGCATTTGCTTCCATTTAAGATTCAGTTGACACCAGAGCTTCTTCCAGAAGACCATTAACGCCGCCGTACTTATGCCAATAGGATGCTACAGCTCGCCCATGACTACCCCGATTTTCATGAAAAAATCATAATGAGTGACGAGGCACATTTTCATTTGCATGGACATGGGTTCTGGGCAATGTAAAACCCTCAAATTATTCATCAGTCACCTTTGCATCCACTAAAAGTGACAGTCTGGTGTGCAATTTGGTCAGGAGGAATCATTGGACTTTAGTTCTTTGAAACTGAAAACGGCGTAACGTTAACTGTCAGTGGGGAGCGATATCGTGATGTGATTGAAAACTTTTTAACGCCACAACTGCATGCTATGGGCTTGACTAACATTGGTTTCAACAAGACGGTGCCACAACGCATACAACCAGGATTACAATGGAATTACTGCGAGACCTCGTTCCACAACAAGTCATTTCAAGGAATGGTGATGTTGATTAACCTCCACGGTCGCCTGATTTGACTGCTCCGGACTTCTTTTTGTGGGGATATCTGAAAAGCAAGGTTTATGCAAACAAACCAGAAACGCTGGAGCAACTCAAACAAAATATTCGTGATGAAATTAATGAAATACCGTGTCAAATGTGTGAGAATGTAATGAAAAATATGTTCAAAAGTCTTACAGACATTTATCTGATATTGTATTCCATACATATTTGCCAACATTAAATAAAACATTTGTCAATATACGATCCATAAACAAACAAAGTAGTACACCTTCCCGGCGGATACCCTGTATGTATGTGTGCGCATATGATTGGGGATATGAAAATAATTTGCTAGTGAACAAATATGTTTCAACAACACTCGCTTGTAGTACAAATATTTAAGCCAGACACTGATATACTCGTAGTTATATCTTATAGGCGAGAAAGTTAAGAGACAAAAAGCCCAAGTTGTTAAATATTTTTTTCAAACCTATTTAGACCTGTGTAAAAATTGATTAAAGTAACGCAAAACTGACTACAACGTGCACACGAGCATCTCTATGGAAACCTCAGTTTTTATTTGAGACATTTTCCTGCAATTGATTGATTTCCTGTGGCCGCACTGGTTACACAGTGACAATGGCGTTAAAACATGTCGTTAAACCAATTAAAATCAAATTAATGATTGTCATACTTGTGGACAGATAACGAAATGTAACACGGCCTCATTAAGTCTTCTAATTTGTCAATATTTATTGAACATTTAGTTGTTTATTTTTTAGCGTAATTAACGATTTCTTATTCATTGCTCTTCCCATTCTTCCTTCCCATAACTTCCGGTGTGTGTGTGTGTGTTAGTTTACGGGAGGTTTGAATGAGCAAGTCATTGGATTATAGGAAGATATTTATTAATTAATCAGAGTGACAGTGAAATAAGTTTTATTGATTAAAGGGTTAAAATTACTTTGCTATATAAAGTTGACAGGATAATTTGGTGTCGTTAATATCTAATAAAAATAAAGTTTTTTTTTTTAACTTTCTTCATGTTTTATTAAACCCTTCTATTTAAAGAAATTTACAATATGTATTCAAATCTTATCTCTAAATTATTATTTATGAGGTATTACCAATGTAACAACTAGTTTATTGTTTTCAAATCTTAATAATAAAAGACTACCTACTATTGCGAGAGCCGTCTTGCCAAGCTCAATTTGTCAGTTTTTTTAGTCACTGGTGCCCATGAAATTGTAGTAAGTCTCATGCTAGAGTGTTGGAATATACTACTAGTATGATCACGTATTGGGACGAGTATGTTTTTGCTACTATCTGGACAGTAGGAACTTCTAGAACTCTGTGTATATTTTCATTTCTTATGTACCAGGGTGCGCATACGATAAGTCGTAAAATCCTAGACTGTCTTCTTTGTAGCTTCTGAATATTAGATGCGCAAGCAGTACCCCACAGCTGAATGCCATATGTTCATATTGGTTTTATTATGGAATTGTATAAAAGCACATTGTAGTCCAAAGCTAGGGTTGAGTTAGACCTTATTAACCAGCATAGTTGATTTGTTCGACGCTTTATGGCTGTTCTTTTAGCCGCAATGTGAAGGGACCAAGTTAGGCGTCGATCTAGGTGGATACCCAAATATTAAACGTGCAATTCCTGGAACCGTGGTATTTGTTATTGTTATTGGTTGCCAATTTTGGGAAACGGTTACGTGTGCACATTTCGATGGGTTCACCTTTATTCTCCACTTTTTCAACCAGTCCTCTAGCTCATGAATTTGCGACTGAAGTTGTTGAGATACAACTTCCGGATCATTATTAACACTTAACTATAAAGGCAGTGTCATTTGCAAACGTTGACGTATATGTAATTGCACTTGTTGGCATATCCGCTGTATAGATAAGATATAATAGCGGTGCTACCTCGAGGGACCCCTGCCGAGATTTCCCCTTTTTTAGCAAATATATTTGACGTTCTATTTATAAAATAGCTCTTCAGAAGTTTCTGAGAGTTTTCAGGTAGGACTAGAGTTATTTTGGTAAGTAACCCATCATAGCAGATTTTATCAAACGCCTGGGAAATATCAATAAACAAAGTGGAACATTATTGCTTATTTTTAAAAGCAGATCTAATAATTGTGAACTTGCTCTATTGTACTATAATTGGCTAGAATACCAAACTGATGGTCCGGGATGATGTTGATAATTTTTCAAACAATTTTGATGAAACTAATAGCAAGCTAGTGGGCTCGTTAAACGTAATCTGACTTAAGTCCTTACTTGGTTTAGAGATCATTACAATTTCAGAGATCTTCCAAGCCCATGAGAAGAATCCAATTCGCAACATTGCGTTAAATACAAACAGTAAAATTCTCAGAGCATACTTAGGTAAATACCTTATCATTGATCCAGTAATACGATCAGGACCGGGCGGTTTTTTCATATCTAAAGTTTTGATTGTCGATTTTAAAAACGACAGCCGAAATTTCATAATACCAATCACAGTTCCACTGATATTTGGAATAGTGAAACTAGTTATGACTTTAAAATAAAAAATCCTGCAACAGAAAATCTTTCTGTAAAACAGAAAAACTAAGATATTGAAAAGATTCTTCCCAAAATTTTTTCCTACGTTTAAATGTTGTAAAGACTTTTTTTATTTTAACAATAACTTAATATTTTCATTGTAATTCAAAGCCTTTCAACAAAGAAGTAAAATTAATTATGCAGCATAGTATTTGTTAATACCAAATTAAGTTCTTAATCAAAATCATGCAGCAGACAAATGAAATTAATTATTTTTCATCCATAATTATAAAATGTTTCCAAGAACAGAATAAAATTATTCTATGCAGATCGTTTTCAGATTTCCCTTTCGGAGCTAAACTATCGCATTCATAGTTACATTAAAATAATATTTTAATCCTTAATTTCTGTCTATTCCTATGACCAGCGGGAGGGAGGTATTTTTAATTATAAAATGTTTAGAGTTCAAATCCGTAAAATTTTTCATAACTCGTGTGTGTTGTATGTTGTTTTGAAAAAAGTTGTGAGCTGTGGTAGGAATTTTGTTGATTAAATTTTATTATTTTAATTTTGGACTCCATAAATCCAAAAATGTTTTAAATTCAAAAGTTATTTGTTTTTATATCTTCAATTCAAAAAGAAAGCTTTTAACTAGCAAAAGTTATGACAAAGTCCTTATTTTCATACTGACACATATATATATAAAGGGTTTTTAGTTAAAGGCGGGTCGATGTAGACCGTCTGTAGTAGTCATGTTCTTTTGGCGGCGTATATGGCGACTGATTCTAAATTACGAGTACCAGGACTGCTAAATAGGTTGAATTGTTTTTCAAAGTGAAACTAAATGTGTTTCGTACCGTTTTATAGAGGACTCACAGGATACTAGCGAGAAGAAATACGGTACATAGGACGACTCTATTCCAAAAGAGCTTCAACGGTGAGGCAAGCACTACAAATAACTGGTAACTGTTTTGCCATCAGAACGATATTAACGTAAACGCTGTAGACGTGGTTTCGGCTGGGTGACACTGCGGGCCACACAAGTAGCCATTCTGCTTGAACGATTTGTCGTTATGTAATGTATGGATCGTCTGAAGCCGCAGCTCTATGACAACAACGAGACGCAATCGACCGATATTTCAAAGTCATTGTCAAAGAAACCTCTGAAAAGCCGCAACAGCACATATCGGGCTGGATGGGCCTTTTAAATCAAAAAATTACTTCCTTTATACATTTTGCTTTATGCCTTGTTCTATTCCATTTCATTTTGGACTCGCCTCTAACGGAAACCCCTGTATGTACGCATGTGTAAGCTTACAGTAGTTAAATAAAAAATGTACACATTCGTTAATTTTTTTGTACCCTTCTTTCAATGTACGATACATGTAAAAACAATAACACTTTAAAACACTCACTGACACTCAAACTCAGTCACAGAACTACACATGATTATTAGGGTGGCTTCAAAAATTTTTATTGTTCACAAAACATAATGAAGTGAGAATAAAGGTTTGACTGTTCTCTACTTAGTCGCTAACGAAGACTGATATATTTTTCCGAACGATTTATTTTACTTAAAAGCTCTATTCTTTATTATCACTGCCGTTATATGACCAGATTCGTAATAGACAGTGGTCGAGCTTCTACGTCGATGCCACCGAGTTAATACAACGCAAAAGATAATCATAACTGTTGTGACCATGTATTTATGTACCTCTTGGTGGGGGTCGCAATCGCTTAAATTAAAGTATGTTACTGTTTGAAGACTCTTATCTTCCGCACCAGACAAGTCACAATAATTTCTGAAACATCTAAACAAAATCCAT
This sequence comes from Phania funesta, assembly GCA_963932375.1. Classification (NCBI taxonomy): domain Eukaryota; kingdom Metazoa; phylum Arthropoda; class Insecta; order Diptera; family Tachinidae; genus Phania; species Phania funesta. The sequence continues at coordinate 80,969,770 of OZ010655.1, read as the reverse complement.
GATATACCTTCTTTGCTTCATGGCTAGATTTATTTATTAATGACTATAATAATATATATGTAGTTGTGGCAAACATATAATGGTTATTTAAAACATTTTCAAACATAACTTTAGTTGCTATAATCAAGTTATTGTGCATATTTAATCCTTAAATGCCCTCAATGTTTGAGTTGAACAATACAATTTGTACTGAAATTCTAACAAAATATTTTAACAATCGAAATTTAATATAATAACTTTAACCATAACATGTTCAAACAAAGTTTGAGGTCAGGAGGACTGAAGTGGTTAGAGCGTTGACTATTAAGCATTTGCTGGCCTTAATCACCTGTGTTCGTTCTCAGCTATTGACACTTGATTTATGGCTCGTTTGCAACCATATAATTTAATCATAATAACTTTATCTTATATTATGGTTACCTCAACCATGTTTTTCCTTTGCATGCAACAGACTACTCATCACAGGAGTGTTTCTTGGTGAATATAAAAGTAAATCTTTCAGTGAGTTCTGACTTTGTCAAACCATCTTTAAAACATCAATCGTTGTGTAGAAATTGACAAGGGCAAATATTTTCAAATGTGTTTGTTGTTAAAGTCAAGAAGGTCTTCCAACTACCACAGGCCAGGAAAATGTATCAATAACTAAAGTAAAAAAATGCAATTTATAAAATGCCGCCAAATATCCAGTATTTTGCGTCGCTAGTTGCGATTTTGAAGAATTAAAATTAATTATTTATTAAATCAATTATAAAGTTTTTCTATATATCAAAGTAAATGTTGAAGCCGCTATAGGTCTAGTTTATAGGAGCAGATGTCTGAGCTTATTGTCCTTATTTTCACGTACATGTTTTTGTGCGGATTTAACCAACAACAAACATAACAGAGCCTTCCTACTGATCACTCGAATATTTGTTTTTTGTTCTCTTTCTGTGCATGTACTCATGCTTGTACAAAGCAGCAAAGCAAGGGTACAAACGAATGCAAGCACATAAAAATACGAAATAAAATAAAATAAAACTCGAATACATTGGCGACTTTTTATTATAAAAATAGCAAAAGTACAAAAATAAAAATTCTACAACGAAACCAACTAATTCAAATAAAAATAGGCTTCTGCCTACCGAAGTCTGCTCATATTTTTTGAGTTACAATGTTTCCATCAAAACTGTTAAGAGAAGAAAGCAACAAACAATCGGCAACAAAAATGTTGAAGCAACAAAAATTATTTAACTATATTTTAACAAATAAGGAGCAAATAAGAATAACAGGAATAAATAATGGACAAGGACTGAGATCAGTCAATGACTTGTTTATATTTCACTTGAATATATAAAAAAGATGTTGAATATTCTGAAAAGGATAAGTTTTGTTTGCACTTTTCTAGCAATAAATCAATTCTTCGTTAAATTTGAAAATACAACTTTTATGATCAAAATTCATGCATTTGACAAACACGTTACGAAAATGGAATCGTGAGCGATTGGTTGAAAGCACACAACAATTTTTAAAAACTACGCGCATCGGAATTTTGTGATGCTGCGTTTCTTTTTGAATTAAAAGAAATGCAAAAAATTTTTTAGGCAATAAAACCAAGAAAATTTGCAAATTTTAGGTATAAAATTTAAAATTTGATTTAAATTTGAAAATTCGAAATTAAGTCCGAAAATTCGAAAAAAAAATTAATTGGTCTTTGTATGGACTTTTCTACCTTCGAACTCGATGTTGCAATTGTAATTGACTTGGGTGTTTCATTACTTTTATTTATCGGATCACGAAAAATCTCCTGCTAAGCTTTATATTTTGCAATATCACCATCATCAGGCATTTCAGCTGCTTTATAAGCCAAGCGAGCAATGGTGATGATCTAGCTACTTGCTTGCCATTTAGCGATTTAGCTGGGAAAATTACACAAAAGAAATATGAAATCCAAATATAAAATCTAAAATATTTCCAGGGTAGATTTTTGGAAGGAATTTTCGTCATTCGTTCTCTCAGAACGAAAAATGACACTAAAGATGGCACATAGCCAAAACCGGTTTGTCACCAAACCAAACTTAACAAGGGATGACGGAAATTGCTTCCAAAAATCTGCATCAAAACACCCGATCGGAATATCAAATCAAGAATATTTCCTGGGCTTGCGATTTCAAAGTTTTAATCTGGCAGATTATGACGAAAGAAAGCAACAATCAGTGAAATTCCCGGGAATTCTCGCACGAATTTCCCGGGATTTAGGGTATTATATTGTTGGCTTATTAGGTCGGTTCTAGCCATCAGAAATGGTCTAAGTACGAGTAACAAATTTCTAATAAAACATTGTTTAGATGAAATGTCAATTTAAGTGGACAGTTTTTGACTTTGTCACAATTGAAAACCACAACCAACTTGTCATAAATTTCGCACAGATAATAGCGGCAAAAGAAAAGAATAAAGTTTATAACTTACAAAATTGATAACTTTCAATTATTTTAAACCTTATGCATACAAATTTATGTTAATTTTTACAACCACCTAAGGCCATTTCGCACTATTAGACTAAGTTACACCACATGTCAAATACACAAATAACATGACAAAGTATTATAGTGTAAAAACCACATGACTGTCAAAAAATACGAATTAAGACGGCAATAATATGGCTCTCATTATTTTTAAAAAAATTCTGAGATTTTTGATTTTGTCAGCGTTGCATTTTAAGAGAAGTGCGATAGTGTAGTCACACAATGTAATGGGAATTTTTACTTTTGAGTTTTTTTTTTGATAGTCAGAATGATTTTTATTTGATTTCTAACTGCAAAAATCAAACATAAATCTAAACACTTGCACAATAGTGTGAAAGGGGCTTTAGCACGTACATATATTCATGTGGTGTTTTTTGCTAAGTATTATATAATAAATATTGTAGATATGCTGATATTCGTATGACGGCAACTACGAAAAAATGTAAAATAAACTAAAACTACACTGATGATTGTGTTTTTGTGAATATTTCAGTGTAACAGAATGACGATTTTGTGCCATAAATACGTGTCTCATGTAGTCCTGTACATGTTGTTCCTTTTTCTTTCATCTATTTCATCTGCATGAAAAATTATTGGTTTGCATGCTGGCAGTGCTATGGTTGTATGAAATATTTAAAAATAAAAATTTACTAAATTTTCAAGTTCAAACAAACTAAGTCGCATGAAACATTAAAAACAGCTCAGTATGCTCAGCCACGTCATTCGCCTAATTTGCTTTTACACTCCTTTTTTTGAGAAAATGTTGTTTAGCGATAATACTTTGAAAATAAATTTTGATTTTGCACAATAATTTTATCACAAATTTCCTACCGGCATTCAATTTTGCTTGACATAAAAACTCTCTGATTTTTTTTTCAATTTTCAATTTTTGTTCGATAAAATTTTTCACAAAATGCTGAAAAACATTTTTGTCGTTTGTTAATTTCTATTTCTAACAAAATACGAAAACTATAAAATTTACACAAAGTTTATCTTTCATCGTGCACATGCAAATGAACTGAGATTTAATTTAATCTTTATGTGTCTATTGATCTCTAATTTGCAGTTGAATTGTCAATGGCTGGCGAAAGTTTCCCAGTGGTAGACAAAAATGATTCAGCAAATAAATAAAAATGTAAAAAGTAAATTTTATTTATACAAATAGATATTGATTGAAAAAAATTAAAAATTAAAAGCGTTTTAACAAAGAGTTTAAATAATATTTGTTTAAAAAGGGAAATATTACCCAGCAAACATTTTTGTGTTAGATTGGAAATTATGTTCAGTTTTTAATAATTCCAAGTTTTAATGAGAAAAATATTGCAGGAAAAAGAGGCTGGAGCTATAGAGTTCATCTAGGTATAAAGAAAACTGTCTTACGTATTGAATTGTAGTAAAGGGAAATTTATATTCTCTGGTCTAGACTCACTTGTTCCATAACCGATGAAACAGCACATATCAGTTATTTAATAACTTAATATGACTTTACACATAATCATGCGCATTTACACAGATGTATATTTAATACACGAACAGTGCTATAGCAACAGAAACTGGACACTACGTCTATTCAGTGGCAAATCACACAGTGTCTAAACGGTATTAATTATCTCTTACATGCCATATTAAAGTAACATGTGCCGTCCATGCAAAGAGCAAGAACCCAAAAGAACCAGTCAGGTGATAAGGCAAATTTCGATGCTGTGTCTATGGTGTCGTATTAACTGCAACAACCTGGTAAGTTCATAGCTTGCCGGCCGGAGTACAAGCAAAAACATGATGAATTGATCAATTTCCGCATGACAACGCTCGGTCCACTCTGTTGACATATGTACTCCTCTTTCCAAGTACTGCTAGTTCGATCACAGCTAATATGAATTTTTATCGTGCCAATTTGCAGCATTCAAAAGTTGTAATGCCCCAAAAGACGAGGCATTTCACTCAAATGCAAGATTAATAGTTTCTCGAAAGGCATAAAAATATATCAGCGGCCGATGTATAATAACTGTGTCAATCCTTTCCTATTATTGTTTGCAAAAATAAAGAATTTTTCTGCACAAAAAATTTTTTTTCTGTAAACTAAAACCAGCAAGTTTCTTACAATTCACCCTAATTTTGTAACGGCCACTACTTAAAAAATAATGCGCCCAATCCTGATGTCATGTTAGCATGTGAGAAAAAAAGCCTCTGAGTTTCAAAATAAAATGAAAATAATTTTTTAAAAAATCATAACTTTTAATCGTGGCCTTAGTGCATTTTACATTTATGCATGTTAATCGATTCAATTAATTTATTTAATTAATTTAAAATTGAATAATTATTTAATTTCGTTTTTTTTTTTTTTAATAAATTAAAAACTTAAATAAATATTTGCTTAAAATCAAACTTTAGGATGAAGCAACAAATGCTTTCTGCAGACAATTTGCTAAGCCGATAGACTGCAACGAGTCACTGCCCTCTTGACCAATCAAACACGATAGAAAACAAAAAAAAAACAAACAAAAAATAAAGTTCTCTGATTGCTTTTATATTCGAGTACAATACATAAAAAGAATATCGCTCTAACGTGGAGCAAATTATAAAAGAATTTATAATAAAGTAGTTATTAGGTTATAAAGGCCACGCCCACTTTTAAAGTTACTAAAATATTAATATAGCGATGAATACTGTATGTATTGTCTTAAACTAGGGGTGTGTTTTCTCTGACATTACAATTTTTGACACACAATATTGTGCGTGATCTGCCAACTAACAAGTCCTTTTTCAAATCACTTAATATTAGTTAATTAATTTAAATATTCACATCATTATTATGTAAGCATAAGCAGTTCTTGAAATTATGACGCATTCTAGAAGTATGTAAACACATACTTCTAGATGATTTGGGGTGTAAAGTGAATTCTATTTGCGACAATGTCTATGTTTTCCATTTGAAAATGGATATAATTTTCATCAATACAATTAAATTTTAATTAATTTCTAAAGTGGACGTGGCCTACTTTGTTGACAATATTTATTTTCTAAGAATTATTTGTAATCTGATTTTCGAAACCATATTTTCTAAATTGAGCTCAGTATCACTTAAATTATACTATATTGTGGCATGCACCTTAATTGAGGCAATTAAATACTAAATTGAGTTATAGACTCTCCAGCTCATATATATGCAATTTAACTAACTCAATTAATATTTGATAACTGAAAATCTTGTCATTATGTTCGAAATAACTTGCGCTTGTGAATTTGGAAGAATGGAGAGAAATTCGTCTTTAAAAGAAATTTGCTAAAGAAACTATTTGTTTCTAAAAGAAATTAATTATTTGAAACGTATTCCATGAAGGACATTAACTGTCAACTTCACCTACAAGTTCTTTATATTTTTGTTTCAATTTTTATATACCGAGTTCGATTTCTGGTATGCAGATAATAATGTGGGTGTATTGATGTTGCCTTGTCACCTTGTTAAATGCGCCATGATTTTGCCATTGCACAGAGCTTTCTATGCTCACTAAGCACACTTTACCAGAATTGCATATGGATGTTTACTCAATTAATGCTGCAATTATGTACTAATTGCTCAATTTATTGAGTTCTTGTATGGTAAATTGAGCTCAATCAAGGCCTTAGTTGAGAAAACTACGTAATTGCGCAATTAAAGTGCATATCTGAACATACTATTAGATTAGGCATACACAGCGGGCGTGGCAGTTGTCCGAACGCCACCATTTTATAGTATTTTTTCCGTTCAATTTGAAATTTGTATAGTTTGTGGAAAACATCCCAAAAATATAATTTTAATCGGGCTAGCTTGGCCAAATGTGGCACTGAGCAATAGATCATCTTCCATCAAACTTTCACGAACGAATAATTCATTTTTAAGACACTTTAATTGCTAAGCCTTATTGTTAGCAAATTGGCAGTACTTTTTTTATTTAAAATTTTTAAAATAAATTTTGATTTCAATTCCAGTTAAATTTGCAGATGTTTGCACTTTTACATTTTTTTTTCTTTTGGACTGTAATCGTACATTCTATTTTATTATAGAAAATCCTTCTTAACTTATAAACGAAAATAATACCTTCCTTCGTACTTGTTTTAAATTATGATTTTTTGTCTAATTCACAATCATGTCCTGCAGCTCATTACAAAAGTTATACAAAACAGAAGAGATTAGGAGTGATTCCTTACTCTTACCCTGTTTCCTGTTCCAAATCATACAACACACTTTATCAATAGTTTGACAAAAGTTGCTTTTTAATATTCTCAAAAAACCTTATGAAAATTTCTACTTCAACTCATTTGCAAATGTGTGCTAAAGTTTATCATTCAATCATTCAATATGTTTTCGAAATAATAAACTGAAAGTTTTTCTATGACAAGGATATTCCGGCAGGTTTTCGAATATGTTTGCACTCATGTATGTCGTGTGTGTAAGTTTCGTAGTACATTTTACATGTCCTTATCTTCATTGTACGTATTAGTTGTGACATTTTTGCTTTCATTTATAATCTGTGCTTTAGAATACTTTAATCCTTATAAGTCCTTGTAGAAATTAGGGTGTTACGTAACTGCCCTTAAGGTGGTGAAATTAATGCAATTTGTGCGACTATTAATTGTGACAAGAAGTGATCACAAACATTTGTCTGCTTACCGGAACACTATTGCTATAAATATGAGCTTTACGTGCGGAAAAGTTAAGTGTTTGAAATAAATATTTTAATCCTATTGTGCAACTGATTAAAGGATTTAATTAAAAGTCATTGAGGTTGCTAATTTTAATGATTGTTACACAACAGAATATAAGGCAGGTGTTCTTGTTTTCAAAGGCCTTTGGGAAACCTTTAAAAGATTAGAGCACATAAAGGGGTTTCCAATAAGGACGGGTCGATATTAACATACTGTGGTGGTCATAGATATAACAGCATTCCCAAGTTGTATTATTTTATTATGAAAATAACTCATCATTAGTACAAGGGTTACATGCAAACTGGATATTTTAGTACAGGCGCAGCCCCTTGAAATTTGAAGTTTCGTGAGGATCGGTTATGTAAACAAATAGCAAACACCAGTACGTCAAAGGCAAGCAATTTTTGAATAGAAAAGGCACATTTTTTGCCAGCTCACGCGAATGTCATTAATAGTTATTTTGGTACGGCTTGTTGTCCGGCGGTGTCATTATTCCGTATTTCTTAGAAAGCAATATTGGTGAGTCCATTATCGTGGGGGGAAATTCTACAGATTTTTGGCCTGGACTTAATATTCTTTTCGCGTGACGTATATTTGAGGTTAAGATTGTGCAATTTAGCCATGATAGACTTTTTCATTTTGGATTTTAAGCTAGTCTCTCGCGCCACCAACTGGTAGCGAAACTACTGGTGTTTTCATGTCAGGCCAGAATTTTATTCGGCCCGACAAGAGAGGCCAGAATAAGAAGTGCTCTCGTACCATCGGGCCAGAATTTTTCTTCGCCCCGAAGAGAGAATCGGCCCATGTGCACTCGCAACGAATAGTGGTGGTATCTTCTGTAAGCGTAGGATGGTGTAAGGAGCTGATTAGAGTACCAGAGCATGTGTCAATGGCCACCGAAGGCCCATTGTATTTCGTGTCGCGCCGTACTTCTTAATTTAAGTTGAAGAATAAAGTTTACAACGTAGTTGAAAACATTTATATGAACTGTCTCGTCTCTTTCTTGGAAACAAATAAATATTTTTATTAATTAGTTTAAGTGAAGGAAAGCATTTTTATTTGGTCCTGTGCTCGTAACATTTAGTTAATAATCTATCGATTGTTTAAAACAAATTACGAAAAATAAGATACAGCTTGTGTTTTTATCTTGATAGCCAACAAATTCTATATTAGAAAATTAACACATAACACAGTCAGAGTTATTCCAAAACATTTATGACGTTTTCTTTTCTGAAAAAAATGCTGCCTTCTCAATTGAAAAGTTTTTCCAAAAAGGATACCTTTATAATAATTAAATCTAATTTTAACACAAAAATAAACCGTTGAAATAAAACTCTAGTTTGTACAATCAATGTACTGGATACAGTTGTAAAAAAGAATAGTATTTCACCCAGAACTTAAAGTTAAGTGCGAAAAATGTTACATATAGTTGAAAGCCCTTTTCAAAACCGGCAACAATTTAATAAATGTCTTTCTAGGACAACAAAAATTGTCTAATATTTGTAAACATATGAAAATTTTATAATTTTTTTTTGAAACTTAACTGTAGAAAGTTTGAGCTTTACACACATACGATGTGTTACATATTTTTGCATACATGAGTTGTTTTGTTTTTAGTTTAGCACAAATACACAATACATAATTGTAGTATTTATTTACACACATACATATCTACACACTACACATACAATATTGACACGTGTGTATGTTGTATGTTATAGTAATGCATGCAGCATGACTCTATAATATTCCAAGGCAAATTCATTTACCCTTTGGCCAGTATTTGTAACAAAGCATAAGTTAAAACAGAAATGAGAGAAGTGAAGGAAGGGATCAATAAATTGATTGCAAATAAAAGTACCTACGATTTGCAAGAGAGATTTTTCTATTTTAATTTTTCTTATATTTATTGCAAAACAAACTTTTAGAACAAATACAAAAATAGAAACAACACACACATATACAAACACATGAGTATTTACACACAGTGGGTGAGTGTTGTAAGCTGACACTCACTTGAGCACACTATTATTTTCCTTTAAAATAAAGAATTTTCCTTTAGATTCTCATAAGAGTTTATAAAGTTCTTGTTGTTGTATGTTGAAGTTTTAAAAATATAAAAATAATATTTCAAACTCACCGTTACATTTCTTTTGTTTCATGCAACATTGCACCTGTTTTAACTCGGAAGGAAATTAAATTACACATTTTCACATGGAATTCTTTAAAGTTCTTATTTATTTATTGATATTCAATATATTTCCTTCTTAAAAGCCATCCCCTTTCCAAGAAACAATATTTCATCGATTACAATCTTGAAACTTATTTCCATAAAACGTTACAATAAGCTGGGTGATAGGTAAGTATGGAGATCGAATAACGAATAATTGGATAGAAGAATTTCTGAATTATTCGACTCTCATGTGCCTTGATACGTTTCAAGAGAAGACGTAAGATTTTTTGCAACCCAAGACGGAAGATTTGTAATTCTGATTTCTGTCTTTTTAATTACATCATTTAATTTAATAATATTTGAACGTAATTAATTTTTTAATTGAGGTGGCGATGGGCTACATTTAATTGGCACGATATTGTTAAGAAAAATATATTTCTGTTGTTTGCCATGCTCAACAGAAGGGCAATTTATCTATTTACTACTACTTTAGGGCCTTCGCCTTAATTGAACAATTAGGAAATTTACGTCATGAAAGCCTTAAATTTACGATACATACAATATCAACTAAATTATTAATTGAGCACTTGTTACTTAATTGTTTCATTAATTGCGTACAAATTCCCTGTGCAACTCTTGTAAACTCTGTACAATGGCAAAATCAAGGTGCATTCCACAAGTTACCTGTGTCATCAATACATCTACATTGTGTATTACATAGCAGCTGTCGTACTCTCTATATTAAAAATGAAAATAATAATAAAAAGAGTAATTGCAGATGTAGTTGACAGTTAGTTTAATTCTGGAAATTTTGAACGAAAATACGTTTTTAATAATTAATACATTTTGAAAAGAATTAATTTATTTTTAGCCGAATTTCCTTTCAATTTTCCGAATTCACAAACACAAGTTTTCAGGAACGAAATTGACACAGTCGCAGCTATCAAATGCCAATTGAGCAATCTATATTTTATATGTGTGAACACCGAAGCCTGAAACTCAATTTAAATTAAATGTCATAATTTAGGTGCCTGTCTGAACACAGTATAATATTTTATGTAGATTTTTCGAACGAATTTCCGGCATGACTAGGGACATGTTTGGTTTAGAGACGAACCGGTTTCGGCTATGTGCCATCTTCAGTGTGATTTCGTGATCTGAGGTTCGGAATAAAAAATCAAGAATAATATTTCAGTTCGTTTGTTCATTCTGTAGCAAAATAAATTTAGACAAATTTCTTTTATTGGGTTGTTTCCCAAAAAAGTTGTCGTTGATTTTTATAAAGATAGAACTTCAGATTAAGGTTTTTTTTCAATATTTTAAAGCAATATTTGAAGAATAAACTTTAGTGTGAACAAGTTTGTATTTTTGGAATAAAAATAGTCCCATTGTGATCATTGGAAATTTGAACTGAGCCCATTTTATTGACTGTAGCAATAGTTATGAAGAGTTATCAAAGAGAAATTCGTTGTTCCACCATTGATGTCCGTGCTGAAGATAATATTTCCAGTGTTTTAAAATCGAATTGAGTTTTCAGAATTATATTATTTCATTTTAATGGTGCCGTCCTAACAAACAATCAAACAAGATATTGTGTTCATTATTTCAACATTCTTGTAATAGTAAATGTTGCAACCGTTGTTGCAGTGTTTTGTGGTAATAGCAGCAGCAGCAAAAGTAGCAGCAGATAACAATAAATTACGTTCATATGATATGCTTTCTCTAAACATATAAATGTTTTGTTTTATTTTATGTTTTTATACTTAAGTACACAGATAAAGTCAATATTATAGTTGTTGTAAAGAGTTTAGAATTTTATTATATTTACATACTTACACTCGTACATACACACATACCTAGATATAAACCGATTCTCGAACGATATGAATGGCAAATAAATATAAATGTTTTATAAATGCCTGTGAGGGGAAAATTTCCAATCGAGACAATGTAGCCGAACAAATAATAAGAAATTTATGTTTGATACCAGGGGCTTATGTAAGAAAAGTTCAGTCTTAGTTGACTACAAGAAAAAGATTGAAAATAGTTTAGTTTCATATTCTAATGATCATTTTCAATTCATTCAATTGCACATTTTTTCAAGTTTATTTCTAAAATGTTTAAAAATAACGATATGCCGACTATGAGGATATCGATCGATTGTGGCTTAATTGCATAGAACTGCACAAAGAAAAGTCTTACAGGGTCTAACTGCACGCTCTTGGTTATCAACAGACATCACCTCCGCGAGAAGTAACCGTACCCTTAAATAGCGTAGGTGGACTGTGCATTAATGCATCAACGCTTTACTGCTGGGATCACATATCGTCCACGATCATATTGATCGGTTCGAAGGAAAATAAATAGGTTATATTTGAAACACATCGCCCGCCGTTGACGGGGATAGCTTCACAAATATAGTTGCCAAAAAGGTTTTTTTCGATAGGGTAGTTTTTTCTGTATCAGCTGTAAGGACATTACCGATACTTATGCAATGCATTATGCTGGAACTTTAAAAATAGGATCAGAGTAGGAGGAAAGCGGAAATAGTGTTTGTGAGCATTTTATTGAAATTTTTCGACCTTGAAGGAGGCAGTAACGACTTCTGCATGTAATTTTTTCCACATACGAACAGTACGACTAAAGAACGCGATTTCGCTGTAATGTGTTGCGCGCTCCACTGTTCAATCTACCACAAACGGATGAGACCTTAATGAGAAACGTATTACACGCATTATTCGACTATAAGGAACAAGTTTCCTAATTTCATTGGAGCAGATTTCTTTGTAGTAACGATAAAGTGTAACACAACCCACATTGCGTCGATGTTCCAGAGTTTAATACCCTACTGATAAGCAGCATCGGCCACTCTGATACGCTGTCTGAATGCCTCAAATTATATCTTGAACCACCAGCCTATACATGGAAGCTGTATTAGATTTTAGGTCAAATGTAGGTGGCGTAACTAATAAGGTGAACGGGTGGAGTGAAGTATTTTTGAAGCGTCTTACAAACTCAAGCACTTGAATGCTAATTTGACGATCTGAAAAATGTGCTTAGCCCAACGAAGATAACACTGGGTTTCCATGACAAAAACATCAAGAGCTTCTGATTCCTTAATATCTGCACCACCTATAACTACAGAAAAAGCAATATAAACTGCCATTCGCATTTGAGTAAGCCTTATGCAAGCTTTCGGTTGAGCGCATCATACATATTGTGGCTAATGGTTCCAAGATGCAAAAAATTTGATCTATTACTGAATAACCACGAATGGCAACTGCTGCTATCATCTGCAAAAAGAATAGATATGATCGGAAGTACAACATTGAAGGTTATTTGGAACAATAAGAAATATTGTAGCAGAAAGTACTTGAACTCATTTGCCACCTGAACAAGCACCTCGTCGCTAAGAATTATTTTTTCGAAAATATTTAAAATAAAGAGTTATCATTTATATGAGCTGCTCAATAACGTGATGTGGCCATGGTGATTTAGCACTAAATGAAGAATAAATTTTACAGAAGCCGCTTAAACTTTCAACATCGGCCTATATTTATTAAAAAGCTCTTTATACATTTTATTAAAATTGAATTAATTGGGCCTCTTATTCTCCGTGTTCAGGCGGAGTATCTCGGCATTTAGTTCCGGGCTCAACTGGATCTTCGTCAGTTTAGATCTTTTCTAAGGCGCCATTTATGCTACCAAAAATATGAAGAAACATGGAAAAAAACTTTTATTTAAGCTCAACACACGCGATAAACCCGGTAACGACCACTTGCAAATGCCACTATTTCAGAGAAAACCTTTTATCACGAACCATTTTTTTTTAATTTAGAAAATAAATATTGTTAAATGTTTTCCAATATTTTTTTTTCTATTTTGAAGTAAACAAGAAAAAAATCTCGAAATAATTATTTGTGCCCACTGTTTTTATTATTACGGTCAGCGGTTGTTGCTATCGAAAATCGTCATCCAATCAATCATTTTGCGTACAAGTGGACTAGTATTTTGCAACTAGTAGCATTTTTGACATGACTCTGGCAGCTCTTGGACAATTCCATAGGCACAGCTAGGACATTCTAATCCTTTTGTAAATTAATTTAACTAGTAATTTTTTGGTGGAAAAACGCTCCGTATTTTGACCCATTCAGAAAATTAATAAAATATAATCATAGATGACTATAACGATTTGTCAATAAATTTGTTATATAATATTTTTCAAATTATATTTTATAGTTATCTAAATCAAGTACGGAAATGTTTGCTAAAATCTTAACAAAAACTCGTCCTGTAGCGGGCGTGAAACAAGTGAAGAAAAATTATTTTTATTAAATTTTTCATAAAGGAAGAAAGAGTTACTTCAGCTTAAAAAAAAAGACTTGCGAAAACAAAAATAAATTCCTTTTACATTTTTTCTTAAGTCAATTGCAATTTACGAGGCTGCTCATTTTTGTTGTACCTACGATGTCGTTTTTGCTGATAATGCCTCTCGCGCCCCTATACTATATCTGTTATGATCAGCAAAGATCGAGAAGTTTGGTCTCATAACCAGCCTTATTTAGTATAGAGGCCCAGATCCTTCTAGAGTTAATTAAACCTCCCGCTTTGTGCTGATGGAGCTGAGGAGGCTTTGTATGGTTGAACAGATAACACAAGTCATAATGCTGGCCAAAATATTTATGAAAAATTATATTCCCTCGTATGATCTCGTATTAGCGCCTAATTACTTCTCTGCTTGACTACAAACAGTATAATTTTTATTATTTATTTATATGATACATTAGTTTTTTTATACTTCTACATTTGTTTACAGATTCAAATACAAGCACGAGTATTTATCTATTTTGATAATAACAGACAATCAAAAAGCTGTCGATAAATAAAAATATTTTATAATATTTTCTGTTGCGAAGCAAAAAATCCAATAAAAAAGTCAGCAATTTACAGTAGAACAACAACTGTTTGCTTCCTAAACGATATTGAGTGCAATAAATATTTATTTTTTTTTTATTACTTTTATTACTTGAAGTAAACATATCATGTTTGTTTAGTAGCAGAGGCAGAGTTAAAGGAAAATATCACACAGACACTAATTCACGAAGGGAAATAAAATAAAAGTAGTCAATTTTATTCCATAGGGCAGTCACAGTGCAGCCATAAAAAAATAAGTAACAGTTAATTGCCAGAATGATGGCAACATGTTCATATAAATGTTAATAATTATGTAACCATTCAAGCAAGGGAGCAGGCAAATAGATTCAAACAACTTTTCCCTACCGATGGGTGGAAGATGAGACGATCGTAATAGCAGTTACTCTAGAGAACCCTATTACATACGCGGTGTTTACAATCTATTTGATTATGTTGTTTTTTTCCGGCTAAAAGCAGAAGATAATCATAGTTTTATTCATAATTTAATTATGAGCGACGAAGCTCAATTCCAATTAAGTGGGTTCGTTAATAAGCAGGATATGGGCTACGGAAAATCCGAGAGTAGTTCAACAGCGAGAATTACAGCCATCTAAGTGTATGGGTTGGTGCGGTGTTTCATCGGAAAGGATAATTGGTCCTTATTTTTTGGAAACTGAACACGTGGTTGCCGTTTCCATCAATGGTGTCAGATATCGGACAATGTTGGAAAATTTTTTAAGGCCTGCCGTGCATCCCCAAGTATGGTTCCAATAAGTTGGAGCCACAGCGCGTACTGCAAGGGATAAAATGGCTCTTTTACAGGACATCTTAGGTGAACGAATTATTTCGCGTAGAAGTGATTTTAATTGGCATCCGCGTGCACCGGATTTAACCGCTCCAGACTGTTTTCTTTGGGGTTATTTGAAAGAAAAAGTCGAACATTAATAAGCCTAGAACCAGCCAGCAATTAAAAAGCAACGGGACGAAATAATCAACATAACACCTGAAATTTTGCGAAAGGTTATGGAAAATGTGTTGGAAAGAGCACGAATTTGCGAAGCAGAAAATGGCCACCATTTGCGAGATATTATTTTTAATAACCAAACTAAAAACATTCCCCATTTATATACTGTACGTAGCCGCCCGGTATGTGCTCCGCTACGTATCAAGTGAAATAACCTTCTAGTATCTTTTTGAATTTTTGTGCTACATGCATTAGGTCCGAAGATACAATATAACCGATTTTACCCGCTTTTAGCCCTTTTCCCCCTAAATTCCAAAATTTCGAAAAAGTACAAAAATTAATTATTGATTGTTTTGAGGAGAATAAAACTACGTTTTTACTTTTTTCCTATTGCTATCCCTCTCAAAGATAAATGCTGTTCAAAAAAGTACCAAAATTCAGTTTTTACCCGTTTTATCAGACACCTATGCCATCATTTTTTAACAGGCTCTTTGGTCCTTTCTGAATTTTTGTGATGTCTTTATTAAGCCCGGAGATAGTGTGTTGCCGATTTTACCCTTTTACCCGTAAACTGCCACTCGATGGATTTTGTGCAAACTTCACTTAAATCATCTACTAAATAGTCCGAACGAAGCCTAAATATTTGGTTCGGATAGGTGAGCCCGTTCTGGAGTTATAAAATTACAACGAAAAGTGGCATTGATTTTTATATATTTAGAATTAAACAAATTTAATAATTATTTCTTAAATAAAAAGTTATAACGCATTCAAACCCCTTCGTTAGTTTTGGGCCACCCTGTATATGGACTTTGATGATGTACCGCTTATTATATTTGCACTATTTCTAGCTTTATGATTATTTGTAGAGAAGTAAAATTTTTGCTGTTTTAAATTTTTTGTGATTTTTTAAAGTGCAAGAATTGTTTAATTTTGAATGAAAGAATACAGTTGAGATGACCATGAAGAATTACTATGCAGCATCTTGCGGAATTCTATTTATGAACAACGAATCAAGTCTTCTTAAGTTATGATACAATAAGCTAGTGTAACCGCCCTCTTAAGGGGACCATGAATATTAACCACGACCATTAAAAACATCTGTAGTTGGAAAAAAAAACTAAAAGCTACACTTTAAATATAAAAAATTTATCATATTTTTACTCACAGGTCAGTGTAGTTTAACTACTCCTAATTTTTATATAAAAACATATCATATTGTTACAAAGTAATAGTCAAAGGTGTGTGAAACGACCTATTGTACAAATGTACAAACACGCAATAACATAAACACAAAGCAAAAACAAATTGCGTAGCAGAAATTCCATGAACCGCGATTCAAAAAAACAATTTCTACAGCAAGCAAAAAGTAAACAAAAGATACACACACACATATACAAGACT
Organism: Phania funesta; assembly: GCA_963932375.1. NCBI lineage: Eukaryota > Metazoa > Arthropoda > Insecta > Diptera > Tachinidae > Phania > Phania funesta. Next base: position 80,953,131 of record OZ010655.1, on the reverse strand, counting down.
ACTAAGCCAGCAACTGAAATAACTGCGCAATTTCGCGTATGTTCGGGACATTTCAAGAAGCGGCCGTGATCTGTATATAAAGGCGCCGTCCACCGCAGAAGAGACAGTTGACTTTGAGATTTCATACCGTGAACATCTATGTTACAAAAGAAGTGTTAAGTGTACAGTGTCAATTAGTACTAAAGAGTTGTATATAAGAGTGTTAAGTACCGAATAAAACTGTGTACTGATAAAATCATAAAGGAGTGTGTATTTTAATATTTGCAATTAAACGAACCCTTGAAAATAACGTTTATTGTGGTAATAAACGTAACAATATGAATTAAAGATATTGCTCTCCTCAATGGAAAGAATAATCGAACTTAACCATGACAAAATTAAATATATTTCTCAGATCCCGACGAGGCAGATTGTTAAAATTTTTAATAAAATAATAGAAGAAATATGTGCTAACATCGTTAATATATAAAATATGTTATAGGATTCGCCATATAGAAAGCTTTTCGATACATTTTGAAATAAAAAACTTTTACTATTTTTGGTTTATAAAAAAGCCAAAAAACTACCTTCGCTTAGTTTAGACAAAAGATTTGAAAATATTATTATACGAGTAAATATTGAATTGAGTATGAACGTGTGTATTTAATCTGTATTTTTGATCACAATTTCTTTTATTGTTTTGCAATAAAACTAACCCCAGTACAACGAATGCCTGCATAACCGAAAATTTTATTTCTAATTCAAAAACCATTAGAAATATTTAGAGTTTTTCTAGACTTGACATCAACTCGTAACTCTTGCATACATGCTTGCTTGTGGTTGCCATCAATTACTTTGCAAGTTTCAGAGAAAACACATTTTTCATTCAAATGTATTTCAAATGTCACTTAAGAATTTAAATTGCAGAAAAATAGAAATAAACTATAAAACAGTTTACGAGCAAAAACGTATGCGTGTCCGTCTGCCAGAGAGAAGTATCCAATTTTATTATCATTTATTACATTAAAACTGAGTTTTTGCTGTTGGGTTTGTTTGTTGTTGCTTTTGCAACAATTGTAAGGGGCAAAACATATTTCCTTTTTCATTTCAATTTTCATTATTATCCTTGCAACCATTATGCAATTTGTAAATAAAAAGTTATACATTTCGCTTTTCTTTTGTTCAAAATTTCGGTTACACTGGTGTGTGTGTGTGTGTTACTATTGTAGCTTCTATTTGTGCATACGCACTCTTCTATTTACTTAAGCGCATTGGCCAAAAAATTAAACCAAATAGACAAAGATATTCAGATGGAAACTAAGTAACATTTTTCTAAGGATTATTTAAATATTTAAATAATATATACAGGACTATATTCTCATTAGTGTTTCGTCTTCTTTTTCCGTTCTCGGTATTGTAGGCAAGTGCGTGTGAAACGCTCATATCAAATGCTCGTAAATCAATGCAAACCGTTTTATTTTTCGCTGCGTTATGCCAGCAGCAAATCAGCTGACTGCAGTTGTTGTAGTTTTCGATAATTTTACTAAAGGTTGATTTAAGCCCCAACATTGCTAAAAGTGCGTTTTTTAAAATGTATTTTTTAAAAAAAAATACTTAAAGTTCCAAACAAACTCCTTTAAACTCTTTTAAAACATCGTTTTAAAACTGCACGCTTAATAGAAAGGTCGAGTTTTGGAAAATATATATTTTTTTTATGAAATCTATTGACACAGTTTTGTGTAAGACCGATTATTTAAAAGCGTATTCTTCTTACGCAACAAGAAAAGGGTAAAGAAAGGTGCCTTTTTAAAAAGTACTTTACTTTACTAAAACTAAAAGTACTTTACTATAACTAATGGAGATTTTTTTTAAAAGTACCTTTGAAAAAATATATCCAAAAAAGTACTTTCCACATTAAAGTCCCTCTGACAATTCTTTTAAAACAAATAAATAATTAAAAACTAAGTTACCGAAACCAGTACATTTAAAAGGTTATTTAGAAAAACTTTTAATTAGTACCTCTTCTAAAAGCACAACTTAAAAAGGACCTTTCAAAAAAGTTGCTATTGCAAAAGTACCGGTATAGAAATACTTTGTAAAAATTTTTTTACAAAAAGTACTCTATAAAACTGTCCTTTACTAAAATTTTCAATAAAAAAGTACTTTTAAAGAAGAAGCAAGGGAAGTCAAATCGGAAAGTCTAATTTTCTATCGCTTTTTGCAGCAGTGTGCGACGCATGTTTGTGACTTATCGGCGTAGACCATAGAGTTCACATTAGCCGCACAAAAAATAATCTTACGATGTTAAATACCATGATCTTGGAGTGTAATTTACCTGTCTTTTACCCGAAAATATTAGTTCACCGAATCTGGATAACAGCACGCGCTATGTGACATATTGTATCGCCTTGTTGAAACTACAGCTCCTCCACATTTATAAGGTTCTGTGACAATTGTCTTATAGCGGTTACAATTAACTGTAACGTGTTGTTCTACATCGTTTTTGGAGAAAGTACGTACAAATGCTTCCACCGGCCCATATAACTGAACGAACGATTGATGTAACAGTATTTCGATTAAGGCTTGGAGATTATGTTTACTACAAGTGAAGAAGTTTTTCTTATAGACGTAGCTATTCAACCGAAAATGAGCCTCATTCCCGAACAAATGTTTCTTGTGAAATTCGTGATGAGTTTCTCTAACTGAACCATGTTTTTGGTAAAATATCTGCACTATTTGGCAGGCTTTATTATCAATTTATGTTCCTCCTCCAGAGGCTTTTACGTATATTTTTGTATCGTCATCTTTAATGCCCTTATCAATTGAAACTGCCATTTTTTTAATAAGTTAGATCAGATTGTCAGACCGTATCCAAAATGTTGTCAACCTCTCTTTCAAATAGAAAAATAATTGCCTCTCTGTACAGTCACCTAAAATAAATTTTTGTTGTCACACAGTGAAATTCTTTAACGAAAAGACAAAATTTTGTACTTCTGTTTATGTTCTGTTAAAGAATTTTCCTTTGTTTTTTCAACTTTGTAAAAAATTTAAACTATTGCTGCTGTGTTTGGTTTTATATTACGACCAAAGTTTATTGTGCCTGCCCAGTTGCCTCGCCCACAGTTTCAAAATTTACTATTTTTTATATTTCCTATAAAAACACTTTGATTAAGGAATAGATAAATTTTCATTTAAATGTCCTTAATATTTATATACAGGACTTGACTGGATCCAGGTGTTTAGTTAATGGTAAATGCAGCGCTTTTTATTAAGACTGTTTTTATGCAAACATATACTTGCATTTTCAGCTACATCTCTTTATTTTACTCCTAAATTTTGTATCTCTTTTATTGTTGGGTTTCAACTTGCATTTGTTGGAATTGCCTGCAGGCATTTCTCTGTTGTAGGTTCGTATCTTTCTTTCTATCGGTTTTATATGTCTGCACTTAAATATTCTGCACAACATTTTTTATAGGTTTAATTTGCATAACTACCATACTTTCTTTTCCTATGTTGAAAATAAAGTTAGTTTTATTATTGAATAAGTCATAATGTTTAATGTTTATTGGCCATAATAAAAAAGTATTTACTTTTTAATTCTGCGCAAGGATCGAGGGAAGAATAATAGAATTAAATACTTTTTTTTAAATAAACTACCAAACATTTGCTTCAAATGTACACAGAGAAAAAATTGGTGAGCAAATTGGTACAACTTTCGAAAACAATTTCAACATCTTGTAGATTTTAATGGCAAACTATTGTAGAGCTGTCCAATTATCGGGAAGCTTATGTTTTGAAATATTAATTTAAAGAAACCCTGATTTTGAGAAAACAAAAGTGAAGAAATTAACTGATTTCAATTTTACTGTGTTGCTGTTAGAAATGTTAATTGACACTCTGTATGACTTTTAGTAAAAATATGAATTTTTAACAATACTTTTTTTACTCACTTACGATTTCGGCTATCGATTTTATGATCGACAATTAAAACTTTAGATATGAAAAAACCGCCCGGTCCTGATCGTATACTGGATCAATGATAAGGTATTTACCTAAGAATGCTCTGAGAATTTTACTGTATGTTGCGAATTGGATTCTTCTCATGGGCTTGGAAGATGTCTGAAATTGTAATGATCCCTAAACCAAGCCAGAACTTCAGTCAGATTACATTTTACGAGCCCACTAGCTTGCTATCAGTTTCACCAAATTGTTTGAAAAATTATCAACATCATCCCGGACCATCAGTTTGGTATTCTAGCCAATCATAGTACAATAGAGCAATTATTGATACAATTATTAGATCTGTATTGGAAAATAAGCAATAATGTTCCACTTTGTTTATTGATATTTCCCAGGTGTTTGATAAAATCTGCTATGATGGGTTACTTACGAAAATAACTCTAGTCCTACCTGAAAACTCTCACAAACTTCTGAAGAGCTATTTAAGAAATTTAAGGTAAAGTCAAAGGATAAATTTTCTTAAAAAGGGGAGATCTCTACAGATGTCCCTCGAGGTAGCACCGCTATTATATCTCATCTATACAGCGCATATGCCCACAAGCGCAATTACATATACGTCAACGTTTGCAGATGACACTGCACTTATAGTTAACAACTTCAGTCGCAAATTCATGAGCTAGAGGACTGGTTGAAAAAGTGGAGAATAAAGATAAACCCATCGAAATGTGCACACGTAACCGTTTCCCTTAGAAGGCAAAATTGGCAACCAATAACAATAACAAATACCACTGTTCCAGGAATCGCACGTTTAATATTTGGGTATCCACCTAGATCGACACCTAACTTGGTCCCTTCACCTTGCGGCTAAAAGAACAGCCATAAAGCTTCGAACAAATCAACTATACTGGTTAATAAGGTCTAACTCAACCCTAGCTTTGGACTACAATGTGCTTTTATACAATTCCATAATAAAACCAATATGAACATATAGCATTCAGCTGTGACCTACTACTTGCGCATCTAATATTCAGAATTTGCAAAGACAGTCTAGGATTTTACGGCTCATCGTATGCGCCGCCTGATACATAAGAAATGAAAATATACACAGAGGTCTAGAAATTCCCACTGTCCAGATAGTAACAAAAACATACTCGTCCAAATACGTAAGCATACTAGTAGTATATTCCAACACTCTAGCGTGCGACTTACTGCAATTTCATGGGCACCAGTGATTAAAAAAACTGACACATTGAGCTTGGCAAGACGGCTCTCGCAATAGTAGGTAGTCTTTTATTATTAAGATTTGAATACAATAAACTAGTTGTTACATTGGTAATACTTAATGAATAATAATTTAGAGATAAGACTTGAATACTTATTGTAAATTCCTTTAAATGGAAAGATTCAATAAAACAAGTTTTAAGTTAAAAAACTTACGATTTCGCCAATAGATTGTAAATATTGTATGATAAACAATGTTGACCAAATTTTAAAGCAATCTCCAAAAATATTTGTTTCTTTTAGACAATCATTTCTTCTAATTTTAGGTAATTTAGCGTAGTGAATAATTGGTCAAAATTCTAAATAGATGTAAATTATATGGGTGTTTTTTCTTCCATTATGACACATTTTCCCTTTTCGATTTTTGATGGTTTTGACTTGATACAGCCATATTTTTGCAGATATAATCTTGGTTATTTTTGGGCACTAAGAAAGCGTACACAATTCAGTACAATAACCCATCTCGTGGATTTTTTTTTTTTTATCATACATATTCATGCAATAACTAAAATCCCTTTAGAGACATGTCCGTTCTCACAAACAAAATTCAAAACAAACCCCCCTGTGACGTATGAGCAATATTTGTGCAACACCACCCAGCCACAAATATTGCTCATATTCCAACAAGCAGACCATCAATTCCAATCTTTTTGTAACAAATTGAAACAAAAAGCTGACAAAAGTTTACAATTGTTTACATGGTAAAAATTATTTACAAATACGTGAATATTGTTCAACAAACATTTACAAAACGACTAACAGATATTTTAACAAACTGTTCCCAAATGACATCTTCGAACGCAAGTTATAAATTTATTAGAAGACAGGGGAAATAAATAATAAATTTTACAGTTATCCACAAAAACCAAATTCACAACATTGGCAAACGTGTAAAATTTTACAGATTTTTTCGGAAAAACAGAAAGCAAATATATTTTAGATTTTAAAATTAAAAAGTACTAAATTAAACTTTGATGAAATATTTATGAAGTGTTAAATTGAAAAAAATATTTATGTGGGGAAAACAGGTGCATATGTAGAATGTATGTATGGGCTTCCATACACGTTTATTAGAGCTTCACAAACTAAATCAATTAATTGCATAACACAAAATGTTGAGATAAATGGGAAAACAATTGCTGGTAAATGGAAAATTTAAATTAATTATTTATGTAGTCTGTATTAGTGCGAAAATAGCAAGGGATTTTTTTTACTAATAAAGTAGTTGATTGAAATTATTTTAATATCACTCTGATATTAATACCACTGTACAATAGTCTGAAAACCCCGTAGAATTTCATGCAGGGCATTAATCTTTTTGAATTCCTTAAATCCGAATCTGAGGTGAGATTTTTTCCGGTCACGCCAGGTTTTTGTGATATCGGGGCAGGTCCCAGCTGTCACTATTTCCACATTTGAGAGAAATAAAATTTAGAAAAGTTAGAGCAGAAAGAATTTTTGATATAAATCTTTTTTCTATTCTTGTGTTCATTTAAGTGTGAATGCTGTTTTTTTTAATAAAGCAAAAGATTAAAAGAACAAAATAAAATTCAAAACTTTTATGAAAACATTGTACTGCATTATAGTTTTTCAATTTGTTTTAAAATCAATAAAAGAAAAACTGGATACCTAGACGTGAGTTTATATGTCTCTATAAAGAGTTCAATGTCAGTTTTTCTAAACTTACAACAGACACTCACACAAACTTAAAAAAACAAGAACCTTGGTTATGGAAAAGTTCATGTGCATTTTGTACAATATCACTGTTGTTATTGCGAGTCCTTCTACAGATGCTACTACCCACCTGTTCGCACTAACACACACCGGCATACTCACCTACTCACTCACTCACTCACTCACTCAGTCTCCCACAGCAAATCAACAGGAATTGAAAACAGAAGGAGGTATACATAACTGTACAGAGAGACGCCATACACCTGCTTACATTTTACAAACCACAAAACGAACAATGCAAAATCAACAGCAAAAATACTAAATAAACATCATTTTATACTACGAATTGTTATCTAATATTTATGTGCATGTCTGCGGCAATATGAGTTTTCGTCTACGGTTGCTAGTTGTTGAAAACTGATTTCCCAGTTGTTTAATGTAAAATTTTTTTCTGGTATCATGTTCTAAGATTGTAAGCGAAATTCATCAATAAATCCGACTTAATATCAGCATTATTAATTGAAATGATAGACAAATATATTGAAGACTATAATAACCGCAGTAATTTTAGAATTTTGTAGGTAATCAACACAATGAGCTGAGTGAAAAAAGCTAGAAAAATCTCCGTAAATATCATCAACGAATTTAAAAATAAATAAATATTTTACTCACCAATTAGACTTTAAAAATCTTTTTTGTTTTCTTGCAAATATTACTTCTAATACCTCGTAAACAAATTTTTATTTAGTCTTTCAAAAATAAAAAATATCAGGGTGTTTAGGAAGAGAAAAAATGAGTCAATTCTGCTCATTAAAATCCAACATTTTCTTAGAGCTTTTCCGGGACATTGGACATAATTCAACTTCTGTTTAGGTTTTCCACCGTAACATCAATATAGTGCTTTGTTATGTATTTCTATTCCTAAAAGCATTCCACTTAAAGCCCGAATGCATCATAGAGCAATTACCAATTAACAACAACAAAAGTAAAAAGACTCAACTAATTAAAAAGTTGCTTATTGAAAATATTTCCTCAAAACTCAATACCACCTACGGTTCCTCAAAATCAAACATCTTTAAAGAGTCATACAACCGGGCATTCCTAGCAATTGCTTTAAGACTCCTGGCAAGTGTCAAATTGAATTGTGTTGAGTATAAAATAACTATCGAGCAGCATTTGCAATTTTAGGCCACTGGTTATCATCTACCCGTAACATAAGAAAATATATGGTTATTGTTTAACTCTCTGGGTCTTGAAAATTAAAATAAAAAATACACAGAAAATGTTCAAAAGTAAATGAAATATTTTTTGGGCCTCTTAGTAAATGGCAGCCATTTAGTTCTAAAGAATTATTTCATGTAAATATTGCCTGCCGTAGAAGGTCCATCCGTGAGCTCTAATTTTGGTGTAGTTTTTTTAATATTAGGCCAAAACTGAGCTTTGTTGCTAAAGACCATTTTACTATAGAAATAGATTTTCCGCACAACACTAATTTTGATAATAATAATTGTTAGTCTATTCAGGCTAAAATGGCAAACATTGTAACATATACCACGTACATACCTACTATAATCTCACTAATTAAACCAATCAACCTTGTTAAAAACCACATACCTCAAGTTCTTGTATTCAACAATTTAAGTTTACACAAATCGCTGATAATTCTCAGTTCATACTGTTCTTTATGCAAGTATTTCGAATTTTGTCACCATCGACGCGGTTCACGACCGACAAGACTCCGAAGACATATCATGTAATTCGTAGAGCCGAATAATGTCTAAATAGATATTAGCCGAACTAGTTCAAGCAATACTCTGACCCATTACCTTTTTTCTTGCATAACGGCTTCGGCTTATCTGTTTTGGCACAGCGACTTTGGCCTGACTGTTTTGTTAGTAAAGTAGCTTAAGCATACGATAATAATCGATTAGAATACCGCTGGATATACCGGAGTTCTTGAATACCCGAATCCTTAGATTCCGAAGGAATCTACGTAACTGACGTCTTTAATAAATATTGTAGCATTAATAAAACGTGTAAATAAAAATATGCAAATTGTGGCCACAGACGGGAAAAATTAATTGAGTTTTTTTTTAGTACATCGGTGATTTGACTTTGATTGACTCTAATATTAATGCTTATCCTTCTTAGTCTACCTTATGCTAGTCACAAAGTAGTAGTTCGTTTAATTGAGAAATTATTGTAGAAAGGTGGCAGGAATTTTACAACAATTACATGTCTCAACACATATATCCTTAAAATTCGAAATGTTACCTGAGCTACATGTGTGAACGCAGCGTTATGAAAATAGCACAATAGCGGCATTCAATGTGCGAATTTCCAAGTAATCACAGCAAAGTTTCTAGGTCCTGCCATATATCATTTATAGTAAAATTGCTAGAACTCCTACAAAAGTTATTTCATTACTGTGAAGTTCGGCATTGCTTCCCAAACACATATTTGTGCCGAATGTCCTTAAATCTCCCTGTTCAACAATTTTGGTTTATACTGTGTTTTTCTTTTCATTTTAATCAAACTTGATTTTTGAATTTATTTGAACAAAAAGCATCAATAAAATCGATAAAAAAAAAGGAGTTACCGAAGACAAAATCACTTAAACCTCGTTGCATATGTAATTGCGATTATACCCAGCTATTATTAGCCAAAATCTTCTAGTCCAAAGAATTATTTTATTTTCTTGAAACATTGAAAGTCTAGGTGGTTGTTTGGTGACGTGAAACATTGAGAAATATATAAAGTTCATTGAAATTAGTTTCATTTATTTATTCAATCGAACAGTATAACGTTTATTACAATAAAAGACATCATTATTTTTCTTATTTTTGTCTATGGAAAAAACCACTGTGCGTCATCTGCTAATATATTAAATAAAAAATTATTAATAGTTACAGAACTACAAGCAATGAAATATAAACGCAAACGACGTTTACCTTTTTGTGTGACCCCAAAAATAACGTAACTGACGTAAAAAATTTAAGAATCGTTGAAAAATTAGCAAAATCACTGAAGTCGCCGCTTTTCACACCTGGAATTTTTGTGAAAATGCAGCAGCTGAAATTATAGCATTTGTTTCAGAATCTACTGTGCGGGAGCCGAAGTAGCATATTTGTTGCATAAATTTCTTCAAATTAAATTTGCTATCAGCAACAGGCCGTCTATATTTCTACCTGGGCAATTTTATTTTCTTGAATTGGTTTTCTTTCAATGTAAAAATGCTTATAAGAAATCGTTGACTTTAGAAGTAATACAAACAATAAATGAAATCGATAGAGAAAACACTCAAGCGTAAGAGTGATTAAAAGTCGTTTAAAAATAGTGTTGAACTTGTAATCATTTCTCCTTATTATCACTCCTTTCAAATTTATATCGGGTGCTAACAGGCAGTGATGAATGAGAATTTCTGAGCAAAACACACAAATCTAATCCCAAACACGAACACCCTTCAGGTGTTACAAATATTTATGTATATTTGCAGGTGCTCATAATTAATATCTACAGATGTATTTCTCTTTGGCGCACATTTGTATGTGTGATATTTAATTAAAATCCTTGTATGTAAAGGCACATGGGAGCAATGAAAAGAAACTAACTCAAGATTTTATGCTTGAATTCTCTATATGAGTGTTGTTGCACTTGAAGGAGTGATTAGTTTGTTAGAGCTACAAATTTGACTAATTTATGAGTTGTCAACAACTTTAAGAGGCTGAAAAAAGCAGCAGCCACATTTGAATTCATATAAATTTTATCAAATTCAATAGACGTTAAGAAGGTAAAATGCGTAAAATTGTTTATGTGGTTTAAGAGGTTGTGGCGCAAAAAAAACCAACACGAAATTGTTTATAGAATTATATGGTAAATATAGCGATATATAAACCTGTATGCTAATAGGCGTCCTTCCCGGGAGGGTATAAGATATTTCTTGACTCCAACTCTACCCCTCCCTCACCATAAACAATATAAAGTAACACTTTTTTTTAATGTTTAAAAAATTTATTTTATTTTGTTTGTAATTTCAACACCCCTACCAAAAAATATCAAACTCAATCCGACTCTGTTTACTACTTGAAGGCAAAGAATGCTGCACCTAAAAAGGCATCTTTAGCCTAGAGAATTTGTAAAACGTTTGCACGGTTATTCATTATAAGATTTGAAGAGCTAAAGTGTGTGTTTTCGAGAGAAATAAGAGAAGTGGGGTTCTTACAAATAAAATGAATAAAAATCAAGCAAGAAATTGTGTTCTAGTTTTGTGGCATAACGCTCTGTGAGACAGTGCCGCCTGTGGTGGTTCGAAAAAAAAACAGTTGAGCCAGTCATCTCCTAGGATTAAAGATAAGTTGAAGTCGATTACAGAAAGACCATTTTCAAATTTTTCCACGCCCCTGGACACCACCTTTTTAGTTTTTTGTATGACTTGTCGGATTATAACATATCGCATATCATTGTTAATGGTTTGAAATGGCTTAATTTTTGTCCTTGGTAGTGTTTTAATCGGATATCAAATTTATGGACACGACCTCTGATATTTCGAATCCTTGCCCCCTAATAACAAATTTCTTCCAATAATAATTTTTCCAACATTTTTTTTTTCAATTATTTACACTTGCAAGAAGCTTTATGTCTCCAATTTTCTATGCTTCAATAACAAATATGCCAGGTACTCGTAGTCTAACTTGCGTGCAAACAACTGACTCGCACCTTTAGTAACATGAAGTCTAGTTAATATGACATTAAACATCATCATGTTTTGTGCATTTTAGGGTCCTTTTTCTGTGCTTTGTTTCTCAAATACAAATGAGTTTGTTACAAACACACATGCCCATGCACAAGTGCTCAAATATAGCACTTGGGCCATACCAAAGTTTGGTTATTTATATGTGTGAGTGTTGGTAATCGGTTCGTGTTTGTTTTCTGGCATCGTAATGCTCATATTAAAATAACAACAACGCGTTGGTTTTCCTTATGTAAACATAGGTGCATGTGTATGAGTGTGAACGTGAGTGTATGTAATGTAATTATCCCCCTCTTTGTTTTTTGGCTTCTATTTTATCACTGACTGCAGCATCGTTTGAAATTTCCCTGGTGAGCCTTTATACAACATGACATTTTGGTATTCTATTTTTTAAACAAAATATGTTTCAAACAAGATCATGTAACTCTTCTTCTCCTTTGTCACCTATCTTCTTGCACTTAATACTGCATTCGTGTGCATGTGTGTGTTTGTGTTTTAGTTCTGTTGTTGGCGCAACGCTGGCATTTTTTTTTTTTCGTTGAACTAAAGATGTATTCTTTTACTTTAAATGCTGTTGTTTAAAGTAATTCCAGAGGGAAAAATTATTTATTATTCTTTTGGTTTTTCTTCTTGGTTCTACGTTTCTTGCAATTATGGCTTTTTAACTGTTTTAGAAAATGGGAGTAACAAATAAAAAAAAATGGGATGTTAAATTACACTAGCAATTAAAGTCAAATCTAAATGAACTGGATGTTGTTACAGCTCGCTGGTAACCAGAAACTTGGGATACTTGAGGTTTTCATTCCAGGGTTTTAATTAATGCCTCTAACAAGTTCAGTTACTTCGGAAGAGTTTTGAACATACTTTTGGTAAAATAAAAAAAGGAAATAATCGTAGTTCAATTTGCTGTGTCGAATGCAGTACACATTCCACTTTAGCCTGTTGTTCGACGTAACCACTGTGCCAGTAGTGGCTATGAAAAATTCACTTGTCGCAACAAAAATTATTATTATGTACGTACTACATATTAATTAAATTATGCTTCTATTATTTATTTGTTTTAATTAAAATTAGAGATACGTATGTAACTGTGTATGTCATATAGTATTTAATTCTTTTGTACGTATTTACTGAAGTAAAAATGCAGGTACGCACTAGTATTTGTAGCTACATACATTATTTGTATGCAGCAAAATAAAGGATAAAATGTTAATATTAAGGTGCAATTGTAAGGGAGTTTGTAATGAAGTTTAAATATCTTAATGATGAAGTTATTTTTATTATAAAATTTTTGAATTTTTCCATTCAAAAAAGAAAATAGCTTTTTTTTCTTATAGTTTTAGAGGCTTAAACATCTGTAGTAGAAATGTAATAACTAGAGTTTCGAAAATTTAGATTATGTGGTGGAAACGTTTGTACTGATTTTATAAATGTGGGGTGACATACAATTTTTGGAAAACTTTTCAACGCAACCGTTTTTGATAAACAAATTTTCTACAAAAGTCTTATGATGACTGAAATATTCCGTAAAATTTTTCTCAAAAACATAAACTTTTTTTTAAAAAATTAGCCATAACAAACGCTTTCTCAAGAAAATTTATCGATATATAAATTTTTTATCGAAGTTATATCGATAGCTATAATTTGTTGTAAAATATGAATCGATTACGAAAAATTTCAATCGTAAATTTACCGGTTACAAAGATTTTCTATAGAAAATTATTTACACATAAAACATCTTTTAATAAAAATTGTTCAATAAAATATTGTCTATAGAAAATTTATAGATAACAAAAATTTTGTAATAAAAAATTTAACGATAATGAAAATGTATCGATAATAAAATAAAAAATTTATCGATAACAAATATTATCTATAATAACTTAATAAATAACACACGTTTTCTACCAAACATTTATCGATAGCAAAAATTTTATATCAAAATTTTAACGATAACAGTAATTTTCTATAGAAAAAGAAGCGATAACGACAGTTTTCTATAGAAAATTAATCGATAGAAAATAATTCTCTAGAAAATTTATTGTCAAGAAAACTTTTCTACAAGCATTTGATTGAAAATTAAAGTCTTTTGCTTACATTTTAACAAAATTTTATATAAAAAATTTGTTGAGAAAAGTTATCTCCAGAAAATGTATGGTTTACAAAACTTTTCGACAAAAATAGTAATGATGTCAAAAATATCCAAGAAATTATATCGACAAAAAATAGCAAAATTTTTATCTATAATACAATTACGCATATATCGATAACAAAAAATGTTTGTAGAAAATAATCAGTAACAAAAAAACCATAAAAAAATTTATCGATGTAAATTAATCGATAACAAAAGTTTTATGCAGAAAATTTTCTACAATAAACTTATAGATAAAAATTGTATTGAAAAAATTTTTCGATAACAAAATATTTCTATAAAATGACGAAATTTTTATCGACAGCAAACTTTTTTGCAAAAAATTACTTGAGAACAAAATTGTTAGTAAAATAAGACCATCGAAATGAACTTTATTAAAGCAATGTAGGTTGACAGATATGAAAGAGCCCGTTAGTTCCCTGACAGTTAAAAAAAGCTCAAATAAAATTATCTGGTTGCTTTGGCAAAAAAAAATGTAAGAACTCGTCGATATCTTGTAATCAAAATCACTTTTTTTACATTTTTTTCATGCTTTAAAATATTTAAAGAATTTAAAGACACTTATTAAAATAATTTAGAACCGTGAATACTTATAATAAGTCTGGTATCAGGTAACTAGATTGTTTGTTTTTAAGAAAAAATAATAAAAAATATATATTAGGATTTTAAGCCATTTTCCAAACAATAATCAATACATTTTCATTTGTAGGCCTAATGTATTATTATTATTGTTAAATCTAAAGTAAATGGAAATGTCCTTGACATTTTTTTTTCATCAAACAATCTCTCACTCACACATACATATGCATACATTAATACCAACGCATGTAGCGTTCATATGCACGAGTAAATCAAGAACGTATTTGCTTTCTTCATTTAAGTTTCTTGTTAAACATTACACTGTGTGTGTGTGAGTGTCAATGTGTATGTGTGTTTGTGGGTATGCACTTGCTCTTATTCTCACGCGTTTGATTATATGAGATTTTCTGAATATATATTTGTATAACAGAACGTGCCTGTAAATTGAAATGGTGTTTGTATGTCGTAAAAGTTGCTCGTTGAAATGTTATCAATTTGCACAATGAGTAAATTCCAAAATAGCAAAACATAAAATCTTGTTGCACAAATACCTAAAGAAAACAACAGCAACTAAAATCACAAAATCCTGAAATGTTAACTGAAATACCAATGATAAATATGTAAACCATAGTAATAACTACAAAAACAAACAGCACTGGTGAGCGAATAGTATTATGAAGCTTTAAAACAATAACCAATACGTAACACATACTTACGCAAACGGTTTGTAAAAAAAAAAACATAAAAATTCTTGACAAAAAACTAGTACCTTATGAGTGGCGCCAGGAATGTAAATGGACACATTGCAGTAAAATATCTTGAAAAAGGTAGAATTTTATGCACAATATTAGGCGTTTTCGTTTTTGGGTTCACAAAAGGAACACGGAATATTGCCAGAATTTTAAGATATTTGAATTCTAGTCGATCTTTTGACACCTGGCAAATACCTTTGAAAGATAATATAAAGTCAAGTTTGAGCTCGCAAGTTATCCAAGCGTCTCCTAAGCCGCTAATAAAATGAATCGTGTTGTTATTTAAACATTAAATTTAACCAAATTTATGCGCGTGGGGCTTTACACTAACTCATTCAGAAATATTCTAGATCTAGTCACGATCGAAATGGCCAATAAAGTGGGATACTTTATAAACGGTGTTCGGTTGTAAGATATTATGCCAGGACTTACTTTAACACGTATCAAGAAGCACATAAGAGCTGTCAAATAACCTGCACTTTTGTTTGGTGTAAGCTGTACAAACTTTTTATTTTAATTGTAAAAATTATTTTCAAAACTAATTTAAAAATTTTATGTTTATAATAATCTGTAAAGCTTCCTTCAAGATCCTTCTCATTCGATAGAATCAAAGTTTTAAGGAGTTCCCTGTAAAGAATATTCAATGAAAACTAAAGCCTACTTTTAGGGTATTTGCTAGTGTTAGAATTACATAAAGAACAACAGCAACAACAATACATCTGGCATGTATACATTTTGTTAATGGTGCGAATGTGTTTTAGACTACATTTAGCCTTAAGTTGTTTATTTTTCTTACTCTTCTTGTCACTGTTAACCTAATTTTCATGTTGAATTATTGTCGTATAAGAAGAAATATTTGTTTCATACCCTGTACTATACATTCACTCACACGTTCCAATATGTGAATGTGTGAAAAAAGGCAAAAATAAACTTCGAAAACAAATAGAGGAATAAAAAACAAACACTACTCTAAAATAAATTCTAAAAATTCCGATGCTGTGTGAAAATCCTGGCCTACAAAATAAAAATCTATAAAACGGAATGGCACTAAACAAAACAGCAACTACAACAGCGAAAAAAACATACTGCGGCGACCTTTTTATTCGTTTTTCCCCCCTCTAGAGCGCTGTGTTCGTGTGTGTCTGTGCGTGTTTTAGCTTTTATTTATTTTTCTACAGGCCCTTAAGGATTTAAAGCTACGGCTTTTATATGTTGCTTTATAATTTGTATATCGTTTTGTACCATTTTAGTCGTTTGCTTTATTTAGGGTTCTGTCTTTATTGTTGCTGGAGTTCAAGCCAAAAACGGAGGAAATTAAAAGATAAAAATGTTAAGTAAAGAATTGAAGCCAACTAAAATATTCAAACACTTATACACTTCTTACAACACACACTCTCACTCGATTGTTTACCCTCCAAATGCGAACAATTTTTATTTATTTAATTTTCAAAAGTTCATTGCACACGTAACGAATGTATGTGCGTGTGTGTGTGTGTGTTTGTGTGTGTATGTCTGTGTGTAGAGGTAAAACTGGTTAATAATAATCAAATATAAATAGAACTCAAGTGGCTTTTAAGTTTTAATAGATCACTTTTGCAGCACAAACGAAAAACAAGTTCCAAAAACAGAAAAAAGAAATTTTAGAGAGAAAAACCAAAAAAAAAAATCGGAAAAGTTAGAAAAATAATTTTAGTGTAGGTCAATTTAATTTATCAACTTTTAAAGTTAATAGAGAATACAAAAAATAGCAACGTGTAAATATTACTACGACAAGGCGTATTAACACAAAACTGCATTACACGGTATTTTCAGTAGTAGGCAAATATAGAAAATGTCCTGCAAAAATTGCGTGCAGTGAATGCAACACATAGCATCATCTTCATCTTATCTACAGCAGGTGCTCGCAACATCAGGTGCTTTTAAAAACATTAGTAAACAGTAGGAAATTTAAAGTATTTTTTAATAAAGTATTCTTTAATAATAAATGAAAATATTTTTTATTTAGTACTAAGTACTTATTAAAAAGTACTTTGTTCTCTAAGTCAAAAACTAAACAGTATTAAATAGTAATAGTCGACATCTGTCGACTGAGGGATTCGGATCTACCCGTTATCCTCTGTCAATAGCTATTCTATTGGCAGCCTGCGTTGCAATGCAACGCCTCATTGATCATGCAGCAAGATTTTCCGACGATTCTGTATAAACCCCAGCCACCACTTACACCCCCGAAAGAGCCGCACCAACAACCAGCCTGGTACGTATGTCGCAGGGACTATTGGTTCCCGTGGTAGCAGTGTTTATATCGTTACTAGTCGAACTTGGAAAGTCCTACCTTCTTCCAGTCGCAAGCCTCAGGTAAGCTTGCGGGACTGTTTCCCCCATCTCCTCCGGTAACAATACATTAAGGTGGTGGGACCACAAAGCGGCTAAGGGAACAAAGGAAGAAGTTGGTAGCTGTATGCTGTGCCTAGAATAAGTTGACACGTTTGTTTGAGAATATCCAGCCTTAACGTTATGATTCGTTATCCAACATAATCGTACTATTTAATCTGACAAAATAATATCTGACAGAAATCTGTTTCAATCAAAAAGGCCGCAACAAGATGATTTGAAGGCATCACACAGAAAAGTTTGGTATAGAAAATGTAACTCTGATTACATAGAAAATCTTATTTAATAAATTTTTTACAACAATCGATGGACTTTAAAATGATACATCAAGCTATACAATAATTAGGCGCCACTCAGTGATGATTAAGGCCCACTCGAAGGCTAGCGACTATGTGAGGAAGCCGAATTGATATCGATTGCAATTTCCACTTGAGTTCTATTCAAATTTCAGTCAATATCGAAACCAATAACTTCCTTAAAGGATTTTAGATGAAAAGCCACGAGTGAGTAAGAAATACATTTAATATACATTCACCTAAAATTCCTTTACAAACAAAAATTAATACTGAACAAAAAGCTAAATAAAGTTTACAGTTTTGCCTAAAACATTAAACGCCTAAGACTAGATTTTTAAACAAACATTATCATTTCACTTTTATTCTTCCCTCTAGCAAGCATTTTCTTCATCATCCTTTATCCTTTTAACTTTTTAATGCACAAAATTGAAGAAAAAAACAAAACTAATTTTCTTTTCTTTCCATTCACACTTTCCTTATTAGAAAATTGTGAAAATTACATGTGTATGTGTTAGTATACTCAGGTTAATCCGTTTATATATATTTATGTGTGTGTGTGTGTGCAATATTTTTACAAATGACTTAACTAATGAGGGTAATAAGAAGAAGAAAAAATAATAATAATAACCTAAATTTAATATCAACCTAGAGACCCAGACTTAAGGCTATTTGACATTAAAGTTAAAATAAAAACAAACAAAGTCACAGGCACACGAAGACAGAATGAAACAGGAAAATGCCCTTATGCAGACTGTTATGAGAAAATGACAAGAAAAATCATGCAGCTTACTGAACAAAAAAAAAAACATTTTATTATTTACACAAACACATGCACCAGACTGTCTTGTTCTTGTATGCACATACATATGTAACACTTAATATAATAAAGAATACTCTGTTAGCCTTAAGTCTGTAAACACCTGTCAGAAATGTGAAAAACACACATGCACACACACACGAACACTAATGTATGCGTACGTGGGCACGAGTGGAAAAGGTTTTTACTTTTTTTTATTTTGTAGCTTTTTTAATCTTCATACTTTTCATATTTTACGACATATTTGCCACTAATCGCTACAGCTATAACTTCAACATTAACTGAATTGATTATACTCGTATCATTACCGAAGACATTTTCCCTCAATGTTGTGGTTTATTATTAAAATAAAACCAAAAAGCATACTGTCACTAGGTCTTAATAATATGATCTGTTGAGAAGAATTTATTTGATCCCAGAGCGTGCAATGCAGCCGCTTGTTGCTGCAACAGTGTGAGCTGGAGTCTCATGGTGCAGTTAATATTAATATTTGTGACCAAAACATTTCGGTACAACATTGAGTAATTACCGCTTGTCATACCTGTCTCAACGTTTGAACGTCTTCTTCGATCGTAATGTATTTTTGCTCACAGGAAGTCTCTATGAGACTCTAGTCTGCGCCGTAAATACGGCACCTGAGCAGTGGATCAGTGTATTCACAGAATGTCTCGGTTTCGAGGGGTCATTAATAATAATCAACTGAAATTAAAAAATGACCATGGTTGGGATTGTGGGCGACTGGAAGAGTCATCTAGCTTCCCTGAAAGCGAGGTGTATATTTTCGTTAGTAGTGATAATAGGTTCGTTGTAAATAAATTATAATTGCTGCTTGTCCGTAGGGCTTAAGTGAGGGTTGAGAGCACACGTCCCGAAAAGTCTCTAAAGAGCGAGCTTACCGTGAACAATCACTTAAGTGCCATCGCGACAGGTAACGATATGGATAGTACGGAAATTTTTTACATCAGACGAACAGACGTGTGGTTGGTTTTTTTTTCAATTTTGCCTGTGAAATATTTGACAGGGGAAAGGCGAGTCCATAATAGTAAGCAGCCATTCGGAGAAATGATGCTTTTCGTTTTATTTCTCGCTTCTTGTTATTTTCTCCCTTGAGGCGCGCAATGTCACTTCTATGATGTCAAACTGACAACATTTTCGAGGTTTAACTGGTGAATGAATTCCGATACCAGGGGAGAGCTTCCGGGCTGTTGATTGTAGCGTGAAACCATATAGCAGTGAAAATAAGAAACTCCTTTGCCAGGTCATTCAAATTATTTGGTCCTTTGCAATATTAAAATGCTGTTAATAAACCATTTAACTCACGCCCCCCCCCCCCCCCTCCTGCAACATTAAATCAAATAACAGAAAAATTATAAATTTTGCTTAAAGTTTTTTTTTTTTTTTGTTAAAATTAAACTTAAAAATTTTGTGTAAAATTAAAAAAAATACTATGTCATGTGATATATTTTAATGTCAGTTATCACTGACATCACGTTTTAATTCGTCGACATAGATTGTTTTGTAAAGTGGTTTTCTTACAGAATGTTTATAAAATAACGTTAAGCACTTAAGTGATAACACAGCTAATAAGCGACTTAAGGCAATATGGTAACACACCATTAACATACGTCAAACTGGACATCGGAATCATAAAGGTTGAAGTGTCTAACGTATAACACTAAAGTGAGGGGAAAAAAATATTAAGCTGTGAAAGAAAACTTATACTGGACAACTTTCGTCAACCACGTATGAGGATGAAACAAAACAGTATCAGTATCCCTACTAATGTTCTAAGTTGATACAAATCCGATAAAAGTTTTCCGCAGCCATCGAATCTCGGTGTCTGAAAAAGTAGTTAATGCAATTAAACTACGTGTTGTTCAGCTGCCTCAATAACAGTGATAAGCTGTTCAGTATTAAAAAAACTTTTCAAATAATTTTAGTGGTGTTCATCGCTTGGTGCAAACGGCCTTACGAAACTGCTTATGTCAAATATTGTTGCTTTTTATTAAATCCAACAACCAGACACAATAATTTTTTATTGAAACTCTTAATCCAAAAGAAAAACACAATCAGGTATGTGACACAAATTGATCCATTTCCAAACTAATCTTTTTGAAGGGGTCATGAGTTTCGGTCGATTGGGGAAACTATTTTTGTACCATTTTATAATTATTATAATTAAAAATGCAGACTAGGAAATACGAGTAAAATACATATCATAGAATAAAGATAAACGAATTATAAGGAATTTTCAAATATTTTTAATAAATACAAAAAGCAAAAGTTTCTTCGTTTTTAAAACATTTCGTTTTCAAAATCGATTTCTATCACATATTTGAATGTTTTCCTCAGATTGCATTTTATTATATTTTTAATTTAATATTGAAATATTTTATTTAAATAGTTCATAGTTTTCATAAGTTGTTAAAAGAAAAATACACAAAGAACATGAAAATATTACAAGCTCATGTTTTGCTTAAACAGGCTCTTATCCTACTTGCTTCAAGTTCTTGTTCCTTTCTAGGGCTGTTTTTCCGAAAAAGGGTTTCCTGTTGTAAATATTATTGTGAATTCTTGTCAACAACAAACAAACAATAACGATGAAAAATAAAAACTTGAAGAAACAAGTAAAACCACTTTCGTTTGCAAGAAATGTTAACAGAGTTCATTAAATATTTAATTTTCATTGCAGTAACGAAGAATGAATATGAAAACAGATACACACACACACACACACACAAAATCAAAAAAACAATTATACAAATGCAAAACAACAACAAAACTTAACATGACAAATTTACTGAGAGCAAATAAATTGTAACTGTAACAAAAGCAACAAAAGATATGCAATTTTTAGAACGGGTAGGAACCCAGCAGGCACAAAATCACGGGATTGTTTGAAAAATATTGTGAATTTGACCAGTTCGTTTTAGAGGAAACTCTGAAACTGGGAACGAGGTTCTAGTTAATTTGACAGGGCGGCAACAAAACTTTAAAGTGAAAAGAGTACAAGAATTCAAAACTCCGTCTTGATAAATAAATTGCTCTCTAACGAAATTCGCAAGTCTGATAACTTAATTTTTGATAAAATTAAAATTCATGCAGCGACTTAAATGAAATAAATCTGACGTTATTTATAAAATATCTGTCCCTATTCCTGGAAAACAAAAATGGGATTCCCAATATTTTCGATTTTTTATGAATTTTTAAAAATGAATTATTACTAAATAAATTTTATAGGATAAATGAACACTTTTCTCAAAAAACTGCCTGAAGCCATTAATCAGATCAACTTTGCTCTTTAATTTAGCATGTTCAACAAAACTTGGAGCCCTTCGTATTGCTACTTCAAGTCTGAACTTAATTTCTTTTTTATATAAGACAATATTGTACAATTCTTTTATACTACCAGTTTCAGTAAATCCATGGTTGCTGCTAACTATCCATTGATCAGATCGAATGGACAGTATTCAAAAGCTATGGAGGGTGGTGTATTATAACATTACACGTAAAGTTTTAAACTCGCCACTCCCAAACGGATTTGTTGGCTGAAATGTAGAATCCTCGATACTCGTTAAAAGTTCTGTGAGATTTAATTAATTAATTCACAAGTTTGAGGTCTGCGAGATCGTTGAACAGTAGCGTTTGGTTCATGATGATTTTCTGTCTTCAAGAAATTTGCTGGAACTATGCAAATTTCTTTAGCAATATTTCTGACGGATTTATCTGTAGTGTGTACTGCAACTAATTATTTGCTTAATTCACAAGTTACAGTAACTTCTTATCTGTTTTTAGAATCGGGCCTTGGTAAAATTCCAATTGTGTTAACTATGACATGTCAAATTCCTTCGCCGATGTTGGCGTTAGAATAAAGAGTTCTTTGCCCTTGAGGGCAGGTTTGTTCAACTGCCATGAAGTGTATTTTTTTGCATATCCAGTGATATTGCTAATCATGATGCCATTCCAATAATATTGAAGCCTTGTTTTCTTTATCATTCTTGTAATTCCAATATGTTCGCCATGAATTAGATCGTCGTGATATTTTTGCAATATTTGATATAAAATGTCGATTTTTTGCTTCTACTTGAATAAGGATTGAGTCCAATTGTTAATAAAATTAAACCAATTGAAAAATCATTTGCAGGTATTTAATGTATTTGTTAGAGAATAATGGGAATATCATGTTCAAGCGTTGAAATGCTTTTTTTATTATTTATTATTTTATGAGAAATTTTATTTAATTTATTTCGGATTATTTTGTCACGGCAAAATATCGCAATGAAATCGCATTTCTCTGGAAAAAAGAGTCCACATGATTGCAATGACATTGAGCTGGGAAAACAGGGCACACAAGCTAAAGTGTTACCATTACATGTGTCTTAACTTATAACATTTGCAGAAAAAAGTACATCAAATCGTAATTTACTTTCTATGACTTGGTTGTCGCAATGTGTCGGTATTTCTTCGATTCTGGTGCCCATAAAACTGCTATAAATCCCGGAATGGACATGGTTTGCTTACATATTTGCTAGAGTATTCTTGATCTTCTTATCTGTTATACATATACCAAGGGGCGCAGACGATAAGTCGTAAAATTCTAGAATGTCTTCTTTGTAGCATCTAGATGTCTGACAGCTGAATGCGATTGTATTACAAATTCGGGGTTGAGTTAGGACGTTTTAGCCATAGTAGTTGATTTGTTCCGAGTTTGATGGCCTTTATTTTTACCTTAATATTGCAAAACCAAATTAGGCATCGATCCAGGTACATAGCCAAGTATTAAGCACGCGTTTCTGCTGGAACAATGATATTTGTTACTGTTATAGGTGGACAATTTTTCTTTCTGAGGGAATACGTTTCATAAGCTCATTTCGTTGGATTTACCTTTACTCTCTACTTTTTTAGGCACTCCTTCAGTTCATGAATATGAGACTAAAGTTGTTCGAACTCAAACTTTGGATCATGATTAGGACTTAAAACTGCAATTTCATATACGTACGTTGACGTGGATGAATTTAGGCTTGTTCGCACATCCGCTGTGTAGATAAGATATAATAATGGCCCTAAGTTCTTTGACTTTACTTGAAATGTTATAACTTCCAAATAGCTACTAAAGAGTTTGTGGAAGTTTTCAGGACGAACCCGATTTATTTTAATGAGTAGCTCATCATGCCAGAATTTATTAACAACCTGGGAATGGCGATCTAATAAAAGTAGCGGTTCTACGGACTTGCTCGAAAACTAAATTGATGGTCCAGGATTAAATTTTGCTCAGTAAGGCAGATTTTAAAACACGAAACAAATGGTGTTTTAAAATGGCTTCAATAACATTGACAGCAGGCTAATGGACCTGATTGATGTGATCTCACTTCAATCTTTTCCTGTTTTATAAATCATAGCAAATTCTTTCTTCTTCGAGGAGCATGGGAGAAAGCCAACTCGCAACATGACAGTAAATATGAATAATAAAATGCTCACAGCTGAATCAGGTAAGAATCTTATTATTGATTCTGTAATACGATCATGTCACACATCACAACTTTTAATTGTAGCTTTTATCAAATATAACTGAAATTTCATAGGATTATTGACAATGTCACTAATAATTAAACTATTATGTCATGTAGGGTAAACACTCTTTCTAAGTGATAAGCTAAGGCATTTGCCTTTTCACTGGGGGCTTATGGCCGAAAAGAGGTCTTTTAGTCGTAGTGGGGATTCGAAGGAAAGAGGAAAATGTAAGTGCCTTACTGTTTTTCACAGAGAATATGAAAGGCGTAAACTGTTAAATAGTAAGGAATCTACTGGCTTGTGGCGAAACGGTATAACCCAATATAAGTCTCCCATTTCTGTTGTTGGTTTTGTTGCTTGAAAAGTATCTAATGCGAGAAGAGTAGCGCTGGAGTTGTGAGTTGTTAGAATTTTTTAACCCATTTCTAAATAAGCCACAAATGAATGATCAATGAAACCCCAGAAAACTTTCGAACTTAGTTTTGTCTGTATCAGAGAGTCACCATCAATTGATACTTTGGGGCTCAAAGCTTGCAGCATAAACTCCACAGCCTCTTTAAAGTTGTCATAATCTAAGCATAATGTCCTTGATAGGACTTTCAAGTGACACAAACTCTTCGATGAATTCTCTTAGGCAAATTCCTTTACTTAATTTCAAGACCAATTTGCCCTTATTCGAAAATGCTTTACACTATTGATCTTAATGGTTTCACAATATATTAAGGAGTGCGAGTATTTATGACATGCATAAGTGAAACGTGTTAATTTACGTTTGTGTTGTTGTATCTGCTAATGATGTGTGTACTTTTCGTTAAGTGCACTTTTGCATTTTTGATAAATATTAACAGCAGAAAAATTATATTAAATTGGCTGTCACTTATGATTTGTGTTGCTACTTACCACTACTGCATACATTTCAGCTTAAATTGTTATTCAAGTAGCAGAATGAAGTGGTTAAGGTATAATTGCTTGTATCGAAAAAGGCAAAAAAAAACATTTTTTTTTAAAATAGAAAAACCAAATTAACATAAAAAGTGTTGAACGACATAATTTTTAAGAGTCAACGTTTACACTTTTTTAAAGACTCATAGCCATGATTACAAAGTATGAGATCTTCCAGTAATGAGAAAAATTAGCAAATGACCAAACAGTCCAATACATTATACGGATGTATCTTTAAAAGAAGTACCTGGCAATTATTTATGTGTTTCGCTTATTAATAGCAAATTTCCGCTTAACGAGCTGCATAAATAAATAAATAAATAATTATAATTTAATAACTGCAATATGGACAATTGAAATGTCTGTGAAGGAATTTAAATTACGCGTATATTTGCGATAAATATAATTAATGTTAACCTCAATAATTAACACCGGGCGTATACGTAACATTTAATTTATGTTAAAACTCTTATATAAAATATCACTCATACGTATGGAGCTGTTAAAAAAAATAACGACACATTCATTTAATTATTAAGTACATGAATAAAGTAGTGATAAATTGTTTTTAAAATCATTTATGCAATCAAGTAAATTCGAGGAAATAAATATAAGCTTTTTATTTCCAGGAATAAATTAATAAACATGAAATATGAAAGGCTTTTAAGGTCGTTAGGAAAGATTTCTTAGAGCAGGACATTTGGAAACGTACGAGCATTTTAATCATTGTTAAATTCTGCTAATTTATTATATCATCATGTAATTTTTCGAAGAGATTTTTTTAACAAATGAAGCGAAAATATTGTCAAGCTGGTTAATTATTTAAAATAAGTTTAATATGACTTTGCAATATTGAACGACCTTGGCACAGCACTATGACCATAATTTTTTCATTTCAGCCATTTCTGGATGAATTCTAAATAAGGAAATTAAAAAGCTGTCACTATGTTGAAACAAACCAATTGTTTAGAGTAATTTGTGGCAAGTTGGTCAGATCATATTACTGTAAATATGACCTTTAACGAGCTTTGATAAAGGATACTTGGCTGCTATAAACTTAGTAATGTGCTTGACATGAATATAAGTTCTAATAAGACGCTTGTACCTGGCACAGAACCTGTGAGAGAATAGCCTAATCGACAGAATGCATTTGTAAGTAGTTAATTTCACCTACAATATGTCAAATAAAAACTTGTAGTTTTTGCTTCATTCGCTAAATACCACTTGAACTGTAAGCTCAATGCATTTACGACGAATTTTACAAGGAATCATTAAAAAAATAATGAATGTCTCTGCTGTTGTTATGTTAAGAAACATCGATAACTGCAAAGTTTTATCTATCAGCCCTTTGTATTGACAGTGGCATTAGTCACTTTTTCAAAAAAAAAAAGTTAATTACAATTTACTTGTGTCTTTAAATTAAAAAAATATTTGTCAATACTTTGAGAACTAATGATAATTTGTTCGCGAGAACTTTTGCTACTTAATGGTATAACAAACCTGCTTATTTTGAAAGTTTCATAAGTCGCTGTACTAAGTAAGTTAATTGTGGGACTTATGGAAAAGAGATAGATTTAATGTTTTATTGAAAGTGAGCTAAATGTGTGTAAAGTATTGCCTTGAATTATTTTTAGAAATTTGGAAAAACCGGTGACCAGCGAATGTATTTTTTTAAATGCGAAAGAATACAGCAGTTTTAGAAATTATTATATAGTCATAATTAATATATTTATTGCACATAATTGGTTAACATTAGTCATAAAAATAAATGGTTTCAAAGCGAATTGTTATTTTAAACCAATATTTCTTTTAGTAGGCAAAGCGTGAAGCTCAAAAAGCGACACATGACAGTGATTTAAATATGAGCAAAGAAGCAACTTTTATAAAGTCAACAGCATAACAAATAGAACATAAACGAAAGGATCAAGACCGAAAAAAGTATACTCTTAAGCTTACTGAGGATAATGATGGCCTGGCTTTATTTAAAAATGTTTATTTTAAAACTTTTTAACAAAATCCGATTTGCGGCGGCCTAATAACCGCCATTCATGACAACCAACTGGTGTATTTTTTATGAAATTCCTTAAAATTACGAATTATACTTATAATTATGTTTTTAAATGTTCTATTTAATTTTGCATTTTATTGTTATGTTATTTTCTTGTTATGAAAAATTCATGGTATAAATTTTTATTATATCTGTATCAATAAGGAAAAAGTGCTTAAGTCTGATTATGTGATTTTACACTAGAGCTGTTTTAAACTTAAAAGTCGAATTTTACAAATTTGTTTGCTTTTAAAGACAGGCTACATACGTTTGAGAAAATGAACGAAATATGACGCCAAAAGCGGTTTGTCACCAAACCAAACTTGACAGGAGTGATGGAAATTCGTTCCAATTCGTTTTGTACACCTTACTCCTAACTAACCTGTTACTGTTTCAAATGGGGAAGATAAGCGAATAACCCGAAATTTATTACAATATAATTTTCCGAAAATTTAGCTACTTAAGTGAAAGGCTGAGACATACTTTTGAATTGAACAACCATACTGGAGTTATTAACTTGTTTTCCACTTAAGTCGGCTTAAGCACTTGTTCCTTATTATCACAGATATATACATATAATTTATTAATCAATTCATCCTTAACTCGCTATTCTTTAAAAACATATTTAAAAAATTAATACCAGTCCAGTCAGTTTTATTTTGATAAGGCACTTTCACTTTCACAGTCACTTTGCCGAAATAAAATATGGCAATTTTTCAATAACTATAAAAAATTATTTATACAAAATAATTAAACTTTATTCTAGTTTTTTGACCTTTATTATTATTATGCTTGTCTAATTTTTCCGAGCTTCAGGTCATCAATAAAATCTTCCTTATTATAAATTATAATAAATATCGTCACGATGCTACACAAAGGCGTAGCGAAATATTGGAGAAAATAAAATTAATATTTATTATAATTTATAATAAGGAAGATTTTATTTATGACCTGGAGCTCGGAAAAATTAGAAAAGCATATCAAAATAATTAAATTTTAATTCCTCCTTAAATGATTCATTAATAATGAAAATATCAATTGAGAGTTATTGGCCTTAAAGGCTTAAATTAAATAAATAAATATAAGTCTCTGAAATAACAAATACAGATAAATACTTTAGAAAGGTGGCATCGATATTTTTAAACGTACTTAAGTTTGAATTAATTATATATCGATTTAAAACAAAGTGACTTATGTTACTTCAAAACTAAACGGCTCATATTTATTTATTTTATTTCGTTTTATATATTTGTTTGTTGGTTTTTTCCTGCAGAAATAAAAATGCAGAAGCCCAGCTGTAACAAAAGTGCAGCATTAAGTTAAGTTCTCTTAAAAGAACAATATTTCAAAATCAAAATTAATTATATTCTGCTGGTATCTTTTTATCTTCAAAAAAAATTCATTAATAGTTTCTGTTTTTCCGTTTATGCACTTCAATTCTTATCTTTATCCAAAATAATATTAATGAAACTAGAACGGTTCTTTGGAATTTTGATCTGTTTTCAATTAACCTCTCATCAATTAATTTACTAAAACTGCAACCAACACATTTTCAGACAAGTAAGACAAGCAGAGAAGAATAGAGTGAGAGAGAGAGAGGTGCGGGGGAGCGAGAAATAGAAACAATTGCTTTAATTAAAATTTGTCAGTCAAACATGCAAAGCAAGGCAACCCTTCAGTTGCACAAAATTCGAAGAAAGATTAAAAATGTGTAAATTAAATTCCAATTTTATTAATTTCTCAGCTCAAATTTCCTTAAAACGGTTATTTTATCTGCTTGTGTGCACGAACACAAACACAAAACAGAATTGTGAAAGAATTTCTACGAAGAGATATAAATTGTTCTGTTTTATTTTTCTGTTGATTGATTCATAACTGAATTTTGGGATAAAATGTTCATTTATAAACAGAAACAAATTAAAATTTTAAGATTTCAATTCCTCAAATTTAAACTACAAATTGGTTGAATTATATCGTTTGTATATTCGCTTGGGGCATTAACAGGAATACATTTTTGATGATGACTTCACCAGCGTTGTTTTTGCAGCAGTGCAATTCAGTGGTGCCGCCTGAAAATTTACCTCGAACAGTTACATTTTGTCGATCTATTGGCAGCTGATGAACCTCTCTACCTGTGAATGCTACAAACATGCAGATGTCGAAGATTATTTATTCAATACAAAAACAATGTTTAATCTCAACCGCAGTGGCATGAGTTTGTTTTAAATTTATTACCCTTCAATTACAATTAATAAATCATTTGTGTTTTGTTGCTTATATTTTTATTACGTGCAAAAATCAAATATTTAAATTTTTCCTGATTACAAATAACTGGCCGATTATAGCAATTCATTATGGCAAGCGTTTGTAAAATCAAATGACCCTGACAGGCAATTTTAATTTGCTCTCTTACAAACGCACTTACACATACTAAACAATCCTGATACAATAACACACACACACACATACATATACGCAAACTAACACA
The DNA here is from genome assembly GCA_963932375.1 of Phania funesta. Lineage (NCBI taxonomy): Eukaryota > Metazoa > Arthropoda > Insecta > Diptera > Tachinidae > Phania > Phania funesta. The sequence continues at coordinate 80,923,512 of OZ010655.1, read as the reverse complement.
TGTTACTTTGAAGCCTTGAATATTGATTTATTTACCAAAAGATATTCAGTTTTACTTGACAAAATATATATTTTTTTAATTTTTTTTTTCTATTTGATCTACAAGCAATTAAATTAATTTAAATTAAAATTGTAGACTGATCTTTGTGTTTCTTCTTGAGATTGGAGGAATTTTTTTTAGGAGAATGAAGCGAAATCATATTTAAGTTGACTTTAACATGAACCATTTTTTGTAATAAAAATTCAGTGTAGAAAGCTTAAAAGAATTTCCAAAAGAAATTCACTTATTGTATTCAATGTAATAACTAATTTATTTTATTGAAATATTATTAACAAAAAAAAACACGATCTACCGTTTTGTAGGGAGAGCCGTCTCGCCAGGCTCAATATGTCAGTTGTTTTTAGCTTCTGGCATTCAAAAGTGTTGGGATTTGCATAAGTACAAGAACGGATAATCTTTTGCTCAGTAAGGTAAGATTTTAAACACGAAACGAATAATTTTGTGCACAATTTTGATAAAATCGACAGCATGCTAAAGTATAATAAAATAGCTAAAAAATATATAACCTTTTTTAGCTTAAAACTCTTCACGTAGATTAACGCCTAACATAGCCCCGCTATATTGTGGCAAAAATATTGGCCATAGAACTTAGAATAAATCAACGACAATGAAAACAAAAGGGTCTATCTCACCCCTGGGAATAGAATACAAAGCCCTTTTATATAAATCCATTACAAATCCAATATAGACATACGGCATTGATCTTTAGGGTACAGAAGTTACAAAGCAGACAATCTGGGATTTAACGATTTATCATCTGTGCCCTTGGTATATAAGAAATGAAAATATATCCATAGAGGTCTAAATTTGCAACTAACCAGGAAGAAATAAAAACACACTCGTGCAAATACGTAAATAAGTGATCGGGTATAACGTTCCTAGGCAGGTGCTATTGCAATGCCATGGGCAACAGAGCCATCCCAGTTGTGGATAGTTAAGTAAGATTTGAATATAATAAATTAGTTATTACGTTGTCAATATTTATTAAATAATAATGAAGAGCTTAGATTTGATTACGTATTGTAACATTCTTTTAGAAATATTCAATAAAAATTTACTAAGTAATTAATTGTGTCGCTCTTAAGTTCGATTTCTTATTGTGTTTCCAAGAGAGAAAATTTGTTTTTTTATATAATATCTTTGTATACACCAAAACTAAAAGTTTTTTTTAGACAACGAGCAGAATGGAATGCATTTTCTAAGCCTCTAAGGACGTTATCAACAATCTTTGTGACTTTCTTTAAATTTTGCAATAGCAATTGTTTTCACTGCTAACCGATGATTGGCTGAAGCAAAAATACATATTGTTACTAAGTAATAATCGAAGATGTGTGAAACGAACTATTGTACAAATACTCAATATTATAAACATAAAATAAAAAAGAATTGCGTAGCGGAAATTCCCCAAACCACGATTCAAAGTAGAAACAAAAACAACTTCTACAGAAAGAAAAAGTAAACAAAAGATACACACACACACGAACACATATGCAAGACTACTAAGCCAGGAAGTGAAATAAATGATGCACAATTTAACGTATGTTCGGGAAATTTTAAGAAGCGGCCGTGATCTGTATATAAAGGCGCCGTCCAGCGCAGAAGGAGTAGTTGACTTTGAGATTTCATAGAGTGAACATCTGTGTGTACAAAAAAAGTGTTAAGTGTACAGGGTAAATTAATACAGAAGAGTTGTAAATAGAGTCTTAATTGCCGAATAAAGTTGTCTACTGATAAAATCATTAAGGACTGTGTATATTAATTCTTGCATTTAAACGAACCCTACAAATTAACGTTTATTGTGGTAATAAACCTAACAATATGATAATTAACGCTTCGTTATAATCCTAGAAGAAAGTCAAACAAACATGTAGCTTGAAAAAAAATAAAATTTTGCTAACGTCTACGTACGTTGGCTTGGAAAATGAAGTCCATTCTGCTCGCCGTCTAACTAAAATTTTAAATTTTACTCTATTCAAATTCCTTCTTAACAAGAAGAATACAAAACGAACTTAAGCCTTAATAACCAAATTTTAATAATTCTAAATCGATAACTTTATGTACAACAAATAAATTTACACACTTAAAATTAAAAGCAAGGTCACGCCAAATATATATATTTCGGATTTGGAATACACAACAGCACTGATTGAATTTCAGAACTTTAAATATATTTTACTTTTTTATTTTTTATACATTTTTGATTAAAACTTTTTTTTTAAGAATCGGTTTTATTTTAAAAAAACTAATTTTAATAAAATGTTCAAATTTTTAAGCAAAATCTTGTGCTTAATAGAGTGAGGAGTAAAATATTAAGCTGTCCAGCTGGATCAATGTTATAAAAGCTCTCTTATCCATATTTCAGTCCTTTTCATCCTTTTCATTTAACAATAGTAAAATCTATATACCGCAATTACCATAATTGTTAATTGTTTTCTAAGTGCTGAAGAATTTCCATTTTATGTTTATTATTATTTTAAAATTTTCCACTAAAAATATCGTTTTTATGATTGTAATTATTTATAAACAAAATGAGAACCGTTAAGACATCAGAGGATTATTCTGAGTTATTAGGATAATGCGAAAACCAAGATAAACTATGCACCTTTTTTTCAACAATTTGTTTAAATAATGTTTCTGAAATTATATTTATTGCAGCTAAGGATGGGTGGAATAGAACCTTTGATGGCTGGGACAATTAACTTGCGGCCTTGAAGCAAATGAAGAAGAAACAGATTTTTTTTCTTATAAAGTTTTTATTTTATACAAGTAATAATTTAAGTTAAAAAACAAAGAAATCACAACAATTTCTTTTCATACGTAAATTGTCGTTTTTCTACAACTTGGTCCTGATGCTGGAGATACATACATTTATTTTTCGCTTCTCTTGTCTTCAGGTATTTTTTCCTGTTTTTTATTTTAACGTAAATAATAGCGAAACACAGAAAAATCTAAAGAAATTGCGGGTTTCTGAAAACTTTTCTGGGTAAACTGTATTTTTTATATGGATTTCATTGCGAAGCCGCTAATTTATTTTTAACAACTTTGGCGTCGTTTTCACTAGAAATTCTCTAATATTTTCATCAATTTTCGTGATAAGTATTTTTATTTTATTTTCCTTCTTTTGGTTTTTATTATAATTTCAATTTTATAATTTTAAACAAAACAATTTTATTTATTAAATTCGATATTTTGCTACACCTTTGTGTAGCATTATTAGGATATAAATTATATTACAAAAACGTGAATTATTAGTCAATATATTATGAAAAAATTTTCGCTAAAACTAAGAAAAAAGTTTTCTGAAAATAATTTTGCTGAAAATAATTTTGCATTTGAAAATAGTTTAAAAATTTCAAAGACCAATAACATAAAAACTGAAAATAGTTATAGGTTTATGTATGTACGTGTATATGTATGTATGTATGTGTATGCACATATTTAAATAAAACTTCTTAGTAAAAACAATAAGCAAACTATTCTCAATTATGTTCTTTTCTGCATTAAACACCTTTAAAAATAAGCGACATCAACTGTTTCTGTTTTATAATAAATTCTTTGTGATGTTGGCATTTTAAAAACTCGTAACATTTCTAATAGATAACATCGCTTATAATTCTTCTCAATATTTAAAACTGACGCACTTTTCGAAAATAATGACTTAATTCAGAGCAATGGGAAGATAGAGCTGTTTTATGTGAATTTCTAAATCGTTGGTCCGAACTGTGTCCGGCTATTCTAGTCCTTAGCAAATTTGTCGTTGTACCCACATATAATTTATTACACCTCTTTTGATCGAAAATGATCAACGTACTTATTTTATAAACAATATTTGACATATCCAATTTTCTAGTTCAATATTTAATTTTTGCTAAAGAATCTATTTAATATATTGTAAGACTTGTGAGCAATTTTCCATTGTTAAAGATTCTGATTTTTCCAGTCGCTCTCATATTCCTGGTCTGAGCTTTATTGGACTTTATTATGCTTTTTGTATATGGATTTCATTTATTTTTAAAATGATTAATTAATCTAAAAGACAGTTATTTCGGAAAACTGTTATCTATTAATAAGTTTCTTATCCTTTCCTTTTTATTTAAGTGAAAGTCTTTGCCACTTATCGTTAAAACTCTTTCTACGAATGTTTTAGCTGTATTAATAATAATTCTTTTGCTGTGTTTAGAAAACGGGTTTAAAATTCTTTTAGATTCTGCTTGTTGCCAATCCATTATTAAATTGTTTGGAATCATATTCGTTTTCTTTTGTAGATTCAATATTGTTATTAAAGTTATTCAATATTTTCAAAACATTATCAATTTTACCTTTCAGAAATAATGCAAAATAAATCAATTACATACTTTGTCATTATCATATGTTTAGTCTTTAATTTCCCAATACAAGAGTCGAGTAACTTGTCCATAACTATGTCCGCTACAATTGGAGATGCTTGAGATCCCATCGGAAGACCTTCCTTTTGCACATAGAACTTTTCATTATATTGAAAATATCTACTTTCGTCCTTTATAGAAAATTTAAAAATGTATTCCTTTATTATATTCCATTTCTCATTAATTGTTAATAATCCTAAATCAACTGGTATACTGGAATCAAAAATAATGATGATACTACATGAAAAAAAACTAATTCTTCATTATTCTCAAACTTTAAATTCTGATGGTTAATTTTTACTTCGGAAACTCAGTAATTTCCATAATTTTTAGGATGCTGAATTGATACACGAACAAATTGTTTTTTTTTTTTGCGACAATTCTCAACCTCTCCTTTCTAATTGAGGACATATAAATAACATTTTATTATTACAAATAAAATTATTGTCATTGCATTTTATTTCCTTTCCAATTATTATTTTTGCATATCAAGCAATTTCAGCCCATAGTAGGCTATAAATTATTATAACAAATCAATTTCTACAACAAAAAAAAAACATTCATTTGAGTGTGTGTAATTTATGTGCGAGCACTGAGCCGTTTGTTTGAGGTCTGCATCATTTACTCTGCAAAATTAAAAATATAAAATAATACAGCCGCTCGAGATTTGTAGAACATAAGAACAAAAACGGCTTAGTTTTTCACATTAAAAATCTTGATGCCAAAAGGGCAGCAAGAAAAACATTTTTAAGTTTAACAAACAAAATGGGGAAAAAGAAAAGAGGAGCAGAAAAATGTAGTCAGTAGCTGCTCTTGTACGACTGGATTAAATCAATTTATTAAGGTTAAATGGAAAAAATAGAGTGAACTGAGTTTCAAACGTGCTTCCTTTGGCATGAGGAGTTGTAGAGAAAATGTTTAAACAATGAAAAGTTATTAAAATACTTCAGCTAACAAGGGAAAAAAGAGTTATTTATTTATTTTTATATTTAATTATTGTAAGAAGCCAATTTCGATTTAGTTAAAATTTGTTATAATTATTTATTTTTATTTAATTAAAAATTGTGCCTACTTTTCTTTGCTAATGGTCGGCCTTATGATGCTGCTTTCGTTCTGTTAAGAATCTTTTTTTTTCAATTTAAGAATTCTTGGAAGTTGATGTATAATCGGATTATTTATTTTTCTAAAAAATTCACTTTACACTTCACTGCATTTTTTCATAAATTTTCATTTCATATTTATTTTGACAACTATTTTATTTGATTTTGTTTCACTCGGGCTGGCTTTGAAAAGAATAAAGCAACAAATAAATTTTATTATTCATTTAAATATTTGCTATCCGTATTAAGTAGCCCGATAAAAAATTAAATTTTTACAATTTTTTTATGAATCGATTGGAAGTGCTGATTTCTTCAGCAAAGATTCGTTATACATTTGAAATTCTTATTTAGACATATTTCACATATACATATGTATTTTTTTTATTTAATTTCCTATGTGAAACATTTCATTTCAATGATTATTTTATAAGACTAAAAGCGAACCATCTCGTTCAAGCCCACGTTCTAAACTAAATTTTCAATTTGTGTTTAATTTTTCCGTTACTTATAACCGTTCGATGCCAACTACTACTAAACAGAACAGAACAGAACAGCACAGCACATATTAACATCACCATTGTTATCTATGCCAAAAGCAAAGCAAATACACACCCATATACACACACGCACACATTCGTTGCAACAAACGCATAAAAGAGCAAAATTTATGTTCACGAACCAAACGAGTTGGTCAGACGAGAGCCTCACAAATACCCATTTAACACCTCTCTGTTATTGTTCTTCACAAGGATGCTGTTTGGGATTTATAAAGCATTTTTCAGCCCGTTATAATATTTTTCATACTTCACGTAACACTTTGTTTCTCTCTCTCTCTTTTACTCTCTGGATATGTTAAACTCTTTTATTAAGTACCGTTGTCGAGTTCACTCTATGTCTGCTACATTTGTAAACAAGCCGGTGGTTTAATGGTTGCATAAAAATGTAAATGGCTGCAGTCACATGATTGTGTTGTAGTAAAAGCACAGTGTGGTTTACTTAGCGATTTTTAAATTTTTAACTTGTCCTAAAAACAAACATACAAGATTAAAAGTTGCATTTTGCTCAAAAAGAGATTTAAACATTTTAAAATGTGGCACCGGTTATTATATTTGACGGGGTATGTTTGAAATACAATTCGGTCTAAGTTCTGGCCCAAAGTAATTTCGAAATGGGTTGTTTTTTATTGTACTGAGGAGCAAATTAAGAGTTCGGCACCGGATAAACTTAAAATTCACAAAAATTTGCCTACGTGTGCAGAAATATTTGAATACAAATTCTAACAAGATCGGGTCAATCTTGGCAGCCTGTGGCGGCCATGTTTTTCGGCGGGGCCAATGAAATCACTAATAGTAAGTTACATGATAAAGAAGCACGTCCAAAGGATACAGCTTTACTATAACCATAATTATTTCTTGAAGTTAATCTTTAAAGTTGACTCTTCAAAGTTTGGTGTCCAATTTCGAGAGACCCGGTTCGGTTGAGATTCAGTTAACACCCCTATATCAAAAAAAAAGGCAAACGAATCGAGCGAAACACCATTGTATATGAAAGTTCGCAGGGGAATCCTTGTGGCAGTGGAATATTGTTGTGCCCTAAAACTCGGACTTTCGCTTCAACTTGTGGAATTTTGCGTAGTGGATTGAGTTTAACCTGCATAATTTGGAGCATAGACAAGAGCTCACTAAACAACTTTGGTAGTTCGCTGGTTCGGTTTAAGATTACTTGAAGTAGGACCACAACTTGACAAAAATTATCCTCGACGAGCGCTACAGATCAATGAATATCAATTTATACACTCATGCACTTTAGATCTACATAACCAAGCCATAGCTGAAATTTAGACGGATTGTAGCAGACTAAGAACCATTCATATCTGTGCCGGACCATTCACATCCGTGTATTATGACTGGGGTGGTTGACGAAGTTATTCGACCATCAGTGTTGTCCTGACTTTAAAAGCAGCAACCGGGTTTTTAAAAATAGCAAATATTCGAACTGCTCGAAAATCGGATTTTGAAAAATATCTTACGATTGAACACCCTAATTATGACGTAAATGGGTCATTCAAATAAAAATATTTTAAACATCCACCCTCCTTTATTGGGAAGCCCTTGTCAAATGATGATACGCTTTCTTTTCCTTTAAAAAATTATCTAAAAAATCGTCATAACGTTTTTCTCATAAAATGCAATAGACAACACTAGTTTTAATATTTGGCGTAGGTTAACAAAAATAATGTTGGGCTGTTCTTAAAAACATGACAAGGCTATGCATTTTTATAACAGTGTTTCTCTCGCTATGTTAACCCATTACTCTCTACTTCTTTGCAGCACTTTCGGGTGTTTTCATGTACAGATTCATTACTGCTGTGTAGGTGGTTGTTGTTATTGTCACTGATGCACTTGAACGAACTTGTTCTCTAATTCGTTTTGAAAAGACAGTTTGCATGTCCGTTGGCCGCATACGCAATACAATTTTTGTTGTTGTTTCAACTGCCAACACAAACAAATGTAAACAAATGCATAATGAAACCAAAACACACACTAACAGCTTTAGGATGAAGTCTGCAAACCACGTGTTTTATTAACGTACTCTCGTTAATTCTGGGGACGGGGCTTTTCTTGTTTTGTTTATTTTAGAGCGAATTCTTGCACAGAAATTGAGAGAATGATGATTTTTTTCTTCATACTTGTAGTTAAATTCTTTAAACTGTGTTAAGAGCTCTTAAGTATTATTTAATACACGAAATATATTTTTTTAATTATTATTTTATTAATTCCTTTTTTTTTCATCTACAAGTTTGTAAATTTTTTTAAACTCTTGATTTTTCTTGACCTTGATTGACTTGCACACATTGAAATTAAAGTTAAATTACTTCAGTTCATGTTTGCTTGCGATGTAATTAAAATTTTATAACATTTGGGAATGCAGCTCCGTACGCACTAAAGGGAAATAAATTGTGAACTTGAAAAAGTCTTTTAAACACACACACACCAACACACGAGAAATATTTTACTCGACATGTTATTTAATACATTCATACATATTCGCATGTATACATATGTAGAGTGTGTTTCGTTAACAGTTTCGTAAATTTTAAAAATTTTGATAACATGCAGGGTGGGTGTATTGACGCATTTATTTTTAAAATGAAGTAAAACAAGCAGCTTTATTACTTTTCAATGCACCAAGAGTTGTTGGTAGATAATTTTCAGTCATTTTTATTGGGATATACATACGTCCTTGTTCTGTATTCCGAGTAGAACCTTTTTTATTCTAATTAAAACGAAAGAAGTTCTGGGATGTGGAACACAGAACAGCTAACATATTCGGAAATTGCCACTTTCGAATAAAACATTGCGGATTCGGAATACAGAATAGCACTGATAATTCCAGTCATATTGCCTTGCGACTAGCTCAAATATAGTCCACTCAGGAGGTAAACTTTTCTATAATGGTGTCTAACATATCCGCATATTTGAATGATATGACACAGCTCCATATTGGTCGACCATTGATGCCAATTTATAAATCCAAATGTGAAATTGTGCTCTCATAAATCGTTTTCTTTCGACTGAAATGCTTTATATGGAACAACCGCTGTCATGATGATTGCACTCGTTCCCCAAGTACCTTACTTTTAAATGCTACAGTTTTGGTTATTAACGTAGCAAATTTAAGCATAAATAAATATAGCGATACATGCTATAAATATAGAGATACCTACCGACAAATTAATCCCTAGGTGTGTGTGTTTACCCTTTTTTTATTTTAGAATGATACAGGTCCAAAAACAGCCTTTACATATTTACAGAAAGCTCATGCAGTGCTGGGCAAAACTTTACCGACAAAAGTTTTATAAAATTTGTTTTGCTTTCGAATATTCCCAAAAAAAACACATTTAAAACATGACGATTTAAGTAACGGAACGCAGACAAAATGCGTTCTTTGAAACAACCGAATGCGCTCTGAATCTAGTGATACGTGGGCATACGGACGAAGAAGAGCGCTGTGACGAAGTCGAATACTAAATTCAAATTTAACAATTGTAGAAATTTGGACGAAAATTTTCAATTAAATTTTCATTTAAATTTCATTATTGAAATTTCGATTGAAAGCAAATGTGGTAATTTGGCCGCAGACAGGAATGAAAAACGGCGACAAAATCAAATTCTTTTTAATTCTCTTTTGAACAATATCGATGTGTAAAATAGCCAAGACTTTTTAGTTTCGAAATTTTGTCCTATACTGTATGTAAGCACAAATGTGCTGTATGTATGTCTGACAGTTTAAACTTCAAAAGTTTTTTCGACAATTTTAGTATTTTAATCGAATGCCAAATGCTAATAAAATGAAAGGGAGGAACTGACGAAATTTGTTTATAATAATTTTTATTCTTCTGAGAGAATCTTTCATTTTTCAACTTTTTTTTTGTAAAAAAATTATTGGAAGTCCTACAAACTGCAAAATTTTACCTGTCTTAGAGATATTTATAAGTTTAAGAAAATATTAAAAAAACGTGGATCAAGGCGATTCAATTCAGGAACAAAATGTTTAGAACTCTATGGCGGTCTTTAAAAACAATGACTTTCTCGTTCAACAATTATAGCGTAAGGATTATGCCGCCTCCATCAATAAAGGCGATTGCAAAAAAAAACAGCTACTCCTCTTACAAAATGTACAAAAACTCTATTAAATTGATAACAAATAATTTAAGTCATCAACAAATTAAAATTTAATTGAATGAATTATTATTTTCTAAAAACAGTTCAATTTTACTAAAATTATTAAAGTCACAAAAATAATAATAAAAAGAGTCAAAAAAGTAACCGAAAATTTGCCGCAACATCAATATTGTAAGACAACATTTTACCAAAATATTCAATAGTTTATAAGAAAAAAAAATAATTCTGGCAAAACTTAAGTTTTATTAAAACCCCTGAAGAAATGAAATTAAAAACAAATTTAAATATATTTTAAACAATTTTAGGACCTTATTTTATAAAACGGAACGCAATGCCAACGCCTGAATCTATAGTGAACACAACAAAATTAGATTTTCAAACAAATTTTTAATTCACTAAACAAACACCTCTTAACTAGATTTTTCTTATACTGTATTTTCTATGAAAAGAAATTCACAATAAGTATTCAAATCTTATTTCTAAATTATTATTTACTAGTTAGTACCAACGTAATAACTAATTTTTTGTATTCAAGTCTTAAAAATCTATCTTCTATTGTGTAGAGAGAGCCGCCTCGCCAGGCTCAATGTGTCAGTTCTTTTTAGTCTCTGGTGGCCATCAAATTGCAATAAATTGCGTGCTAGAGTATTGGGATGTGCAACTAGTTTGTTCACGTATTTGGACCTGTACGTTTTAACTTCTTCGTGGATGGTGGGTACTATGAGATCCCTATGTATGTTTCCATTTCTTATGTACCAGGGGGCGCATACGATATGACGTAAAATCCTAGACTGACTTCTCTGTAACTTCTGGATATAACTCTGTAACTTCTTTGATGCACAGGCAGTGTCCCACAGCTGAATACCATATCACCATATTGGCTTTATAACGGATTTGTATAAAAGGACTTTATACTCCAAAGCCAAAGTTGAGTTAGGACTTATCAGCCAATGCAGTTGATTTGTTCGAATCTTTATGGACGTTATTTTTGCCTCAATGTGACGGGACCAAGTTAGGCGCCGATCTAGGTGGATACCTAAATATTTTACGTGAGTTTCCGCTGGAACCGTGGTATTAGTTATTGTGATTGGTGGACAATTTTGCCTTCTAAGGGAAAACGTTACATGAGCACATTTCGATGGATTTACCTTTATTCTCCACTGTTTTAGCCAGTCTTCTAGCTTATGAATATGGGACTGCAGTTTTTCAGATGCATCCTTTGGATCATTACTGACACTTATAATTGCACTGTCGTCTGCAAAAGTTGATGTATATGTATGTGGGCTTGTCGGCATATCCGCTGTATAGCGGCCCTAGCACACTACCTTGAGGTACTCCTGCACTGATTTTCCCACATCTTGAAAGCTGATCCTTTGAACTTACGTTAAAAGTTCTATCGGACAAGTAGCTTTTTATAAGCTTGTGGGTGTTTTCAGGTAGAACCCGAGCTATTTTAGTAAGTAGCCCATCTTGGCAGACTTAATCAAATGCTTGGGAAATGTCTATAAATAAAGCTGAACAGTATTGCTTTCTTTCAAAAGCCGATCTAATAATGGTAACGATTCTATGGACTTGTTCAATCGTACTATGCCTTGCTCGAAAACCAAACTGATGATCTGGGATAACGTTTTGTTCATTTAGAAAAGGAGTGACACTCGAGACGAATAATTTTTCAAATATCTTTGACAAAACTGACAGTAGGCTAATAGGCCTGTAGGATGTAATCTGGCTTGAGTCCTTTCCAGGTTTCGGGATCATAACAATTTTAGACATCTTCCAAGAGCATGGGAAGAAGCCGACGCGCAACATGGCATTAAATATGTAAAGTAAAATTCTTACAGCTGAATTAGGTAAGTTTTTTATTATTGATCCTGTTATACGATCAGGTCCAGGTGATTTCTTCATATCCGTATTTTTAATTGCCGATTTTAAAGATATTTTATCAAAAATATAAAATTCTAGGAAAAATTACACAGAAGTTTTGAAAGTTTCCAACCAAAAAATCGTCATTTTTTGAGAAAGAACCAAATGAAACAAACATTTAAATTCTACTTAATTTAAAAAGAAATCAATATTTTTTCTTCATTCACATTTCAATAAAAATTCTGAAAATCTGTGAACAATAATGTACAGTGGAGTGTTTATAGTGAAATAAATTTTGATAATATTTTAACATTTTATTTCTACCCACTTTTTTAATTGATTTTTTTTTTCTTTGCGTATGTATTCTTTAGCACTAGTCATGGGTTTTTCTTTAACATGTAAATTGACTCATAAAATTTAATGGAATCTTAAAAGGTAATTTTTTAATCGCTCGAAATAATTGTTAAGCATTCAAAACCAATGCGAACAAATTGTAGATGTCTTTAGTCTTCATTTTGGAATCTATGTTATTTCCCCTGAAGTTTAGTTAAAAAAAAACAAAATTAGGGGAAACTAGTGAAAGCTTTAAAAGCTTCAAAATATTCAATTCCCAACCCCAGCTATAATTTAGAAGTTTGAAAAGACGCTTTTTAGAGTTCAAAGTTGAATAAGCAATAGCTCTCTAACCATTTCTATATTTGATTAGATATTATAGCCCCTCAATTCAGCAACATACCGCTATAAGTTATTTGTAATAGATTAAATGAAAAAATACTCAACAATTAGAACTTCAACTATAAAACAAACTTCCAGTTTCTTTGAAGTGTTGATTGTTTTTCTTAAACAGAAAGCTTTTCATACTAAACAGGCAATAAGCTTTTACAACAATTTTAAAAGTCTCGCATTTTTAACGGACAGGATATGCTCCACAATACTCAACAAATTTTTGAATTTGGATTCACTAACTCTGTTGTTAGATTTGACGATTTGCCGTCATTTTGACGATTTTTGGTGTTAACAATTTATTGTCTGCGTCCCGTAGTGCGAATCACTTTTCCTTTTAACGGCAATCACAACGTTAAAAAATTTTAACAACAATTTTAACAATATTGCTATTCAGTATCATTTTTTAAACAATATTTGCTATCGTTTAGTCAGCTGTTGTTGTTAGCTAAACGATTGGGAAAGAGGTTAGGGCTGCTCAGATGCCGATGGAACGCATGAGTAGAAGAAAGGTAGTCGAGAGGCTGCATCGGACACTCATTGCGGAAGGCATTATACACAATGAGTGTATGGAGAACGACATCAGCATTTTTACTGATGGTTCTCTTATGAGTGGCAGGGCAGGAGCAGGTGTATTCTCAGTTGAGCTGAACTTGTCCTGTAGTCTGTGTTTGGGGAGGTACGTATCAGTTTACCAGGCAGAACTGTTTGGGTTGCTGCATGTGTTGGATCACTTGCTTGAAAGCCGAGTGCATGGGAAAAGGGTTCTCATTGCACTTGACAATCAGTCAGTTATAAAACGCATGAGGCAAGTGAACGTATATTCCAAACTGGTGCTGGAATGTGTTCTGAAACTGAACAGATGTGCCTCGTTGAATGAGGTGACGTTGATGTGGGTTAAGGGACATATAGGCACAGCTGGGAATGAAGCAGCAGACGAACTAGCAAAAAGGGGATCTGATGTGGATTTCTGTGGACCAGAACCCAGGGTTGCCCCGGGGAATGGCCTAGTGCGAGCTAAAGTTCTTCAATGGGTAAACTCATTACACCTGAATAGGTGGAGGGAGAATACCACATGTAGACAGGCTAGAATGGTGCTCAAAGAGTCCCTCGGCAGGAAGGCCAGGAAGGTATAATAGGGCTACCTTAAGCTGGATCACTGCGTTAGTGACAGGACATGGAAACTTCAAGTACCATCTGGCTGAGACGAAAGTCGTAGAAGATGATACTTGCAGACTATGCCTGGAAGAGGCTGAGACGGTAGCGCACATTGTGTGTGAATGTCCAGCACTGGCTAGCATAAGGCTTAAGACCACGGGCAGACACTTGTTAGATGTGAATGCCATGGGGGAACTAAGCCTTCGACAAATGCTAGCAATTACAAAAGACTCCTTGATGAGGAAGAGTGTCGACAGTTACCAGTCGACAGTCTGAAATCACTGTAGTCAAGAGTAAAGGCTAGGGCTAGCACGAGACTCAATTGAAAGTAAGGCGGTTGTGATTACGGATCGGTTCCCTGAAATCAATTTGAGGAGCGAAATGGGGGTCGAAAAGGGACCCAGAAAGTAAGTGGTCTGCTTCGGTATCCCCCCATACATTATTAATAATAATAGCTAAACGATTGTAGACAAAAATAAACGACGGATATTTTTGTGTTGTTTATTTATGCGGCAAACTAAAATTCATGTCATCTTTTAGGGGCAGGTACATTATGTATGTATGTATAGTAAATACTACATGTGGAAGAAGCCTCACATGATTTTCACTTACCTTTTGCAAAAATAGATAAACGCACAAAAAATTTTATCCATAAAATCTTTGTTTTTTCCATTCTTCTTTGTGGTGTTCGTTTATTTTATACTTTCTGCCAGAGATGTCAATTGATATCAATTTGAATAAAGAAAAAATTAACGAGGTCTACTATCGTTTACGAGCAGTTAGTGAATCACTCAATCGTTACTGCAAACAACAAAAATTGTCAACAAATTTCGCGGCTGTCAAATCGTTAAAAGTTAGTGAATCGCACTGGTCAGTAACATAATCGACTCGTGAGCAAAGTTTATATGTAAAACACCAAATTTTTGCTCCTGTTTCTGTTTCTCTAGCAAATGTCAGTGGAACCAGGGATCCTTCTAGTTTGGAATTTTCCTTCAATAACTTTAGTTGTTAAATTAAAAATAATATTTCATAAATTTAATTTCAAAGTGGGTCCCGCACAATTCTTTTTTATTGTTTGCATTGTTTAAAATATGAATCCGAACAATCTCAAAAATATTAAACTCTTTTCCAAAGAAAGCAGTTGCACCACGTTAAATTGCGTGATATTGGTGGCCAGTCGACATCAGAATTTCGTGGGAATCGATGATGCAATAAATCGATTCGTTGGACCCATCCTACGAAAACCACATGGCGTCCAGTTGAGGCCACAAGAATTCCGTTATCGTATTCCTGTTGCGAATGCCGTTCAGAATTATTGCAAATCCGGCCACATTTTCAAAAAAGTAAGGCGGAATCTTGCTAAAATCCCCAGTAGACAATTGCTCGTCGTACACGTATTTGTTTCTGATCGATTGCTTGCGGATTTTCTAAGACACAAATTCATCAGTTTGGCTTATTTGCGAAGCCATTCAGGTGGAAATGCGCTTCATCGATGAAAATGTTTTTTTTTTGCATTTATTGTTATAACAGGATAAAAATCCATGTTTTCTTAAATTTTTGAAAATAGAGCAAATTTGTATAAAGATTTTTTTAACTCAAATGTTTAAAATGTCCGTAATAAATGAAGAGATGCGGAAAATTGAGGTTAAATTAAATAGCGTAGAAATTTTAAAAATTTTGAATGGGGCCAAGTCAACAAGAGATAATATAATCAGAAAATATGTCCAGAACATATGCTGGTATACCCAACACCCATCGCGTCGGTGTTTGGCATGGACCATAATTTCGCATTTAGGAGGTTTACGCAATTAAGGGCCTAATTGAACTCAAAAGAATTACACTAATAGTTTCTTGATTTGATATTCCGACAGGGTGATTTGATGTCGATTTTTAGAACGAATTTTCGTCATTCCTTATCAAGTTTGGTTTAAAGACAGACCGGTTTCGGTTATGTGCCATCTTCAGTGTCATTTTTTGTTCTCGAAATTAAATTAATAAATTGATTAATTTGTCTAAAACTACACCATAAATTGATATAAATTTCATATTGTGGTCGTAATTGGAAATTGTTTAGGTAAAAACGTATAACAGATGATTACACGCTATTTCAAACATCATTGGCGTGTCATGAACATAGTTTTAGCTATTAAGTGCTAATTGAGTAAGCTAAATTGCATTTGCATGAACACCAAAATTTTATAGCTCAATTTAAAATTAAATTACCTCTATTAAGGCGCATGTGTGAACATAATAAAATAAAGATAAGGCTGGACTGAACACAAAGTATCAAGACATACATCGACTTTTCTGACATGCCTGAAGATTTTTGCCCCACTCATTTTGTTTGCTTCAAATACTAATACAGGTACTCCCTAGAGGGTCTTAGAATCTGCCTCCCCTCCCCCCCCCCTTTCCGTAATTAATAGTAAATAAATATGGGAAAAATGGTGTTGAAAACAAAATCTAAATTTGGTCTTCAATAGTGTTCTATTGGAATGATCATGAGCATTGGAATGAATACAATGACTAGAAGAAGATAAAGAGCTGCTTCAAATACCAGGTATTAAATAATAGAAGGATGAAAAATTAAGAGGAGCATTTTTTCCCATACTATTAGAAGAATTGCATTTTTTTTTCGTAAAAATTAGACTTTTCGGTTAGTTTTTGATTGTTTTGAGTTGTCAATTCTCTAGAGGTTTTTCGGGTTTGTAGGGAATTTTCGATTTGTTTTTTCTCCAAAAGTTTTTTATTGAAACTTATAATTATATTTTTTATGTTGTGAACAGTGATCGATTTTCTAGCAAGTTAGCAAATACAGGTCAAATATATAACTAATAGTTGATTTCTGGGTTATTGTGGGCGCTGTATTCAAATCTGCTCTGTGTGTTTTTAGTTGGTTCCAGTTCGCGGAACTAGAAAATGTCTATTCCGCCACATTTTCTTCGATATGTCCAAAACTACTCAGTGGATTTAATAGTAATGTTGGTGCGACTTTAAGATTATTGAAAGAGAATTTTTTATTTAATTAAGTAATGTGCGAATTAAAAAAACAATTACATACAAAATCATTTATTTATTTATTTATTTATTTATATAATAACAAATAATTCTTAATTAAGTAGTCCGTAAAATCTTTACAAAACAAATACCTAAAACTGATTATGTTTTTCTAGACATGACAAACAACTCTATTGAGGCAGTTAAAATTTTAAATTGACTATGGTGTTCACACAAATGCAATCTGGCTTACTCAATTAGCATTTGACATCTGAAAATATTTTTTTTTTCAAAAAAAGCTTGTGTTTGTGTTTTTGGGAAAATAGAAAGAAATTCGGATTTAAGAGAAATTTCTTTATTAAAATAAAATAAATAAAATGTTTGTTTTGTTTGTTTGTTTTATTTTTAGTGTTTGACACTGTATTGGTGATTCACAGGTTGAGTCAGCATGGATTTGCATGGGAAATATAAATAAATTTTTCCTGAATTACGACTTGCTCAATTTATTAATTTTGTTCTTGTACGGTATCGAAGCATGGTGTAACGCCACAACGACGCTGGCAAATTATTCATTTCCCACTATTTTAGCGCATCTGTTCAGTGATGAAGCTTCAGCAAACGTGATATCCACAAAAAACACTGTTCGGTGCGCTTTATGAACCGATAAAATCACTGGTCATTACTTATTTGAAAATAAGGCCGGCGAGAACGTTGCGCCGTTAATGGTGACCCCTACTTGTTGAGATATTTACTGAAAACATGTTCATCCAACAGAACAGTGCAATATGCTATGAGAGGCGTCAAACAATCGACTAAATAAAGAAAAACATTTTTCGTAGACATTATTTCTCGAAAGAGTCCTATCAACTGGCCACCAAAATTGTGCGAATTTCAAGTCTTTCGATTATTTTCAGCCATTAATTATTAATTTATACGAACAAACTAGCAACTCTGGACAAAGATAACATGATGCGGCCCCAAACGCTTGAAAATGTGGTTGAATATTAGACGGCTGGATTGCGCTAAAAACACCCTTTATATTATTTTCATTTCCCTCTGCACTCAAGTCCTAACAACAAAAAAAGGAGAAGAAAAAACAATTTATTTTTTACGCACTGTTTTATATTTATTGTACTTTTTTTTAAATAATTTTCACATTTCATTTGTTTTTTTTCATAATTTGTTTGTATGTGTTTTAATTTGTTATTTTAAATATATATTTGAATGTATATGTATTTAATATATTTCTAATCATCGAATAATCGCCTTTTTTATCCATAATAACAGCTTGACTAAAGCATTTTTTTTAATTTTTTTAATGACATTTTTTGTTTTTAATAGTCTACATTTTATTTAATTTTTTTAGCATAAATAATTTTTATATTTATTATTTTTTATTACTTTCTTGCAGTTAAACTTAATAATTAAAGGTTTTTAAATAGATTTTATTACTTTCAAAGAGTAAAATAGTTTAGTGTAAAGGGAAGTTGAAGGGCGGAGAATTTTATTAATAAAATTAAAAAAAGAAAAGAAGTTAGGTTTAGTTTTATTTAAACTTTATGTTGCTAAATACTCGTATTGCATTGAAATTTATTAAATGTATTTGAGGAAGGGAAATTTTAAATAGAGGCCATGAATTTCTTTTAACAGTGTTTGTTAGTGGGTGTTTGTTTGGTTGTTCGCTTGTTTGTGGGTCGGTAGTAATTTGTTAAATATTTTTTTTTATTTAATTTATTTAAATGTTATAGTCTAACATAAAATATAAATATTTATAAACTATTCAAGAATAACAACAATTTCAATAAGTTTTATTTTTTATTTTTTTTTTTTTGTTTAATAACGAATTGTTATTGCTAAAATTATTTTTATTTATTTTCTTTTAATATTATCGTACGTTATCACGAATCTTGATAAGGTTAATTACTTTTCGTTGTGTTTATCGAGCACAAGAAAATGTAAGTATCCTTATCAGTTTGCTGCGGGCCTTATATAACACTTGTCATCATGATTTTACTTGACCTTTCTGGACTGAGCTTTTTATAAGTTTTTGTTTTTTTCAATAAGTTTTAATTTTTAATTTTCACTTTCTAAATATTTTTTCCTAAGTGCTGTAATTTTTAATATTTTTCCTTGAAGTTTGGCTGATTTATGTCGAATTTTAATTTTTTTTTTGTTATTATTTTTGTGTTTAGTTGATTCTGTGTATAAAATAAAAAAAAAAAAAAACAAAAAATATTTTTATGAGTTTTTTTTTCAATAAAATAAAGTTGTTAATTTTTTTTTTTTTTTTTTTGATTTTTGTAGGTTGCTGTAAATAAATTATTCTTTTAACGGTGGTTTCAATTTGTTATATTTTTGTCATTAAAATTAGATATTAGTAATTTATTTGATTATTTAATAAATATAACTTTATTGAATTTTCTCTAGTAGTTTCTAAGCTTCCTTTAGTAAATTTTTGATTTTAAGCTGTTGTCTTTCTTATGACTTTAAAGGTTTTTTTCCCCCTTCTATACTCAATATAGTTTCTCTATTATGTTTTAAAAGTGATAATTCTATGCTAGATATTTCATGTTATATACGAAAAATTGTCCTTAACAACCAGTAGTAGTTTTTTTTTTTTTGTTTCATTGAATTCAAGTAGGTTTCTTTTATGTAGCTCCTTTAGTTTTATTTGATGTTTTGTTTTGAAAGTCAGCTTTGAACAAAAATTATTTTAAGAGTTAACGATTCTTTACCTTCTTGTTTAATATTATACAGAAGCCTCCTTTAAGTATAGCCTATCGTGCTGTAACCGTGTATATCAAGTAGGAACTTCTCGTAGCCACTACTCATCCCTCAAGCTTACACATGAATGCAGGTGGTCAATGGGAAAACCTAAAAACACTGTAATTTGGTACAGTTGCTCTACAGTCTAGCCATTAATCAGTGCAAGAGTGAAACACAAACTTCTTGAAGGCTAAAGAGTTTCTGAAAAGTCTAAAACTGCTTTAATATTGAATTATTTCAAGAACGAACACAAACTTTTAATAGACCAACCCTGCTGGTTCCCCGTTCTTTGTTTTACTTGTGGAAAATGTCTACTTTAAGGGTGACTTTTATATCAACTGGAATTTTTTTTTTTAATTTTAATCAATGTAATTTTTTGTTAAGCTGACCATTAATATGAAAGTTCTTTTTAATTGTTTTTTTTCTTTCTCCTTTCCTCTGCGTATGTAATCAGTTCTTTTTACTCACTAAAAAAAACAAAAATTGCTTTTACTTTGTTGTCAGTGTTACCAGATTTTATACTTAGTGTTAGCCGAAGGTATCTACATTTGGAGGTCAGTATATCCTTTTGAATTCCCAACGAATGTAGAGTTCTTCAGGCTGATATATTAGCGGTGTTATGGGCGGTAAACAGGCTGTGGTACTACAGAATTATTTATAGAGATATTTGGATCTTTACCGTCAGCCGAAATCGAATGCAGTGACATTCGAGAATCACTCTAGAATGCCTGTGAAGACGCGAGACCAATATGAGCAATTGCATGACTGACAAGCAGGCAAAGAGGGGAGCAGCAATGCTGCAGGATTTGTACATTGAAAAGTTCTGTGATATTCCCCTCTCGGCCTGTGAGAAGCAAATTAAAAATGATTTATATGATATGATGGTGGAAAGAACGCGCATGTAGGAACACTAGGCTAATCTAGCCAAGCTTAGATAACCAGGGATCTGCTAGAATTTCAAAAGACGCACTTAAAGAACACTGCAGATTTGTTAATCGCGCAAAGAATGAGCTTGCCAGCACATGACGTCTGTAGACTTTGTCGAAATAAACGACCATCGACAAATTTATCTTTGCAGAGGTTTTTCGTTAGCCTCTCAGAACGAATGGAGATGTGATTACATGCAACATAGTCCAGCTTAACGGGCAGCAATTGGTTTAGCAATGACACGACAACGGCATAGATATAGTAACCATTTAACACTTCATCTATACTAATCTTCCTGCACTCTCCTGCATTCTTTACTCTTCGACTTTCCTATTTTTGGTTTTTTTTTCTTCAGGTAACTAGCACAAGGGGATTGGGCTTGCCGACCCACGTGGGCCATGAGTTTGTAGTCGGCTTGTAAACCTAACCTAGAGGCTAGTTCAGTTATGTTTACCAGAGTTGCGTTATTTAAAATTCCTTTTCTGCTAAATTAGAAACTCAAAAGTTAAATATGTTTTACTAAATTTTAATTTTGTTAAATATATGTCAGCTGGTGAGTAAACCTATGCATTTTTTCAACTTGTCCATTATATTCCAAAAGAACAGCCTTAAATCGATCGATTCTGTTATTTTATTTTCGTAAAATAATTTCTATGATCTAAATTATTTTAAACCAGTTTTATGTAAATTTATATAAAAATAGTTTTTGCATTTTATTGAAGTCTTAGAAATATTCTGTTGTATTTGTGTTGGCCCTGATGTTCTCAGCATAGCAAAATAATTTCCCCAAATATCATTTAAATGCTCTCTGTAAATAGAGCTTTACTAAATATTCCAAAATGTTTAATCAGGCAATTACGAAATATGATAATTTTAAATTTAAAATATTTATTCATAATTTTAATTCTGTTGCTGTTTCTATCTGTATCTCATAAATGCATTTAAATCATTTGAAAACAACGCAAATATGTTTCAGAAGAAAACTAGTGTTTTTCGGAATAAATATAATTTCTATTAAAAATTTCTGGCAACACTGGATTAACATTTTTAATGTCTTTGTTTTGAAAAGAGAACAAGGTTTACTGTTAGTTTACATTAAAACCGACTGACTAGACATCAATGTTAAGCAACTCTCTGTTAGTTTGATTATTCTCTGTTTGGATACAGGCATTTTTAAAGTATTCTTGAAATGCTTGTTAACATTTTGTTAAAGTGAAAAATATTCTTTCTTTTTATAAGAAAAATATTTCATAATAATCTTGAAATTTTTTAGTTTGCTTAGTTAAAGACGCTTTTAAAAAATATTAGTGTTTTAATAACAACAACAATAATAGTGTTTACAAACAACACAAGCTAATGTTTTAGTTGACTTTAATTTTAGTTGAAACAGTTATATGTATTTATTACGATAGTATTATTACGATAATAAGTATATAATAAATAAATTTTAAGTTTTAGTTAACAACATGTAGACAAGCAAGAAACTTTTTTTTGTACTTTTTTTGAATTTTATATGTATTTTTTTTTCAAATATTTTTTCTTTGATTTTTCTTAATAAAACCCAACAACAATAAGATTTCATTTTTTTTAATAAAGTTTTCTTTTCTACTGTATTATGGAAATTTTTTATATTGTTTTAATATTTTCGTTAAATAGACACCAACAAATAAGTAGATATTTTAAATATTTTACTCAAATTACGTTTGCTTAGGTTTAGTTTTCTGTATTTATTTTTTTAAATATATTTTTAAATTTCTCTTTTCTTAATACTACATGAAGTTTGATTTTTTTAGTTTTTCGCTAATATATATATTTTTTCCTTATATATTTGTAATTTAAATCCTTTTCTTTTCTGGTAAGTAAAATATTTTTGCCATCGTAAAATGAAAACTTCAAGATTTTTGATTAAATAAATCGTAGCATACTTTTGGGGCTCTGTTGTAAAGCATGCACGACATAAAGATGTTGATTATGGTTTTCTTTTATTAAGAGAAATTTTCATTTTACAAATTTATATTTTTAATGCAACTTGTGTTTGTTTTTGTAATAATAAAAATAAATAAAAAAATTATTTTTAAAGCGCCTGAAACTAAGCAAACGAAGTTAAGTTTATTTAAAGCAATGCTTAACTTTTAAGCATTACTTTTACTTGGAAGTATTTCTAATGAGCGAAACTAAACAATTCGAATGCGGCACTTTGCAATATTTTTCATAAAAGAAAACTGATTTCAATAAACAAGACTTTTTTTCAATTACTTTTGTTATCAAAATTAATTACCATAGTAATTGAAAAATGAAAAAAAATTAACATTTGGAGCGTTAAATTTTTTTAAACAAAAAAAGTAATTGGTTCATTTACACGTTAGCAATTAATTTGTGGTAACATAAAGAAACTTGAATTTTTTTTTTTTTGGTTAATTATTTTAAAGAGATAATTAAATTAACGGAAAGTTATATTTTATTAAATTTTTATGTAAAATGGCCTGTTATTTAATATATAGTTTGAGTTTAAAATTCAAAACATACTGTAAAAGACTTAAAATGCAAATAAGGAGGCTTTTCTTTCACTAATAAAAAATTTAATTCTAAAATTTTTAAGAATTAAATTAATAATTAATTTTAGTTAAAAACACTTCAAGCAACGATATAAGAATTTCCTTAACAATGTGTTAAATTCGTATTTGCTGTCGTTGGTTTTAAATCAAGAGACGTGCATTAAGAGACTAAAATTCGCAGATGAAATTCAAACCGAACAGTGAGAGGTAATACTGCCTGCCTGTTTAGACTGGCTATGTGCTATAAATCTGATGTTTGGACAGTATTAAACAGCTGATACTTCCTGCATTGCCATTGCTTATGCAAAATATAATTTTGAGTTTAAAGGGTTTTATTTAAAACATCATTTAAATATAAATATTTTTCCAAACTGTCACATTTCCATTAGGCCAAAGGTGATATATAAATATTTCAAAGTTTTTGAAAGTTTTTTTGTTGTTTTCTAACACTGAAAATATTAGTTTACTAATAACACAGTCCTTAAAATGTCCACACGCTTGCGCATACACCACATCTCTTTCTATTTTTCTCACGTGCTACAATTTTTTCTATTATTTACTCAGCCATCATATAATGTATAAATTTATTTTTGTTTAGCTCACTCAGTATTATAATCAAATATATTTAGTTTGTTATAATTTGTTATGTTAATATTAAATTATATTCTTTTTTATTAGTTAGTAACTTATTTACTAGAATTTTCAGTTTTAATTATAACTTTTATGGTTAATTTGTCAACAACAGACACGTATTTATTTCAATTATTAAAGTAAAAGTCAAAAGGGATTTTAAGGCCACTACAAAATAAAACATCTGGCAATACAGCATTAATTACCATCCTTAAAGTATGCTTTGATAATTTGCCGATTTCGTACTTATTACATCTTTTAATCATTTCCGCGTTAGTAGTATTTTATAACGACCTTAATATCTCCTTTTTTATCCTTCTTATTTCTACATTCTAATTCTTAAGTTTATATTTTTCTTATTTGTTGTTTGTATTTTAAGTAAAGTAAACATTATTTTCTTCTTCTACCTTTTCATGTTTGTTATTGTAAATCTAAGAGTTTTAATTTTTAGTTAGTTGTCAGCGTAGATAAGTTGTTTGTGTCATTTTTTATAAGTTTTACGTTTTAATAGTTTATTGACCACGGAACGAAATAGATTGGGTTTTATTCATAAATACCCAAGGGTGGCATAGGTTTTGGTAAAGGTACCATCACTGGTGGTAACATTTCTGGAAAGAAATTCAAAAATTATTTCTTTGCAAAATAATAATAATTAAATCAATTTTATAAAAAAAAGTAAAATACTATTAAAGAATCTGTTAGCAAAATGTCAACAAAACTTTGAAAACTTACTCATCTTCCCAGGGGCAAACGGTTGTTATGTCAGCCTCAGTTTTACTACTACTTTCTGTTGTAGTGGCTACAACGGCACCAGTAAATGTTGTGGAAGTGCTTGCCTTATCCTTTTCCTCAGCTGAGGCTGATTTCTTTGACTCTAGATGACGTTTTTTGCGTTTCTTTTTAACTTCTTCGGTGGTGCTTTTGGGAATACTGCATACGGGTAGTTTGGAACATTTTTCCGCTTGAGGACTTTCCTTTAGTTTAAGCTCTTCACTGCACTCGTCGTCTACCGTATCGGTGTCCATTTCAGCCAGAGGGGCCATGGAAGGTGCTGGTGTGGGTGCAGGTGGTATATAGCCAGCATTTGATTCGGAGTCAGCAATATCGTAATCATCCTGGCCATCTTCGCCAAATTGTAAACCTTCCTGATATTCATCGGTGGTGGGAGAAAGTTCTTCATGCGTGCTATAGGCATCGACTGCTCTTGTAGGGGAGCAGTAAACTTCCTTACTCTCTTGCTCCTCGTTTTGTGTCTTGTCTGGGCATAAAGAAATTGGTCTCTCTGTAAGAGTGATTTCAGTTTCTGTTTCAGGACTAGGTTTAGTGGAAGAGGCCACTTCGGTAGAATGGCTTTTATATGTAACCTCATTACAGGTTTCCTCTAGCTGCTCAGTTGGTACACCCTCATCAGTAGCTGTGTTGTCTAACTGTCCACACTCTATATCCCCTTCAATTTGTATGGTTGGCGGAGAAACTTCAACTTCCTCTTGACTTTCACATAATTTTTCATAACCAACCGTATTTTCAATTAATTCAATTTGTACTTCTTGGATTTCAGCATCTATTTCTGCCTCAAAATCTTTTTCTGTAGCAGCATTATTGTCATCATCACGTTCATGAGCCAGTGATGATTCGCTGGGCGAACTTACTTTAGGACTATCGGCCTCGAAATGTATTGGTTGTGTTTGAGTCTCGACTGTCACGAGAATTTGTTCTTCCACCGGCGATGGGGTAGCTTTTGCCGTTGAAGGTGGTGTTGGAGTTGTTGTAGGCAGTACTGGTAATTCTGAAGCCGATAACTTACTGTTACGTCCGCATAAGGAAAGTTTATTCAATTCTTCTTCCACTTCAGCATCGGAAGAGGAAGGAGGATCTTTAGTCACAGTATTGGTGGTAGTCATAACATTCCCGAAGGCAGCTACTGCAACTGTGGCATACTGGGCGCCTTGCAGGGGAGCAAACAAAGCTGGAAGAGCACCTTGCTTTAAGCCCACCGTGGGTGAAGGTGTTGTTAAAGCTTTAATGGAAGTGGACGGTCCTCCTGTGGGAAACTCAGAAATGCGACTGAAAAAAAACGTCTCATTTTGAAGGGATTTTATTTATTTAAAAGAAAATATTTACCCCGGAGTAAAAGACACTGAGGCTCTTCGTTGTTCTGTTAAAGTTGGTATTAAACGTTTCATGCCAGCCTCGCCGCTATCGACTGTATTTTGATGACGTATTCCCAAATTACGTTGCGAACGATCCGAAACTTCTGTGTTATCCGATGAGGTACTATTGCAAAAACACATACGGGTAAAGTTTAAGGTTTTACCTCGAAAATATCTGGGCTTAATTTACCTAGTTAATCTCTGCGCACTGGTTTTTATGGCTGTTAACTCATCGGCCTCCTGCTCCCATGGACAAATGGATAATTTTACTGGTGTTGTTGTATTTGTTGGCTTAGCCGCTTCTGTAGCTGAAGGCTCTTCATCTGGCACATCCCAGGGACAAACGGCACTACCTCCCGCCGTCTCCATTGTAGTCTCTAAGCGGGCCGCTTTCGGTTTGGGAGTATCTCTGTGTTTTTTAACAATTATAAATTTTTATTCCAAATAAAGAGGTAACATGACAACAAGGACTTGAAGTTGAACATTTAAGCACAGATTTATTACAACAACATTTATTTTAAAACAATATGGCGAAATCAATGTTTAGTCGCATTAACTTTGAGAAAAACATTGACTTCTATAATAGTTTGTTTGCTCTTCATTTTTTTCGTGAGAGGGTTGAAAGTCCAACGTTAATGTCATATAAAGCATTAGAACTGTTTTAGCTCCACTTTAATATTATATTTTCCTATTCGGGCCGGCAGAGCTTTTGCGAATATATTCTTTATGGCATATAGGAATATTTTTGAGCAACCGACGGGGATTAAACTATCATACGGTGGTCAGATCTGGCAACGCTATTCTAATTTGTGCTCAGTTTCATTTGTCAGTTTATCATGCGATCTATAACATGACCATCGTTTGCGCCGTACTTGCAGTCAATGGGCGGAAATTTTACAGCAATACTCTTTTGCCAATGAGCCTGTCAATATGCAAAACTATCGCATTTGGTGTGAGATAAATCCGCGGCGATGCACAGGCAGCGCTACGTTCACAAAAAATCACTGTTTGGTGCACTTAATATGAGGAGGCGAGCGATATAAAGCCAAGCAATTGTTTGGGGGCATCAGTTAGTTGAGATGATTACTGAAATTATATTTTTTACCCAGAACGGCGGCATATGCGAACAAACCAGCGACTTTGGGCAAATTTCGCCGACCATTGCCAATATACGGTACTAAATGACTTAAAAGTGCCCATAATCTTATTGAAACAATGCTTTCTGTATGCCGCGCATTCGTGATTTGGTGGCCAAAGGCATCTCAAAGTACAATTAAGCGTAAGTTGGACAGGGTTCAAAGGGTTGCCTGTATGAGTATATGTGGTGCAATGCACACTGCACCAACACAGCCACTCGAGGCAATGCTTTGATTGCTACCGTTGGCAAAGCTTTGGACCGCACATCAGACATAAGGGTATTCTAGACCTAGGCATGAGCAGGTGTATACTAAACTGAGCTGAACTTGTTCTTAAGTTTGAGTCCGGTGCAATACCAGGCAAATTGTATGGGTTACTGCATGAAGCAAGTGAACGTGTACTCCAAACTAGTACTGTAATGTGTTCTATATCTAAATAGATGTGCCTTAGCTGGGAATGAAGCAGCAGACGAACTAGCAGAAAAGGGGATCTGCTGTGAGTTGCACTGGAAAATGGCCTAGTGCCAGCAAAGGTCATACAATGGGTAGACTCATTAAAACTGAAAAGATAGAGGGAGGCTAGGCTATCACGAATGGTGCTCAAAGAGATCCTCGGCAGGAAGGTCAGTAAGGTGCTTAGATATAATATGAGTACCGTAAGCTGAATTACTGCGTTAGTGACAGGTCAGGGAAACTTCAAGTATTATCTGGCCAAGATGAAGATCAAAGCAGATGATCTTTGCAGACTCTGGGCCTGGAAGAGGCTAAGACGGTACCACACATTGTATGTGAATGTCTAGCACTGTCTACACCATGAAACTTAGAACCACGGGTAGACATTTGTTAATTGTGAATGTCATGGGAGATTTAAGCCTTAGACAAATGCTGGCAATTACAAGAGACTCCGTGACGAGGAAAAAGGCCGACAGTTACCAGTTACCAGTCGATAGTCTGAAATCACTACAGGGAAAAGTATTTGAGAGTGTTAGCACGAGACTTAATGAAAGTAAGGTAGTCGTTAATTATAAAATGGTTACCTGAAATCAATTCAAATAAATAAGGGGGGTCGAAAAGGGACTTACTTATCAAGTAAGCGGTCTGCTTCGATATCCCCGCTACATTAACAATAATGCCAATGAGAAATATTGCTCACTAGAAATAATTTGAAATAGAGTTCATCTAACGGAACCCAGGAGACTAATATTTCCTGTTATTCCTTTAAAGTCCGGTATTGCATAGCAGTTTGGGTTCATATTACAGTCACTTAGCGAACAGGTCGTCCCAGAGGCTTATCGCTCCAATTGCCCCTGGAATATGTTTACCTTCGAGTCTCAGACGACAGACATGTCTCGGGGGAAAAGCAAACAAACTTCGACTAGGCCGAATATTTGCGATTCTTTTTATTCCTTTTTTTTTAACACACATTAGAAAAATAAAAAAAAACCAATACACTCGAACAAACAAAAATTATATAAAATGGAGACAGTGAGGCTTTAGAATATTTATTTTGTGGAGGTGTATAAAGATGAGGTTACACATGAAATCGGCAATACTTCAAGAAAAGTTAAATAACAAAACGTTTATAGGTCAGTGTAGTGAAGACAAGAACCATAGAAGCTTAAAGTCAGAAGGTACTTTGTAGAACATTAAGAAGAAAGAGAGAAGGTCTTTGTTTCGTTAACAAAATTGTAAATTTGGAAAAAGAAACGAAAAATGTAATAAAAATAATAAAAATATTGTTTGAAAATCTTACTGGTGCGAGGAACAACTATAATACGAATTTCCGTAATCCTTTTCTTTTTCTGTCTTCATACGAGCATTCACAACACAACAAATGGGTATTTGGGTTTGTTGTGGTGAAGGCATGTCACCACGATAAATACTTTCACTACTGATGGTTTAGTTTTGAAATTTCGGTGTCACAAGTATAATTTGATTGTTTTTGTAGTGTTTGAATTTTTGTTAAAATTTTTTTTTTCGGTTGTAGCGAAAATGCATGATTTAAACAGAACAGAAGTTTCGTTAAAAAAAATCAAATATATATATATGAAAAGAAAAACATTATTTTGTTTTGGCAAAATATATTAATCAATTTAATTATGGCAAAATTTTTTAAAACAAAGCGCTCTTCATTAAACAACAAGCTCTCTAAATTGATGTTTAATTTTACCAAAGTGTGAACAATATTTTACCTGTAGGGAATCTCACTTAAGTTACTTTGCGAATGTGAGTGAGGCACCTTGGAAGAGTTGTCTTTATTGACACCTATTATGGCCAATTCGTGAGCTGAACCGCTTAAACTGCGATCACTGCCGCGTCGCCTAGTCAAACTACCCGGTGGCGGAGCGTTTGTCATTATAAAGTTGTTGCCTGAGGACGTGGCACTTTTGCTAGAACTCTCATTGCCACCCAGATTGGGTTGGCTGGACAAAGCGGCAGTCATTTTCTTTTTGGCACCACTAACACCACCAAAGTTGAAGAAACGTTTCTTATGGGCCGGTTGTATGCCCGTCTCCAGCAAACGTTTGTAATGATCCGAACGTATAAAACGTGGATAACAATCCTTCTTCAACAGCAGCATATAAATATGTTCGGAGGCAGCATCGAAAGTAAAACGGGAAGGATTCTTGAGACCCTTTAAAACACTTTCCATAGTCTTTCCATCAATATTGATCTCACAGGGAGCGCCGGGCTTCAGGAATTCCCTAAGACAACGAAAAGTGTTAATTAAAACAACGAATTATCAGTTACTTATTTGAAAACTCACTCATAAATCTCTTGAACTTTTCGTGATACTTGCGAATGTGCGGATCTTCTTAGGCGATTGACGGCTATCCAGAAGCGTATATTTTCATGAGAATATTCCTTTTCTAAAAACGTGGTGAATTCCTGCAAACCAGTAGGATCCGATACCAATTCCTCTATAGAAATGGCCCAACGCTTGACTCTCTTCTCTGTGGGTATATCCACGAAAGTGTTGTTCAATTGCCAGAAGGTAATATCCTCAGTAACCCAAGGATTTGAGGGTAACACAGGTTGCAAAAAGAAATCATATTCCGAAAATGTTTCCGAATAAAGCACTAATAATTCACAGGCCTGAGACATTTTCATGCGAGTTCGATTCAAAGATTTCCTCAAGTAATCAACCTCCCTCTGGACATCATCCACAGTTTTCTTTTTATTCTGTTTAGAACCTTGTCTATCTCTTGAGGGAACTGGGCATGGCTCCAAGGGAGTAAATTGTCCCGGTGGTGGACGGTGCACACGCCAATAGGCTCTTTCTTGGGAATCGCCTACTATTTTATCGCCCTTCTTGCGTTCTTTAGCCAAACGTACTTGTTCTTCTGCTTGCATTGATATAATTTCCCATTTTCCCTTGAGATTTTTGTGCAAAGAAGCCAAAGCTTCAACTTCATAGTCCTCCAGGGCATGACGTTGCTTATTGCGCAGCGTTCGTTTCACTAAGTAGATGGCATATTCCACATTATCGGGAGCCTTATGTTGCCAAGGCCAATAGTAGGGTGTCTGAAAACGGTAGAGCGAAGAATCATCTTTGACGGTTAGAGTCTTGGAATCGTTAACGGGAAAAAAGTAGCCATGAAGACATAATTGATTGGCAATATTCAAAGCCTCCGATTCCTCAATCAACAAACGATCCATCAGCCATTCAATAAGATCGTAGCCTGGCAAAGAAAAATAAATATTTTACTTTAATCCCTTAAGCCACCATGTAACTGAGTAATACTTACCCATAAAAGCGTAGGGTATGGAAGTAAGAAACATTTTTTGCTGCCTCACTGGCACACCATGCTCTGGATCTTGCATTTCACGTACCAGAGCTTCCATCTATGGAAAAAATTACAAAATAAAATTCAAATTTATTGAAATATTATTGACCTTGATTTTACATCTCCTAGCAAACTGAGCGACATCATACAAAATATTGCTGTGAAGAAATTCTAAATCATTTAACATGTAACCTTTTGTTAGATACGTGACGTTAAGGATAATAACGCAGTGCTAGTGCTAGTGCTAGTGCTAGCGATTATAATGATGTTGATGGTGACGGCGCAGTTAGTTGCAACGAAAATACTCATTCCACAATTTACATCTGCTCAACCCCAAGAAATAAACGAAAGATTGAAATGCACTTAATAAATATGTACAAAAGAAAAAGCCAACCTAACTTCATAACGCTTGAAAAACCCAACAACGACTCTGATGTAAAGGAAGAAATAAGATTGTGACGCCATTAATATTTAATAACGCTGAAAATTGATGAACATTTTGTTATTGTGCTTTCTTCTTTTTTTTCTAGCAGACATTCAAATACATTCGTGTTTTATAAAATATTTATAAAATCATTTGTGGTAGCAGCAGCGCACAGTGCTTCGGTCTCATATAACGAAGGGACGAAACTAGAAGGAGGTGTAGTAGAGTTCTGAAATTTGGAACACCTGGATAAAATACTTTAGTTAAGAAAAATAACGATTTTTGAAAAATGAGACGAAGGACACGCCTACCTCTCATATGTCCTTTAAATTCAAAATGTTTTTTCAGCTACATATGTGACCGCAGTGTTATGAATTTTTGCACATTTGATATACACAACAGCAGCATCCAATGTGTCAATTTTGAACGTAATCCGGGCAAGAATCTTAGGTCCTGCCCTATATCCTTTTTAGGAAAAACACTATAACTTCTACTAAAACGATTCTATTACTGTGAAATTGGTCATTGTAGCTTATGTTTCTCAGCGAATATTTATGAAAAATATGAATAAAATCGAATCATTTATAAAAAAGAAAATAAAAACTAAACAAATTGAGGTTTCAAGATCTGCAGAAAAATTTTACACTTCATTTGGTACCCATAACACGGGGATGCAAAGTGATAATTGGTCAACCATCTCTAATGGTTTGCCATATTGGTTTTGGAATAAAGTCATATTATTTTTCGATTTTTCTTCTTTCAATAATATTGTTAAATACGCCCATCGTGTTCACGGTTGCCACTGGCGGCATGTCTTCCTGGTAATCCCGCCACCTTGAGTTGACTGTTATCTGGGGGAGATGGGGACACCTGTCCCCCAAGGCCAGTCTGGGACCTGAAATTGGTTAATGGTAGAACTTTCTAAGTTCGACCAGTAACGCTGGTACCACAGGGGAACCAATCATACCAATACACTGGTTGTTGGTGAGGCTCCTTCGGGAGTGCACGTGATAGTTATAGCTTATATCAATATGGCTGTCGATAAAATAGGTATTGACGGCATGGTAATGGGTAGCTCCAAGACCCTCAGCGAGAGGAGGGATCATGGTCGAGGCAGACATTGTTTTCAATTACTATCTAAAGCCGTGCGTATACAAACATTGGCGGTGACACTTTTAACACCCGGTGCTAAGAAGATGGTTTCGCAAGACTGGTACCGACAGAAATCAAGACATATCCCAAATTACGGCATAAGATATCGCAAAAGTTATCGGCATAAGTTATGTCGCTCTGTTTAAAAGAGAGCTGACCTGACAAAAATTTACTAACGTACCTCAAACTGTGTATTGGAAAGTTTTCGCATCACTAAAGCATTACGATTTATATTTTCATAACGATTATTCCAAAATATCAAAATTCAGAGACCAACCTACCTGTATTTCGTGTATTACAAAAATATGAAGAGAGAAAAAATCACATTTAACGTCCAACTAACTTAATACCCTTCAACCTTCAACAAATTCTCTCTCTCATCTACTGAAGAATGGAAAATATTTTATGGGACAGTTCTTGCATAAGAAGGGAATTAATTAAATAAGAAAAATATTTTCAAGGAAATTTATCACTGCATTAAAGGATATGCAGGCATTTTTTTTATTTTTGCTTTTAAAGGATTTACTTGCAAACATTACTGACATCGTCATCATCATTATCAGCCACATTCCTAGTTGCGTCGTCAACGTTGTCAGGCAAAATGTGATTGACAATCGATAAAATTTATTACTTCTTCTCCATTAACATTCATTCGTTTGCATTCATGCAGCTTCATTGTCACCTTTAACTTTTAAGAATTAAAACAAGACTACAAAACAAGTCATCACCAGAAGGAGAAAACTCGGTATGCATGTATTTTAGAATAATTAATAAGATCTTGTTGTAAAGACATTTAATGGTTGACTGGCTGTTGGATGGATGCTTTATAAAGAGTATGATTAAATTATAAATGAAATCGCCAATGTAAACATTAACGAAAAATCATGGATGCATGCGAACGTAGTTGATTACGAGTATCTATCGCATTGATGCGTATCATCAGCTGTGATAATCAAATCATTCTTTGAATCAAGTTTTCCTTTATAAATGAAGCAAGTATTGGAAGGCTGCAAATGGTAGATATCCCTAAGAAAAGAATTAAAACAAATGGCATTTAATGGCGCGCATAAAAATGCACGCAACTAAATTTGTTTAATGTAAATGCGAGGTCAGAGGAGAGATCAAGAGAGGAGAGATCAGATATACAAGAGAAACATGTAAGAGATCTGTATTCGGCTATGCTGAATCTTATAAACTCTGCACAAAAGTACAAACTACACATTTTTCGCGGTGCAAAAGATTGTGTGCGATTTTTAATTTTCGCCTTCGGTTTTAATCGTCTTATTCTAGATGTAAACTCTCTTTTCGGTCGGTTAATAGATGAGAAGTTTTTTCTTAATTACTTTTTCTTTTCTCTCTTTTCTTTGAATGCATGTCAATTTTTCATAAATTTTCGATTTTTTGGTGAATTGTAAATAATAGCTCAATTAGGTTTTTAGTAAAATTTCGAATATAAAATAAAATCAAGAGTTTACGGTGCAATTTCATACCTTGGGGTAAATTTTTTCGTTAAATTTCAAAATATGGTGAAGTTTATTCTTGATTACTTGTCTGTGAAAATTGCGTTTAATGAAAGATTTAGGCGATTCTTGATTTGATATTCCGAAAGGGTGTTTTGATATAGAATTTTGGAACGAATTTCCGTCATCCCTTGTCAAGTTTGGTTTGGAGACAAACCGATTTCGGCTATGTGCCATCTTCAGTGTCATTTTTCGTTCTGAACGTGCAATTTCGGTTTTTTAATTCTGATTTTTGGAAAATGTTATTTTTGGTGTTTCAAAATTTTTAAATTTAAATTTTGTGGTGAATTTTGATAAATTCCCAAATTATGGTAAAATTTTTTATTTTCAGAATAATTTCAATTTTTGGTAAAATATCTAATTTTTATGACCGTCAACTTTAAGGTGAATTTTTTAATTTTGAATTTAGTGAAATTTGTTTGTTTAACAACAGAGTTGTTAAATTTTCATAAAGTATTGATTTCTTGTGAACTTTCTGCCCTTTGCAATCTTAAATTTTGTGAAATTTAAATATTTGTGATCAAATTTCATAAATTGGTGAATATAGATTTTATTTTGATAATATTTCGGTTTTTAAGTTTGTGTTGAATTTTCGAATTTTGGTGAATTACCAAATTATGTTAATTTTTTTATTTATTTGGTAAAATGTATAATTTTTATTGCTTTTTATGTATTTGTTTAACACAGATTTTGTTAAAAATTTTTCGGTTTTCATTATATATTGATTTTTACTGACTGTTCAGCTTTTTGGAGAATTTACAAAATTTTGGTGAAATAAAAATATGTGTGGTGAATTTTTGTTTTTGGGTATTTTTTGGTAAAAGTTCGATTTTTTATTGAATTTTTATTTTTTGGCCATTAGAATTTTTTTGTGATTCCTGTTTTTCGATTTCGTGGTGAATTTCTGCATTTGTGGTGGCCTTAAAATTTGAGAAAAGTTTTGCATTCTCCAGAATTTGTTTGTGAAATTTCGATTTTTAAAGGACTTTGGTTTTCAATGTTAATTTTATAAATTTTTAAGATTTTTCTAAAAATTTTTGACTTGGTCCAGTATCTGGGAGCCTCGGGATTATACAGAAAATTTAAAAGGCATTCTTAATTTTAAATTTTGTGAGCGTATATATAAGCGTTTCCACGCATGAGTATAAATACAAAAAGTATATAAAAAAAACCCAAATCTCGGACTTGTAGACCGATAATGATTTAAATGATTTAAAAAAACCAAACGCGCTTATCAAATGATTCAAGTTTCAAGATCCTTGTTGTCCACTGCCGTCAGAAAGTTGATTTCAACATCAAACAGACGGACATCGATAATTGAACTTCCCGACATATCAGGATCCAAAATATATATGACTTATATACATATATAATAAAGTATAGCTTCAAACCACCTAAGCCAGTGTTATTTATTCCTTACTAGAGGAGGGTTAAAGTTTTTAAAGACTCTGTTCTATTTCGCTGCAACTGAAATAAGATCTCATTACTACGCGTAGTAAATTAGGCAGGAATATTATTTTTTAGCTGTAGAATTTAATAAATAAAATAATCCATCTATAATATATAGATTCTATATATATAAAAGTGAAACTCTGTCTGTCTGTGTGTGTGTGTGTGTTAGCTATAGACTCCGAAACCGTAAAGCCGATCGGACTCAAACTTTGGCAAGTTGTATTCCAGGGAGTGTTTATGGGTGGGCATTTTTTTTTAAAGTGGGCGGGGCTACTCCCATCTACATATACATTAAAATGAAATACGCCCATACAAAATAAATATAAATTTTTCAGCGACTTGCACTTGACCGATTTTTCTGAAACTTTGCACACATTTTGAGTTGTCATGACTATATAATTTCGTAATTAGAAAAGTGGGCAGGGCCACGCCCATAAAAAAAGTTATAATTTTGAGATACTTTCACTGGACCGATTTTCTGAAAATTTGCACACATATTGAGCCCATTAAGGGGCGTAGCCGCCGGGCTTGGCTAGTATTCAATAAACTTTAGAGTGTTGGGCAATGGAACTCCTGATTTTTCATACTTTACCGAAAAAAAATTACTGTCAGTAATTTTTACTTTTTTTAAATCACATGTTCCTTGAAAAGTTTAACGTTATTTTGAAATAAACAAAATATTTTCTTAATATTAAAAAACAAAACACTAAACCGATCAAGAAAATATATTTTTTTTTTTCATTTTTTCTCAACTTAAGCATGAATTTTAAAACAGTCTTGCTGCTAAGTATTTTTGGTAAGTATGTAATAATAATGAAGTTATATGTAACCTTGGAAAAATCTAATTCTGGATTTAAATTAAGCCACCTTAAAACCCTTGGAAAGCAAGGCCATGAAGCGCATTAAACGGAATACCGAAGTAAAAGCACAGAATGATGAATTGAATCACGATTTTGTTACGCTGCATAATGAGAAAAACAATCCAATAGAAATGGGGCAGAAAGACGATTCTAAAGGTGGGTTGCTAAGTTTTATTACCAAAAATATTGCCAACCTTATTCAATCAAGTACGTTCTATAAAGCAGTTTTGGATACACGTGTCAACCACAATTTTACCAAGAAGCCTTTTTTG
Source organism: Phania funesta (assembly GCA_963932375.1). NCBI lineage: Eukaryota > Metazoa > Arthropoda > Insecta > Diptera > Tachinidae > Phania > Phania funesta. Next base: position 80,886,909 of record OZ010655.1, on the reverse strand, counting down.
CTTAAAAAACACAACCATAGCAAACCTTTAACAGTAATTTTACGTGAACGAGAACATAAGCTAAATTCACGTCACATGGAAGAGCCTGAACGGAGAACTGCTCATTCAAATACAGAATATATTCTAGGAAGAAGTTGTAATGCACATAGAGATTCTAAAGAACGCTTTAAGGCGCATAAAAACAAACGCGTACCCCATATATTACATTCAGCAGGTGTTGTTGAAGCCAAAGTTTTAATACCACCGCATCCAGTAGCTGTGAGCCCATTGGCTTCGTTTGAACAACTTATTGGCAACATGATGATGTTTGAAGTTGGAATGGGTAAGAATTTAGAGATTATTACAGTCTGGAACAATATTTCCCTGAATCTTTGACGACCGCTAATTTTCTTGCGAAGCATTCTTATATATGTACTATTTGTCCTGCGACCTTGGCCTAACTAAGATAATATATTTCCAAACTCAAGCAATCCTAGGAGGCATTTAAGAATTAATGTGAATCGATCGATGGAATCAAAAACAATTTGCCTATGGTCATCAAAGATTTAACTGAACTACTTCTTTCTCTCCCTTGTCTCCCCTCTCCTCTAATAAAAGGTTTTATTTGTCTAGATTCGTTGCCTTCTCATCCATCCGAAATAACTATAACGTCGAACTCTCCATATATTACTGAGAAGCGTAAGTTTTACCAGCCAAACGATGATCCTAGTCTGGATTATATCTACAACTCAATTGATGAGCCACATTTCAATTATATGAATCTAAAAACTCCTTTGCAACTCACCAGTCCAATTATGGAGGACAACTTGAAAACACACACCCTATTTTATAAGCCCCCTGCTTCTCATAAAGAACCAACACCGTTGGCAAATTTTATGCAAACTGCTTTAGACACCATGCTAGCGAACAGCGATGGCGTTGATGGTGGTAAAAATGATGGCGAAATAGAGTTGAGGTGCCCCGTGCATTATGCAAAGAATGGAGCTGATAATGGAGATGCTATACAGGTCTGTTCTTGTCGTTTTATTAAAAAAACAAATGAGGACGAAAGCAAGGAACTAAAATAATTTTATAATGAATATATTTACTCATACACAACATACATATGTATATATCTTTTGTAAAATAATTTATTTTTAATAAATTCCCCTCTATTTACCTTGTCAAATGCCATTGGTCTCGAGAGCTTTTCTAATGTTTGCTGTTGGTTTGCTGCACTTCCAGCCATTGTTGCCGACTGTAGTGTAGTTGAGCTACTACTGCTGCTGCTTGTTGTACTGCCATGTTGGGATGTTGATGAACCCGAAGAATTTGCTTGTTGCTGCTGGTGTAGTTGGCCTGGTATTGTACCATGGTGTTTTTCCAAGGCATGACCAATTGTACTGCCACTAAATGCTGTGGCCGCTTGTGTGGTTGCCGAGTAGGCCGTTGCCGTTGAAGCAAACGCTGGATTCTGTTGTGCTGTAGTGGTTACAGCTTTGCCACACAAACTTGCCTCAGAACGCTCATGAAACGTTACCATCTGTTTTAAAACTAATTGGAGATCTCTATCTGGCGGTAGACCGCCAGGCGGCTCCATGACCCCAGCACGTATGTCAAAGAGCGCCGCTGCCCTCGCTGCGCTGAATGACCCAATGTGGTACTCGTTTTGTCAAATTTACGTCAGTTAATTGGAAAGAACTGGCCGGTAAATTTTGCTAGTTATCCTAGTGGGGTTTGAAGACAGCTGTTTAGGTTTCGGAGCTTTTTTAATGTTTGAAGTTTAAGTTTTATTTACTCGAAGAAAAAAGTTGCGTTTTGTTGTTATAAAATCTACTGTGTTTATTTTATATTGTTGTAATTCTTTTGTAGCCAGGTAAAAAGTCATACTATTAACCAAATTCCATCATGTCTTTGTGTATAAAAATATTTGCTTAAAGTAAAAGGCAAAAATATTATAGCCACCAACTACACTGAAGTCACTTTTTACACAAAAAGTCACTTTTTACACAAAAAGTCACTTTTTACACGAAAAGATACTTTTTACACATAAAATCACTTTTTACACATAAAATCACTTTTTACACAAAAAGTCACTTTTTACACAAAAAGTCACTTTTTACACAAAAAGTCACTTTTTACACAAAAAGTCACTTTTTACACAAAAAGTCACTTTTTACACAAAAAGTCACTTTTTACACAAAAAGTCACTTTTTACACAAAAAGTCACTTTTTACACAAAAAGTCACTTTTTACACAAAAAGTCACTTTTTACACAAAAAGTCACTTTTTACACAAAAAGTCACTTTTTACACAAAAAGTCACTTTTTACACAAAAAGTCACTTTTTACACAAAAAGTCACTTTTTACACAAAAAGTCACTTTTTACACAAAAAGTCACTTTTTACACAAAAAGTCACTTTTTACACAAAAAGTCACTTTTTACACAAAAAGTCACTTTTTACACAAAAAGTCACTTTTTACACAAAAAGTCACTTTTTACACAAAAAGTCACTTTTTACACAAAAAGTCACTTTTTACACAAAAAGTCACTTTTTACACAAAAAGTCACTTTTTACACAAAAAGTCACTTTTTACACAAAAAGTCACTTTTTACACAAAAAGTCACTTTTTACACAAAAAGTCACTTTTTACACAAAAAGTCACTTTTTACACAAAAAGTCACTTTTTACACAAAAAGTCACTTTTTACACAAAAAGTCACTTTTTACACAAAAAGTCACTTTTTACACAAAAAGTCACTTTTTACACAAAAAGTCACTTTTTACACAAAAAGTCACTTTTTACACAAAAAGTCACTTTTTACACAAAAAGTCACTTTTTACAAAAAAAAAGTCACTTTTTACACAAAAAGTCACTTTTTACAAAAAAAAGTCACTTTTTACACAAAAAGTCACTTTTTACACAAAAAGTCATATATGGACAAATTCTTATTCATACTTACAATGTTTCATTTTTGCACCTCTGCGTTTTGTTATCAAAAATGTTGTTGTTGTTGTTAAAGTAAAAAGCTTAGTTTTTTTAATTAATACTTTGATTGAGTTCTTTTTTCCAAATATTTTATTTGCTTTTTATAAATCGGGATTTGTTTAAAATCATCTTGCATCGTTGTAGTTTGTTCATTTTGGATTTTCTCTAAACTGCTTAACACTCATTTTACTCAGCTGGATCTTCGTTGAGGAGAAGAGAAAGCATAAAATGACACAACTTTTTTTCATGCAGCACTTTTGTTAACAAAATTATTGTTATGGAAGTGTGATTAATCAAAATAATTTCTCATATAATTGATTGTTTCTATAAGATTGTATATCTTTTAATTGGATTTGTTGCAACTTTTTGCGATCGAGCAAATTTCTACGAAACTTTGATGTTTTGAAAACTTTGTTGAGAATGTGTATTTGTTGTAGTTGCAATTGTTGATATTGATGACTCTGCTGCTGTTGCTGCCGCAGTTGTGCATATTTTTTTGCTGTTGGTGTTAAGTTATTACGATTATTTTTACTTTCACTAGGAATTGCCCAACAACTGTCATTAGAGAACGAAGGCAATGACGAGGGCAACAACAAGAGCAACTTGCCTAGAGACAACAAACTTTTACAATATTTCAGCGGTTTCAGCAGTTGATGTAATTGCTGTGGGTTTTTGTGGCTGTTTCTATTTTTGCCGCTGCTATGTTGACTCCCTTTTGTATGTAGTAAACGTTGCCTCTGCAATTTTATTGTTGATTTATATTTAGGTATGCTGCATTTATGTGTTGTAATAATTTTAAAGGGTGGCCGTTGAAGGCTACCAGCCATTATGTGTCATTACCCAAAAAAGAGAAGAATACCGAAATCCACTAAAATCAAATATTAGCAACTTTTTTGTAATTGAGGGTTTTCTGGTTTTGTCTTAGGTTCACCTTGGGTTACTTGAAGTTCGAGGATAGTTTTAAGATCTGCAAGTAAAGAAAAAGTGCTGGTTATTTATAGCAGTAAACGTATTTATTTACTTAAAAATTAAAATTGAATTTATTAAAACATGTCACACGTAAGAAAAGCAATTATACAACCAACCATTTAATCCATATTTACACCTTTTTTACAAACTTATGTTTTTAGGTTATTGATCTGTGAGTCTTATATTTGCACGATAACAGTATGAACAGCTGATACAGGTTGATAGACTACTCGACTGATTCGAATATTCCTCGAGTGTAATTAATAAAACTTTTTCTAGGGAACGTAACACACATTCTGTGTTACTTTCTTTGATGGAGGATAGATTAGAGAAGACAGATAGACCGCTGAAGTAGAGGTGATAGAAAATTGTTTCTTTATTTATAGAACGGTGTAGGCCCATAGCTTAAAGCTAATATAGCAATTTTATTAATTATTTTACTTCGCTGTCGATTAAGTGCTATAGAATGATTACGTTTAATAAGGGCGCTGCAGCACGCTGTAGTAATCGTATGAATAGAAACTAGTACGTAACAGAAAAGTGTAGCAGCAGAGGCTGATATACGAACCCAGGCGTATAAAGCCCTCGAAAGCTTAATAGTCAACCCGCTAACTTAACTTAAGCCACAGCACCGTCAATACTTAATGTAACTTTCGCCATCTCGCAAACCGTTGCTCAACTGAGATCATAACTTGTGAAACAAAACACTGATCTAATTTAATTTTCATGGCACCTGCTACGAATGAGATTTTCCAAGCAATCGAAAGTAGTGAAATGCGCCTATATTTATTTAATCATCCTAAATACTTGTTAAAAAAATGTGAATTTTGTATTTCATTCTGAAACTCTTTTGCTAATATTAGCCGTATTCAGTGTTTGGTGCAAATGGTCTTGCATCAGTGCAAATACAAAAAACATCATAGAAATTTTACTGAAATTTTGTATATTTTCTTGTTGGATTGCACTAAAAAGCTAAGCTATGATATTTTGCAATTGCACTTCTGCAAGACCATGTGCACCAAACACTGACTACGGCTATTGATTCTTTTTAAAGTCCAACTTTCTTATTAACCGCTATCCTTGTCAACGCTAAAATTTCTTAAGGTTCAATTATATTTTATCAGTTTGCAAATGTCTTGGTGTCTTAATTTTCTTAAGTGCTTCACCATATTTCAAGTCTTTTTTTTTTACTAATCGAAGGTCGCTTTCTAGTTCATCTTTTATATCAATCTTCAGTTTTTTTTGTCGTTTTACTTATTTTATCGATTTTAATGAAAACCTTCCAAACGCTTTTAGGAACAAGCCCCTTGAGCTATTTAAGAGTTTTAAAAGAAAAGTGTTTGTTTGTTTTGTCTTCATATAAATTGCGAAATTAAACTTTTTGACAAAAGGATTATAACCAAGACAAAAAGGAGAAAGGCAAAATATTATTGAGGACTCAAAAGCCACAAATTCCTATCAACGTATTGTATCTTAAAGAAACACACACACACTCGCATACTAGAAACACCTAAATAGAGAAATTTTAGTCACTAAAGTTCTTCATGCCTCTTTTAATAAATTAGGAAACAAAGAGGCATTTGAAGAAATCGAAATTTTTGGATTCAGCTAAGACGAATTTTTCTTTCACTTATATTTTAGTACTTTCAGAAGTTTTTCTTTCTCTTCCCCAAATTACAAATGATTCGTTTAAGAAACTAAGAATTGCAATCAAAACAAAATCATCGAAGTGCTTCCAAGAGAAATCACTGGCAGTGATGACAAAAGAAGATTTTTTTTCGGAAAATGTTTTCTACCGATTGTTTTTCGAACGCTAAGTAGAATTATTTAATTCTTCAACAGTAATTTATCTTACTATTAAGTTGATATTGCTATCGCGATGAAGCTAGTAGCAAATGTACAATAGCAATAACAATAGCAACTGTTCAAAAATGACAGCAACCTCTGCGCTGTTCTATTCATTTTTAGCAGCATGCTAAAAGCATTTTTAAAAAACTATCAAAATTTATTTCTAAGCAACAGCAGCAAAGTCAAACAGTTTACGTTAGTGCTGTAGCTGTTTTTGTGCTGTTGACAAAAGAAAATAGCACAGCAGTACCAAATGTTTGCTGTTACCTTTCTCGCTGTTGCTATTTGTTAATTTTTAAATGCTATAAAAATGCTACAAAATCTTAAACAAGTATACACGAACACATGCATTTTGCCCTGTTATTAATTCGTATAAGAGTTGTTTTTTTTTTAAATAAAGAATAAACAAAAATTACTTTTTATTTCAAAATTAATAAATCAAATGATGAGTAGTTAAAAATTATCTATTAGGATAAAGCAATGCTGCCAATATGATTTCTGTCATATTTGTGCCTGAGCTGTTGCTGTCGTATTTTCAACAGAACCAGCCTATCAATAGCATAAGTAATTTAAAGAGAACGATGTGGTTTGGTGACAGCAAATGTTTGGATTCGCTGTTGCTGGACTTCATTTTCAACATTACAGGAACGACAAAATCGTTGTTAAAAAAAAATTTAGAAATTGTAGCATAGTAAAATATTTGATGTATGCTATTGCTATTTCTCATGTAGCACTTTAAACACTGGAATATAAAGATCTCTGTGTGTAGTTTTTTCCCTCAGTTTGAGCGATTTCCATGTTTTCACTTCTTACGTAAGAAAGCTCTAATCCATTGTGCTAAGCTGGTCCCACCACATACAAATCATAACGTAGGAAGCTTTTTTTTATTTCATGAAGTCTTACGGACTTCAAAGAATTTTTTTCACAGAAGAACTCCAAATGTATTGCCTTCAGCATCTTCAATAAACACATACGTCCAATCCATCTAACAGTTTATAAACTACACCAACCAATGCATTTCCTTGGAAGCAATTATGTAATAAATCGATTGTTTGATATGCGGTCTTGCGTCCTGCTGAAACCACTTCGTCCAGATCAAGGCCCTTCAGTTAAGGCCATGGGAATTTCGTTCAAGTCACTTCCGAATTCATATTTTAGGGTTTTCGGCGATGCTCTTGTTTATATCAACATTGTTTTCATGAAATCCACCGGTACGTCTGCGCAAAGGCGATTTACAATCCATAATCCACCCATTTGACCACAAAAATGTTTTGACCACTCTTCGAATTGTTTTACACATCCGATGCACTTTCTCTGCCGTAATGGGGTTTCGTTCTTCTTTTGTGTAGCTGCTAACATCAGCTGCTAATATCAGAGTTGCATTTTGTTAGTAGACACCTTTTACTGTTTCTGTGCAAATTCGAAATGACCGGTAGCTATTGTTTTTTGCTTTTGAAAATTGATAATCAAGAGCAGCTTTGCAATAAAAATATTTTTTTATTTTATAATAATTTTCCTTTTGTAAGTAAAAATGTTTGTCCTATTTTTCCATTGCAATTAAGTTTCATTGTTGTTGTCATTCCTTAATGTTGGTTCTTTTCAAATACTTCGCATGTGTCAGTATTAACGGTATTGTCTCTGTTGTGTGTGCGAGTATGTGTGTATTTATTTATACACTTTTTTATTGCTTTTTTCTCACTTAGCGGAAGTCTAATTATTTCTATAGGAAAAACATTTAATGTTACAATTTCCGTTCACATACACGTTGCACATTTCTGTTATAGTGTTTCTTTTTCAATTAGTTTGAATGTTTTACATAAAAGTTACTTTTTTTATAAGTGCAAAGAAAAAATTAGATAAATTAATGTCTTGTTCATTTTATTAAAAATGTTCTCGGACATGCAGAAACGTGATCAGACAGAATAATCGCTTGTTTGTAAAAAATATTCGAATTCTGGCAGATGTCAAGTAACACATACATATATAATCCAGCTGAAATTAAATTGTTTTACATCAACTTTTGAACGAAGATTTTCACTTATAATTTTGATTTTATAAACTATAAAAAATTTAATGTCTAAATGAAAAAAAAACTCGTAATGGCAAAGTGTCACCTGCTGCTCGGGGTGGTGTCATTAATTTAAATCTTTCGGTTTTGGTGTTTTATTTATCCAAATCGGAAAACCCATTTGCGAGTTATGGTAAAATACGATAGAATGAGCAACTTTTTAAGTGGTACGTGAGAAAATACGACTGAAAAAATATTTTTATTAAGCACATGAAAGCCTTCATATTAATCCTATTTTTGTTTAAAGAAGAATTTCTTTGCAGACCAGTGTTATTAAAGAATCTATCTTACTTAAATATTTCAAACTGTCGCTCGTTCTTACTGGATCCCTAGAGTGCAAAAGAGTTTTCAAAAATATAAATAAAAATCAAGACAGAAATTAAATTAAATTATCGACCTTATTTGGGTTCGTTTGGGTTTCATAAAAAATTTCTAGGTTGGCCCATATAAGGTGTGCGCCAAAATGATAAGGTCGCTCACTTAAGCAACAAATTTAACTTGAGTTGTCTAATATTTTTAACCACGCAAATGGTTATTGTGGAAGGCCAGAAAAAAGCAAGTTTGAATGCGTGTTGGTTGGTTGGGTATCCATCGATATTGCCCCACAAAAACATAAAGCGCTTTGCATTAGACCCATAAGCATATTTTCGAATTAAAGTATTTATTACTTTTTAAGCAAATTTTCGTAACTTGCTGCAAGTTTCAATCTAAATTTAAATATAAGGAGACCAGCCAGCGAAGAAAGGTTTTCCACTTGCAGCACAACTTTACAAATTCTGGTCAAATTTCGAAAAATACCGTTAGAAAGCCGTTGCACGCTAAATATTAACATGACTAGAGAAGGGGGTTTCCTATGTAGCATCGGTTTTTAATCTGCTAAGTAGTTTCAGAGACATTGAGGGAACTTTTGGCACACAAATATTTTTATAAATTTTGTTATACAATTAAGTGAAGGTAACTCGTTTCGGCAAAAGTTGCGGTATTCACACAACAGTAATATGCTCTTTAACAAAATTTGCAAGTATCGTACTGTTGCATTGATATGGCCACCTCATTCAAAATGAGATAAAAAATATTTTTCTTTGCCACAACTTCCTCCAAGTTAAACAAAAACAAACTTTCACTTGTTTCACACCAATGTCATCCATCTCATCAGCCATCATTTCAAGCCTGTCGAACGTATCGAAATTATAAAAAAAAATATTATCGAATATCAGGCTCAGTTTTAAATATGAAACCTTTAGAATATAAGGCACCAACTAGACAGAGAAGACCCACAAATGTTGATTATAGCGAATTAGCGGAATTGCGCGCCGGAAGAAAGTCAACCCGGTTTCGTTTGCGATTGAATATCGGTCTACAGCCATACAAGGTGAAGTCGGATGACTGGACACAACGCCTTAAGTTCGCTAATTGAGCGCTGGCAATGTATAATCCCGTGATTTAGATTTTGACCAAAAGGTTGTATTGAAGTACAGTGAAACTAATGGGGCCAATTGAGAGATGTGCTGTTCCATACATAAGTGTAGCGTCAATATAAATTCAGAATTATTTTGATATTCGACACGGTTGTTGATTTATTTATTTTTCTTTTTCTAACATTATTGTCTGAAAAATCTAATAGTAAAAGCCTTTAATACTTCAAGAACTATATAATATGTGCATGGAACTCCAGTCAAATATCCAGTGCATTTGAAACTTAAAGAAGAGATTTGGCATCGCATTGTAACTTTTAGCATGAAATAACATCGATGTTTCATATTATCGTGGTCATGCTTTCACATCGACAGCCACACGAAATATTTACAAGGTCATGATGTGCAGTTGAAACAATCACAAGTAATCATAATTGACGGCTATTAAAGCGTATGAACCGAGTGTTCAAAGGTAAGTGGCCGTAACACAAGGCATACACAGATGGGAACACCAGAAAAAGTAACAAATACCACAATTGGTAATTAATAAAAGTGAGCAAAAATCCAGTTAATTTCCATGCGAGAAAAAACAAGCTGGGGCCGTTTGGATTAAGTGGGTCAATATTTAAACAGCAATGTTAATTTATTAATGACATCATCGTTAGCTTTCATGCTATTCTTCTTGTACCTTTTGTATACCAGTAAGTAACCTTATCACTCTGATGCGTACTTTATTTAGAACTCGAATAAAATAGATACACATGGAATATAACAGGATTGAGACTGTTGTGTATCTGTGTAAAAATAATTCTGTGAATCAAGAAAAAAAGATCCTGATAAGAGAAAAATAATCGCCTTCTTTTCTCTTCTGCTTCTTTTTAAGAAGGGCGTTTGTTTTAGATGTAGCGAGTGTTTAAATGAAATAAAATAGAAGGGAAAATCACCTGTACTCTATCCACGCATGTAAAGACCAGGAGAAATATAAAGGTATTGTTACGATGTCCTCGGTCAAGAGCAGAGTAAATGAAAACTTCTCACTCTTTCTCTCTCTCTCTCTCTCTCGTTAAAGCCCGAACACTGGTCCTTAAATAAGAAATACTTCTTTGAAAATCGAGTGATTCATGAATGCAATACATACGATCATTTCCAAGTTACTACAAAATTTACCATGTGATCCTTCGACAGCCCCTATCACTGAAGCAAGGCATGAAATATTATTGCTCTGAATCACGATTTCCACAAAAATTTTGTTTTACAATAAAAGCCAATTGAGTAAGCTGAATTGTGTATGTATGAACACCAAAGTCGTTTACTCAATTTAAAACTTAATTGCCTTAATTGAGATGCATGCCGGAACATAATATATTAGTATATAACACGCTGAGCGTGTAACGAAATCCAAAGGTTTTAGTTAGTAGTGGCAGCTATAAAGCAGCTACCAAAATCATACGGGGACCGCATGCCAAAAAATTATATTTAAATAAAATTGTCAGACAATTTTCTTTTAACTTATTTTATTTTTCAGTTCTATTTCACCTCTATTTTCTATGCGTGCAAAAAAGCACCCTTTATTTGCTATTTGGTAGCAAGTCGTTATTGTTGTTGTTGCTACTGCTTTTATTCTTTCTTTGTTAAACTTACAAAGGCATAATAAGCTCACAAGGCAACTTGAAGGTTATCTTTGAAAGCATCTTAAGAAATATGAACACAACACCCACAACAACAACTGATACTGTTCGTACAAAAACAACACTAACAACAACAACAGCTATGTATACGAGCATTACGATTATATATTCGAATGTACCATATCGTTCATCCATCCATTATGTACTCGTATCACCCGTAGCCGAATGAATGATTTTAGTTTTTGTTGTCATTTATTTTTATTTACTTTTTATTACGTCTTTCTATTATTCGTACGAGCATATCAATATAAAGGAAGGGAATACTATATCTGAACATTATTGGCCGTAATGGGCAACCGTTTATATGTGACGGGTAGGGGAACAAAACCATTGGGATGAAAGATATCGATGAATTTTTCCTTTTTTGTAAAGCCCATCGTTCGAGTATTCATCGTGGCTTCGCTTAATGGCTACCACCCGAGGCGATCATGTTTTTTATGGTGGCTGGTAATTCCGGCTACAGCACTAGCAGAATTTCCGAATTTTCTTTGACCTAAACAAAATGAAAAGCCTGAAATTTTAAAAAAACTAAAATAAGGCTATCAATTTAAATGGATGCTATTGAACTTTAGTTCTTTCGAGAAGTAATACATTTTAAAGTCTCTGGCGATAGGTGTAGATGTTTATTATTCGCTATATCTCTAATGAAATGTACATTCATTTAATCCTCTTCGTTGTTGTATAAGGTAGACTTATTATCCGTACAACAGTATAAATGTGAAAATAAGACCAAGTTCATATCCAATGAATTTCGGTCATTAAAAGTAGTGAAATCAAAATTAGGATCAAGTTCTTGTTATGCACAATACCATCTCATGTCTAGGCAATCTGCTAAGTTTAGTAATATTTTGCCTCTAATTCTTTCCCTTATTAGAAAGTTAAAAAATGTTGGCAATCTAGCATGCTGCTTAGAATGGGGATAGTATTCTACATATGGGAAGCTTGGCCCTCATTTTGATCTCAGAACTTTTAACGCACGAAATTGTTGGTTAGGAACTTGGCCTTATTTTCACATTTATGTTTTTGTGCGGATCTGACTCCTTCTTTGCAAGTTTTTTTTTTCGAAATGTACACGTTTTAAAACTCCTTTACACATAAAGTTTACAGACGGTTGGTTTATAGCAAATTTCATCTCTTTACCTTCAGAGGAAGTGTCTCGTACAAATAAAAAGTATTCGTTTTCAGATCTTTCTAATTTCTTATTTCCTAAGACCTATCCGTACAACAAATTTCACCTTTCTAGCTTTAATGGAATAGTTAGTAATATATACACTTTTTACACCTTCATACCTCGGGAAGCTTTTATGGTAAATTTTTTAAACTTCGCCTACATATGAGCTTAAGTATATGAAAATCTCTTATGTTTCAAGTTTCATTATTGTTGTTAAAAATGTTGAAGGTGTCATATAATATTGTTGCTTATTATTTGATGATAAAAAACACCACGTGAGGTGCATTTTTTTTTTAGAAAAGAACACTGAGTCATATTTCTGTAGGAAAAGGGCAAAAAGGCTGCCTGGTTCAAATTCTTGCATCAAAAAAATTTTAAACGGATGTAGAGCAACGGCAAAATAACTCTGGTTGACTTTCTGTTGATGCCCAATTCAGCTAATTGACGCGAATTGACATTTGTGGATCTTCTTCAGTACTTGCCGATACGGCAACTATTGTTGCATCAGTTTGCTCCAATCTCTGTCTTACTGGTGGCTTCAGATCCGACGGAATGTATTTAAGCTCAAACTTTTTCATGATGTGATAAATTGCCTGCGCAATAAAGTCATGATGACAACAAACCTCATGACGAATTCCACTTTGTGTATATACGAGTACAACTGTGCCTTAAATTCGATAATATATTTTTAATCATTTTCGCACATTCTGCAGATGTGAAACGGTGCATGTTGGCAAATGGCAACCCTTATTGCAAGGCAAATTTAAGCCTACATAACATTACTATGTGGTCACTCTATACAGCAGGCGATAATAAAACGACTTAATAATCTCCTTCGAGAGATACGATTTAACCTAAATGCCCTTTCCAAAAAGTTCAATGTATATATGTGGTGCCTTTGCAACTAACGGCGACCCATAAGTTGCCCGCCACAGTTTCTGTGTATAAAATTACGTTGGAATAGAAAAGACACTACACAATGTGTTTTAACAAAAGTATTAAATATTTTACTATTCACACAGCTACACAAGTAGATGATTGCTTTTGTATGTCAGACACATGCATTCACACGAGCGTGCACAGACTTGTTTGTAAATGATTTAAGAGCCAAACTAAAAGATTTTAAGACAGTATTTGTGTTCCATTAGAAATGGGGGTCTGGCTGTCTCATCATCTTTATTATGAGTACGATGAGTGTTTTTGTTTCCTTATGCAAATCAATTGTTGTTTACAACAGCAATTACAAGTACAAAAAGAGGTTAAATGGATATTGTTTTTGGTTCTGTGTGTGTGTGTGTGTGTGTGTGCTGGTAGATTGGAAGGCAAATGAGTTTGTGCAAGTATGCGTGCTCGTATGTGTTTTGTTTTCTTATTTAACAATATCAAATAAAATTGATCTTTTGCTAAACATCGTCTGATTTCATAATATTCTGTGCAAAATGTGTCATAGTATTAATTTCTTGTTGTTAATAGGGTTGTAAGTACAATACATATATAGAAGATTTGGTTGTATTCCACTTAACGTGATTAAATTCAGGTAATCTATAACACAAGTTTAAAAATTCTGGTCACCTTCTGGATTGGAGCGACGAAAAGTTGTTTTTTATGGTATTGTGTTCTTCAATTTGGTTCTAATTTTCTTTTTCGTGAAAAAGAAAGCAGTCACACGACACATATTCACATAACTGGTAGAACGCTTTGTCCTATTCAGCTAAATATATATCGTGGAACTTGTGGCAACTGGCGTATGTATACGCAAATATCAACACCAGCCATATGTGATTTAAATCGATGCTCAACTTTTGATTTGTTTCACATTTTATTCACAATAAAGAGAAGGTAAGTCGTAGCTACAAACGTTGCCGTATGCTCTCTAACAAAATTTGCAAGTATCGCACAGTTTTATGCATGTGGCAACTTTATTCAAACTGAGACATCTTAACTTGATTGTAAATAAAATTAACGAATTTAATAAAATATCGCTCGTTTTGTTTGCAACCTAGAATGGAAAAAAAATTTTGCATAAAAATGTTTTTTTTTCTAACGACTTCCTCTATACCTGTGAAAATACTGAGAAGGTTTGTATATCTTGAAGATAATTTTAATGCGGATTTTTTATTGTTTGTCCATCCAAATAAAACAAATCGTTCTCAAGGTATGCTAATGTATGTATGTCGTGACACTTTCCTCATTTCGAAGTTAGCGGTATATCTCAGAAAAAAACTAGAATTCAGCATACCAAATTACACAAGAAACAACTTTCAGTTGCTTCAGTTCAAAACCTTGTGTACTTGTGTAATTGACTGATTTGGGAAATTTTGTTTTTTTTTTTAGCAGAAATTAAGGAAGACATAAATATGACTATTTTATCACCAGAATGAACGCGTAGTAGTAATAAGTATTTAAAAATTACAAAAAATATTTAATGTTGAATACAGAGATATACAAAAACATTTGCTGAATACTGAAATACTGCATTGTTATAAGAAAAGTAAGGCCAGCTGATTTAAAAATAGTTTCCGCTGAATAGCAAAAATCCCAAGCTGAATCCACTGATTAACCGGGGTATTTATATTTTATTATTAAGAAATAAATAAATTATATCACGGCCGAATAATTCTTAAATTTTTCTAAACTTTTAATGAGAAAATATAAATTTTTAATGGTGTTAGAGATGCAATTCCACTGCCCCCCTGGCGTTACGCCTATTGTGTGACACATTTTTTTGCTAAGAAGTTTGCTTGGATTTTTTTATTGAGGACACAAAAAAAACTTCCTCTCCGTGCAGGCTGATGATACAAAAATAATTTAATGTTTTTAAAAATGTTTTCCATTTAATACTGTCTGCTATTGCCTACCTGCCGCCTCGTAAATGATTTGCAAAATTATAATTTTGTTAATTTACTGTATATTTGCGAAATGTTGGTTTTTGCTGCTGTTGTTTGGAACAATATAAAATTGTTTCCTTAAATTTGTGATACATTTGTGTTATGCATAATTAATCTGTTGCAAGACAAAGTAACAGCAGCGTGAAAAAACATGCTCATAAAAATTCTGCATTCATGCATGCTTTTGAATTGCTATTGGCAACATTAACATGTATAATGTAATAAAAAGGGAAAGGATAGACAAACAACAGGTAGCACCAAAGCTATGTAGACTATTCCACAAACATATACACACAACGCAATACAAACATCATATTCTTCGCTAACATTGATTGCGTTTTTTGAGTTCAATCCGTTAGTACGAGTATATTATTGACGTTTGAGGCATTTTTAATATTTTCCAGCCTTCTACATTCAAGCACAAGGAGTAAGATCAAAAATATATTTCCTTATTTGCTTTAAAATTCCGAAAAAATTGTTGCAAACTATAGTGTGAAGCAATATGAATGCAATATTAAGGTTATATGACATTTTTTGTGCAAAAAGCAACTCTGATATTTAACAGCTGTTACCTTTAATGGTTCCGATTACAACGAAACTGGATCACGATTTATTCTTTCGGTTGGAAAAGAAAAAGAATTATTTTTAAAAACATGATAAATCTATAGAACAGTAGAAATGTTAAGGAACCAGCGGAATGAATTCTCTACATCTTTCTAATGAGTTAATGTCTATTGTAAACATAAAGCTAACGATGAAAATTTCATTCGGAAAAGTTGTTACATTTTTGACTTTTTTGATAATTTTTCTGTTGGGTTAGAACCCCACTGTAACTTTACTCGTTATATTCTTATGCTTGTTAAGATTTTTTTCGATCTGCCTTTACAGTTATTATGCTTTACACGCTCGCAAGTAAATATTCACGCACACACACACACATATCGTCAAAAATATTGGCAAATGTCGTGTATAAACGTTTGCAAGTTTATTTTGACCTCAAGCATTTTGCAGTTCCTATTAAATTTCGGGAAATTAATTTCAATCGAGAATGAAAAATAAAATCGAGCAATCTTCTTACTCTACCAAGTACTCAATTGGTGCTGGCTTACTGAGTTTACATATCTCCAGAGAAACTAATCTAATGAAGCCAAATTGTACAAGGGTGGGGGCAATTAGTTTAAGCTCCATTTTCTACTAAAACTATATGTCTGACACTTGCTTGTTGATTTGTTTTTCCGACAGGGTGCTCTGATATATATGTTTGGAACGATTTTCCGTCATCCCTTGTCAATTTTGGTTTGGAGACAAACCGGTTTCGGCTAGTTGCCATCTTCAGTGTCATTTTTATCGTTCTGAATTGTTTATGTTAAATCGTTCACGTTTTATAGTCTGTTAGCCATCGGTCTTATGTGGACAGGTAGCCGGTAAGACGTGTGTTAATTCATACGTGTTTTAAGTTATTAGCTAGTCATCCGTATAGTATGGGTAGGTAGCAGGTAACACGTCTCTTAATTGTTTATAGGGGTTGATTTCTAGGAATTATGGATTTTTTGTTTTGGATTGTTATCTTATGTTTTCATTACTTTATTTCTCTGTGTTGTTTGTACTCTACAATTTGGTGTTTACAGGTACCTTTTCTTATTGGTTGTTCGGTGAAGGTTGGAAAAAGTCCGTAATTATTGCTTTACGAATTTGTTTGTCCTTTGTGTATTGTGGCTTTATTATTTCATCATTTTGCGTACCTTGCCCGTTTTTTCTGTTTTTTGTATTGTAGATTATTTTTAGTGTATCGAATATAGCATCTGAGTTGGAGTTTGTTTGTTCGTTTATGATGCGTCCATCAAATGTCTTTTGTTTGTATATTTCCATGTTTTCTAGAATATTCAAACGTCGTCCTTTGCTCTGTGTATGAAGTATTTTAACGGTTTCTCTGATGTGCGTTGGGTGGCATTTGTTATTGAACATATGGTTGGCAAAGTTAGATTCGGGCGTTGAGTTGGGATTTCGTATTTTCTTGTTATAATCTCTTATATGTTCGCGGAACCTTGTTTTAATTTTCCGTCCTGTCTGGCCTATGTAGCTATGTTGGCACGTACACGTTAGCTTGTACACTCCTTGTTTTTCTAGTTCATCTTCTTTGTTAATGTTGGTTCTTAGTATTCTTCCTAGGTTGTTAGTTGTTTTGTATGCTATGTTAATGTTATTTTTCTTGAAGAATTTGGCTATTTTGTGTGTTGATTTTCCTGTGTATGTTAACGTTGTCCATGTATTGACATTGTCTTCCTTGTGGTGCTCCTTAGTTTTACGCATGTCCTTTCTGATTTTGTCTACAGTTTCTTTTTTGTAGCCGTTGTTCGTTGCTATCGTGTATATCGTACTTAGCTCTTTTTTATAGGCTTCCTTGGTTAATGGTGTTCTTTCCAGTCTTGTTACTAGTTGTCTGATCGCGGCGAGCTTGTGTTGTTGTGGGTGGTTGGAGGAGTTGTGTATTATTGTATCTGTAGCCGTGGGTTTCCTATATATTTCGTATTCGACCGTATTAGTGTTTTTGTTTGTCCTTATTGTGAGGTCTAAATAATTTATTTGGTTATCCTTTTCCGTTTCCATTGTGAATTTGATGTTTTTGTGTTGTTTATTTAGGTACTCCAGTATTTGTGCTTCGTTGTTTTTTGTAATTACGCATATAATGTCGTCTACGTATCTTGCATAGAATGTCACTCCTAGATTAGATATTTGTTCCATGTATTGTTTTTCCAAATGTTGCATAAATACTTCCATCAATATTGCTGAGGTCGGGTTTCCCATTCCTAGTCCTTTTGTTTGTCTGTATATAATGTTATTGAACTGGAAATAATTTTGTTGTAGTGTGGTTTCTAATGTTGATACGATTTGTGAAGTAAAAAAGATAAGGATCTTACTTCACAAATCGTATCAACATTAGAAACCACACTACAACAAAATTATTTCCAGTTCAATAACATTATATACAGACAAACAAAAGGACTAGGAATGGGAAACCCGACCTCAGCAATATTGATGGAAGTATTTATGCAACATTTGGAAAAACAATACATGGAACAAATATCTAGGAGTGACATTCTATGCAAGATACGTAGACGACATTATATGCGTAATTACAAAAAACAACGAAGCACAAATACTGGAGTACCTAAATAAACAACACAAAAACATCAAATTCACAATGGAAACGGAAAAGGATAACCAAATAAATTATTTAGACCTCACAATAAGGACAAACAAAAACACTAATACGGTCGAATACGAAATATATAGGAAACCCACGGCTACAGATACAATAATACACAACTCCTCCAACCACCCACAACAACACAAGCTCGCCGCGATCAGACAACTAGTAACAAGACTGGAAAGAACACCATTAACCAAGGAAGCCTATAAAAAAGAGCTAAGTACGATATACACGATAGCAACGAACAACGGCTACAAAAAAGAAACTGTAGACAAAATCAGAAAGGACATGCGTAAAACTAAGGAGCACCACAAGGAAGACAATGTCAATACATGGACAACGTTAACATACACAGGAAAATCAACACACAAAATAGCCAAATTCTTCAAGAAAAATAACATTAACATAGCATACAAAACAACTAACAACCTAGGAAGAATACTAAGAACCAACATTAACAAAGAAGATGAACTAGAAAAACAAGGAGTGTACAAGCTAACGTGTACGTGCCAACATAGCTACATAGGCCAGACAGGACGGAAAATTAAAACAAGGTTCCGCGAACATATAAGAGATTATAACAAGAAAATACGAAATCCCAACTCAACGCCCGAATCTAACTTTGCCAACCATATGTTCAATAACAAATGCCACCCAACGCACATCAGAGAAACCGTTAAAATACTTCATACACAGAGCAAAGGACGACGTTTGAATATTCTAGAAAACATGGAAATATACAAACAAAAGACATTTGATGGACGCATCATAAACGAACAAACAAACTCCAACTCAGATGCTATATTCGATACACTAAAAATAATCTACAATACAAAAAACAGAAAAAACGGGCAAGGTACGCAAAATGATGAAATAATAAAGCCACAATACACAAAGGACAAACAAATTCGTAAAGCAATAATTACGGACTTTTTCCAACCTTCACCGAACAACCAATAAGAAAAGGTACCTGTAAACACCAAATTGTAGAGTACAAACAACACAGAGAAATAAAGTAATGAAAACATAAGATAACAATCCAAAACAAAAAATCCATAATTCCTAGAAATCAACCCCTATAAACAATTAAGAGACGTGTTACCTGCTACCTACCCATACTATACGGATGACTAGCTAATAACTTAAAACACGTATGAATTAACACACGTCTTACCGGCTACCTGTCCATATAAGACCGATGGCTAACAGACTATAAAACGTGAACGATTTAACATAAACAATTCAGAACGATAAAAATGACACTGAAGATGGCAACTAGCCGAAACCGGTTTGTCTCCAAACCAAAATTGACAAGGGATGACGGAAAATCGTTCCAAACATATATATGTCTGACACATTAATGAGCTCCAATGGGGACATGGAAAAGTTAGCAATTGAACTTTTTTGACGCTCACTGTTGAATGTTGCATTCTATATCATATATTTCTGCCATTTTGTCTTCTCGATTCATATGACTATTTTCTGTATTACATTTCTTCACCTTTCTATCCACTTTTGGAATTGTCTTGCAGAGCCATTTTTACTACTGTTTTCAATAAAATTTGAGTTTATTAGTGTGATATTTTTTGGTAAAAATATGTGACCAATAAAAAGTTCAAAGGCTAAAAAATGGCATTTCAAATATTTAAAAAAAATTTAATTTTCTCAGATAAATCCCACGGTCAACATATCGCTGTGTTGGTTTAGAAAAGAAGTTCAACAATGGGAATTTGAATTTTCAAGAAATGTTCAGGTTCTTCCAACTAGAACCCACTGTCATAATATAGCACGGTTGCCTCAGAGATACCTTTGAAAGGAGTTCAAAGGACGAAAAATAAAATTTTTAAATTGAAAAAATTTTATTTTGCCAAATGAAGCCCACTGTTATATCGCTCCATCGCCTCAGAGTTCAATGTGAAAGGAGTTCGAAGGATCTTTAATAGAAAGTTAATATTAAAAAAAAATTCACAGTTTCCCACTATCATCGTATCGCTCTGCTGCCTTAGAGCTATCTTCGAAAGAAATTCTAAGGTTCAACAATAGAATTTTAAAATTACATTTTTTTCACATTTTTCCAACTAGAAACCACTGTCATCATATCATTCTCTTGCCTAAGGCTTTGGAATATTCGTAAGCATTGCCAACAACTTTTATTTTTGAAGTAATTTTAGTCAAAAATTTTACTCTTTTCATTTGGCCTCATAGTTTATTTAAAGAGATGTGTTCTAAAAATAATTTTTCGCTATTTTGATATCTTGTTGCTTTCTTGCCTTTCGTTCAAACTTTCATCTTAAATTTTTTTTTCCTAATATTACCTCGATGGTAGGCTTCCATTTTTTTCTTTTTAACTTAAAAAAAAATTTTTTTTGCTCTGATAACTTAAAATCACTTTTTTCTCTATTTTATTTTATGAGGTTTTTCTTCTTTCCTTGTTCGAGATATTTGTTTAATGTTTGACGTCAGCAGATGGTTTTAATTATCAAACGTCAACCAGCATAAAATGTTCAGCTGTTTAATTATTTCTTCATTTTGTTTACTTTACTCACAAATTCATTTCCATACTCACCAACACCGCAAAAGGAATGCACACACACACACACTCTCACCCTCCCTTGCATACAATTTTGAATAAATTTGTTCGTATGTAGATGTAATTAGGATTCTTGACTTTGGTATTGCCGACCACTTGGATTTTATATTTAAAAGTGAACAACATTTGATTCTCATTTCTGGTGTTTTCTTTATGTCTGGAATTTCATACTCTTACTGGTTTTAACATAATTCAACAAACAAACCAACAACTTTTAGCAAAAGCAAATACTCCCTCAAATCATCTACACTGAGTTCATAGGATTGGGTCAGTGAAAGCGTGTGGGTTTTTAGGTCTTATTAAAGTTAAGGTAAGGTTAAGAATAATCTTATTTTATGTTTAAGAAATTTGGTTTTTCTATTTTAATAAACATATTGTAGTTGAACCTTATGACATGTTCAAAAGCACATTTAAATTAAAAAGACAAATAAAATTAAATAATAAGAAGTTTTTTTTGGTGGGCTTTGTTCTCAGTTTTGATATATTTCGAACCAGCAAGAAATCGCAAAAGAATTGGAGGAAAATGTTTTTTCAACATAACCTCTTTACAGTAACAACTGTTAAGCGGCCACCAACTCAGACACGATTTGTTCATTGATGGAAAATATTGTAATTTTTTTAATCCTCGAATTGGTTTGTTAAGTTGGAGAAATAAGAAAATTTTATTTTGCGCAGAAAAGCAATTTTAACTTAAAGTTATTGACTGCAGCAACGAATAGTGGAAGTAGAAGATTTTCTCTTACAAGATGGCTTTGTTATATGGTCTCCAATTGGGCACTAACGAATGAGGTTATGTTCAGGGCGCACAGAAGCGGTGGCATTAATTTTATCCTGTATCAGGACAGCAATCAGATAAAATCATTCGTTTTTTTTTAATGAGCTGTAATTATAGCCCTCGTGTCCGAAAATATTGACTTTATATTTTGTCTGCAGATGATAGTGTGTTTTTTTCGCAGCCCATCTTAATCAGAACTCAAGGCCTAACTCCGTAATTCGAAAAAACACAATTTTAAGGGAAAGCTCCCCAATGTCACTTAAGTTATCTGACACCTGCACCTTGTTTCAGGTGAAAACTTATGTCATAATTCCAGCAGACAAAAGCATTTAGATTATTATCTACGAGAACATGTCTACCGAAATGTCTGGCCTCTTGCTGCAATTAGAGCCTTTGATTTAATGGTGTTGAAGGCGAAATGTTTATTGGCAGCATAGTTTGGCTTACATGACACCGAACAATCACATAGACAGACTCCCAAAACGACATCCATATTCCCTTGGTTGAGTTGCCAAATGTAGTTTAGGAGTGTGCACTAGGGGGGTTCTATAGAAAATGCAGTCATCCTTTCGGATTTAAGAATAGTTGAAGACAATTCCAGAAATTAAGTTATGTTTTAATGCCACGCCCCTTTTAGATTTTTGTTCACTGCATCGCCATTTGTATCCGATAGCAATACATCGCATATTTTTGGAAATTGCTTGAAAACGGCTTCGATCTCGTCCCTGGTGGTTCTTCAGTAGGACAGCAATTTATAGATACGACCTCCGATACATTGGATCCTTCCCCCTTAATAACGAATTTTTCTTGCAAACAATCGGATAACTCTTTTAAAGCTATGTAATACTGGCCCTTAAAATATTACCATTGTTGCTTAACTTTGTTTTGTATGGCGACCGAACCACCTTAGTGTGCACTTGAGTAGGAAGTACGTAGCTGAGCTAGTATATCTGGAACGGTTTAGTCCTCGCTTAGAGCAGATAGAGAAGAAATTATTTCTAGATGTTTTCTAAAGAGCTCGAATATTAATATTCACTTATTTGGCGATGTCATCATAATTACGATGCAGTTTTTGTGCCACTGCATTTCACTTTCTGAAATTTTACAACATGCAATGACAAGCACTTATGTTCGCTGGCTCTACGCGCAAACTATTGTGAACTTAATGCTCCTCCTTTGTTTTTTTTTCATTATTCACATCAAATCTTTTTTTTTTGGAAATGTTAAAGAAGCAAAGAATTGAGCCTGGTTTACTTTCAGCCGGAACATAAACATTTAAATAAAATACTTTGCCTTTATAAATTTTATTAAAAACAAAATATCAATCAGCGTGTCACGGATGTAAATAAAAATATTGTTTAAACTTCAAAAACACAGGAGTTTTGAATTAAAACAAACGTCAAGGACTACGCCAAAAAACATTTCAAAAATAAAAGTTTTACGTATTAAAAATATACTGCCTCCTATAAATTTTCTAATATATCAAGGCAAGATGAATATAAATCAAGTTGTTATTTATTAAAATTAGCAACCTTCTTACCATCCTGCCACTTTTCGCTACTCGAACACAAAAAAAAAACAAAAATGTTAAACCACCTTGCAACACACAACTTTAAGCGTGTAAACCATCAAATGCTTGCATGTATTTGTATACAAGGTAATAATGCATTTCATCATAGTATGTGTAAATATGAGCAACTGTTGTGTGAACATCCGAATACCTACACACATGCTAAGCACACTCCCCATCCGCTAACACACAGAATGAAATCTTTGTGTATTCTGCATGTGTTTATAATTTGTATTATTTGAAAGTGTCTTCATGCCGTAAAATTGCACAGCTTGACTGTCGTCTATGTGCCACATTTATGTATATTGAGTTTTTTATTTTTTATTTTATCAAGTTTTCATTAGTTTCTTCACAATCCACCTCAAGAGTTATGACAACAATATAAAACCACTCGTATAAGATCAACTGTAACATTTCCAGCCGCGTAATAAACAAGAGAATTATAGTCTTAAGTAGTTTTTACTGCTTACAAGGTTTACACTTCAAGTTTTGTTGGAATTTGTTTTTCTAGTAAAATTTGTATTTTTTTTTTAATTTCTGTCCATTCGGAACAACCAGCAGGAAAGTGTGACACACATTCGTGTTGGACACACAACTTTTTTGGTCTAATGCCTTGTTTTTTTTTTCATGATCACACTTGTTGTACGATAACGGAAGAGACGATGTACTGCGGCTTATATGATCTTTTAGACATATATTTATATATGTATGTGGGTAACCCTTTATGCCAAATTTTAGCGGGCGCCTGGGAATCTCTCTAAACAAAACTGAACAGTATTGTTTACTTTCGAATTCCGATTTAATAGCGGTAACGATTCTGTAGACTTGCTCAATAGTACTATGCCTTGCTCTAAAATCAAAGTGGTAGTCCGAGATAATGTTTGGTCAATAATATAAGGACTAAAACTCGAGGCGAATAAAATAACTTCGAGAATGTCGAAAGTAGGCTCCTGGGTCTGTACGACGAAATCTGGCTCGAGTCTTTTCTTGGTTTAGGAATCATATACTATATTTAATACGAATAATTAAATATTCACAGCATAAAAATAGGCGGAAAGACTTGGCCAGGATGATGGATATGGTATCCACATCCTTTGTTATTTTTAATTTAACGTAACTAATGACAGCAAACGGCCGTCGGTTAGCAGATACAAAGGTATGGATCGCCGTAACTGAGTGCACTATCAGAAATTCTGAATTTTACCGCCTTTCTTTTGGCGGCTGGAAACAGGTTTCTGTCTCAGCAAAGAGTCTGGCTAAATAAGTCGAGTGGAGAGAAGTTTACACACTCGTATACAAAATCCCTAATCTACTGCGGAACAGCATACGCGAGGGAGGCGTGGCTAAGAGTGTGCTTGATCTCAAGTATGCGAACTCTGGATACCAGTCGATCCCCACTTTTAATACAGACTTACCCGTGCATATGGGGCTCTCTGTGGGTGGACATATTTTTTTCCAATAGAGGGATGAAGCAGAAAGCCTCGCAAAAATCGGAGAAGTTAATGTCTGCAGAAGGAGCAATCCGGAAAAGATGGATAAGAATGCCTCGCAGGGATGAACGGGTGAATCTTTAAAGGTACTTCTAAGTCGTTGGGCAGTGAGATTCCGAGAGAAATAGACAATGATGCCTCGCACGGGGGGTTAATCTCTACAGAAACCCTGGCGTTTATTGGCCAATAGAGGAATTCTGAAGAGTTTGACAAGAAAACCTCCCAACGGGTAGACGGAACAGCTTCGAAAAATACTCCTGAGGAAGAGGCTGAGACGGTAGCGCAAATTGTGTGTAAATGTCCAGCACAGGTTACCATAAGACTTAGGACGACGGGCAGACACTTGGTTAAGTGTAAATGCCATGATGGTCGATAGTAAAGGCTAGTGGTAGCACGAGACTTGATTGAGACTAAAGCAATTGTAAATTACAAATCCGATTCCTAAGAGAAGGGGGTCGAAAAGAGATCCATAACGTTAGCGGTCTGTTTCGATATCCCCCTTCATTGAAAAAAGTGATGGCAAACATGGCAGCCAACTTAGAGAAAAATAAATTGTAATACAACAGACAGTGGTACTTCTGATAAGTTCAGAACAAGAAAACTGCAAAAATAAAATTTATTTCTTACGACTACGGTGGGGTTTTCACTAAAACTTTCTAAAAATAATTTACCTCACGCCAGTGATTGTGTTGATGTTTACAGACGCACGTATATATATTTTCATTGTAAAAAAGGAAAAAATTCACGTTATTTTTTATATCTGTGCCACTAAGGGATGAAGTGTAAATTAGTCATTTTAAAGGAGAGCAATTTTAAACTTTCAAGTTGATTTTACCAAAACGTGTTCGCTTTTCACGACAAGCCGTTATATACATTTGGAAAAAATTTGATTTTAAAACACTTAAAACAACAACCTTTGAATTGAAAAATCGTTTTATCTGAAGACAACTTTGATCACTTAATTGTCACTGCCACATACTCGTATATCAAAAATTTACCACAAACAATTTTCATACTGCATTACAGTACCACAGTTCATTTCAAAAATCAATTAAAGTTGTGAAAACCAAAACCCGTTTTCATTTAAAAACATTACGAAACTTTTAATATTTTTTTAACACATTTTATTCTAACTTGTGCTACAAATGCGAGCATTTAAGCGAAAGACTTTCAAATTACAGCTGTTACAAATTGTAAAAGAAAAAAAGTACACAACTTTGATAATGACAACACATTCTCAGAATCGTACCCCCACCCACAGCAGGCAGATAGGCCAGGAGGGTTTTCTTTTATCATTTTAAATTTGACTTTAATCTTAAAGTTTGCATTTTTATTAAACTTGTCCAAGCAGCCAGGGGAAGAAGAAAATATTTGGCAAATAATTGCACGTTCTTTGTTAGAAATAGATAACAAAAGTTAAATTTTCATTCGGTTTCTTTTGAACTCAGAACGCACAAAAAACCAGACACATTTGGGTAATTTTATTTTTCTTGAAATTAAGAATCAATAAGTGAATAAGAAAGAAATGAAAGTAGAAATAGAAAAATATATAAAATTGTTGAAGATATTTAAAAATACAGAGAATTTTATTTTGGTTTTTTAAAATTATTTTTAGAGAAAATATTCATTAAAATTTAATGAACTTCAACGTCTTGCAAAATGTGTTCATTAGTCTCGGTAGGTTGATATTATTTTATGAGAAAAACAGAAGACAAAATTTGTTTTTGTGGTACAGTAAATCTAATTATGGTTAACTATATATAAATTAAATACAATTAAAATAATTTCACCCTCATCTGTTGTTGCTGATTAATATTAAATTTATATTTTATTTTCAATTTACTTTTAGCAAAAAAAAAAAAAAAATTGCAATATAAAACATTTTGCTGTCACATTTGAACTGTTGCTATTGTTGTTGCTCTTGTATTTTTAAAACAAACTTCGTGGCAACAGTCACTGCAGTTCTAATTCTAATCTAGAATTTGTTTAATCATGGTATTCACTTCTGAATTTATAAGCTGCGTAATATTTTAGCTTTTGCATAACTGTAATTTCCGAATTTTATATATTTATATATATTTTCCAAAAAGTACGTTTTTAAAAGTACTTTCCAGAAAGTTTATTTACAAGCAGTTTTATTTTAAAAAAGTACTTTTCAAAAAGCCTAATTTGAAAAAAAGTACTTTTCAAAAGTACTTTTCAAAAATTATCGAAGTGAGTTTTTTTTAAACTAAATTTTTTGTAAATTCATATTTCAAATAGTATCGTTACCATTAGTATTTGTTTCTTAAAATGTAAAGTGTTTCACAAATAATGTTTTATTTAAACTTTTAGAAATTTGTTTGCGCAAGTGGCAACCCTGCCATAGCACCTATGCTTGTACCGATTATAATAATAATAGAAATGAAGCGCTAAACAAAAGAACAACATGTTATCATTGACTGCTCACAAACTTTTCGTAATTTTGGGTCGTGAAAATGTCGTCAAGTTGAACAGTGGTCAAACAATTTGAAGTAACTGGGTCCATTATGGATAAAAAGTTTCATTTATGTCGAAATACCGAAACCCGACAAAATCAGTTCGACTGTGACTGTGAACGGCATTCGTTAGAGGAGTATAAAGGAATTCTTTTGACCTGAATTGGACGCCATGGACCTTGACGACAATTTTTTTCAACAGGACGTTGCCACCTGCCAAACCGCCCTTAAAACAATCGATTTATCACAGCAACGATTTATATAGTGCAATCACCCATTATTTGTTATACAGGGTGAGGAGCCTTTTGAAAAATGCCTTTTAACACAGTAGCTTTGCAAAAAGTACTTTTTGGTAAAAGTACTTTTTGGTAAAAGTACCATTTTCAAAAAGGAATGCCAAAAGCACCATTTTGAAAAAGTACTTTTTAGAAGACTTACAATTTTTGAAAGTACCTTTGAGAGAAAGTACATTTTATACATGTACATGATTGAAAAAGCACCTTATGTAAAAAAGTTACCTTTTATAATTTTCATATAATTATTGCCCATAATTTGCTAAGCAACTTTACATAAAGAGTGGATTTTTTAAAAGAAATTGTTTTTAATAAGTAGCTTTATTAGAGAAGGCCCTAACTACCGTTTCCTTACAAGTATCATTTTCTAAAAGTACAGGATTGTAAAAAAAATATTTGCGTATTTTAAAATCGCCCTCTTTACCAAATTGTTTTTAGGCATTTCAAGAAACAATTTTCAAAAACTTCATCTTCTTTTTTATATTTATAAAAAAAATCAAAAAACAAAATACTTACACAAAGTGATATACGAGTATTAAATTACAGCATATTTTAACATCCATTTCTTTCAAAGTTTTCTTAATAACTTCTAGAAACAAAGTTTTTTTTGTTGCCGACCGCTAGGAAAAGATTAAGGACGTTTCATATAAAAGACATTTGTGCATCGGGTATTTGATTTCGTAAGCCAAAGGATTTCAAGGACCTTATCAACCAAATAAAAATATGTACTTTATCAATGTTCAAATGAAGCACGTTTGCCATATTCTTCAATAAAATTGTGGAGATATTCAAGATACGACAAACATGTTTTGAAGATATTTTGGCACAAGGTTTGTCAAACTCTCTGCGCAAAAGAACAAAACGTTAGCAAGACCTCACGACACAAAAAACTTATACATACATCAAAATTATTGACACGTAGACATACCGTCACACAAACACGTACGCACTTAAATGCGAAGGGTGTATTTGGAAGATACATGAGGTGCAGTTGGAAAAAAATATCTCAAACGTTCCTGCACAACATAAAAACAAGATTCTTACATCATGCTCA
Source organism: Phania funesta (assembly GCA_963932375.1). NCBI lineage: Eukaryota > Metazoa > Arthropoda > Insecta > Diptera > Tachinidae > Phania > Phania funesta. The sequence goes on along the minus strand of OZ010655.1, from coordinate 80,858,433 downwards.
TACAACATGCGTACATATGTATTGTAATAATGTGTGAAATATTAGGGCTGATATTTTATGTATAAGAGTACATACGACGAGTATGTTCATAAAAAACGTATTTATATGCCATAATGACACTCGAAAGAGACTTTCCATAAACACTTCATTGGAGATGTTCATTTCATGACGAATCTCTGATGTTGTTTTTTTATTGTTCTGTTGTAATCCAAAGTACTTTACAATAAAGCTACAGACATTCATACTGGAGCGTTTCTGAAAAATGTAATGCTCTGTAAAGCAGTGTTTTTCGGATGTGAATTTTCCACATTTTTTGACGTTAATTAGCGTTATACAATTTATTCCAGGTTTATTTTTAGCTGAAATTTAAGCTTTCTTGGAAATTAAAATTATTTTTAGGTTAGACGTTCGAAAAAAATATCACTTGCACGTTTCTGAAGCATCAGTCTATTTATAGATTTCAAAACTATTCAGAGATTTTGGAGTTATTTTTTTAAAGTTCGAAAATAATTTTCGTCCGATTTTGCTCTGACTTAAGTTGACGAAGCGGGTAGACTATTGACCATTTGATGGCTTTAGTCGCCTTTGTTCGTATATCATCCGCATTTTTTTAAAGTTCGGGAACGAATTCGAGGTTTTGATAATGCAAAATACAAAATAAATATGATATGTTACAGCTATACTACTAGTATATATCGCAGCTCCAGCCTTCGTCGTTATCAATCTATAGCACTAAATCGTCGACGAAGTAAAATAACTAATAAAACGGCTGTATTAGCTTCAAATAATGCGCCTACATAACACCAGAGGCGCTGCAATTAGAAACTTGTTAAACACTGAGATCTTCTTCTTTAGTGTAGCCCTTTTCCGAATTGCGTAACACATTTAATTCAATTAATTAGTAGACAATAATTGTCTTAGTGTGACTTTCCTCTTACAACAACAATAAAAGTAAAGTTGGGTTTCGTTGTAACCCAACATGCTGAAACTCTCGTATTCAATTTTCATCATTAGCAGAGTTAACTAGATGATGTTTCAAATATACACTACTCAGTAGAAAGACACAGTGAATGCTGCTGACAAGTGTAGGGGCACAAAAAATGCGTGTATTTCATTCTGCTTGCGTATAATAATTAAGTTTTTAATCAAATAAATTTTTCTTTCATAATTGAAGGAATAAATAACAAGCTTGAGCCTGTATAAATTATTCATTTAGTATAAAAAATAATTATGGTCAAATATTTGGAAGGACTTGGGCGTTGGCTATTACTTTTCAATTATCAATTCAAAAATCTTAAAATTTTAATTACCAGTTATTAATAATTGTAATTGCATTTTGTTAATTACAAACCAATTTTATAATGTACAATAAAGCACTCAGTTTGCAATCGGCAACTCACAATTAAGAATTACAAATGTAAGTAATTGGTAATTGGCGTAACCAACTAAAAGTAATAATGAAGTAATTGCAAGTAATTGATCACAAAAGAATTATAATTACATGAATGATAATTACATTTAATTTTTTTTTAATTTCGAAACAACATCAAATAATAAATTAACAGTGCCCCAAATAAAAGCCATTGGAGGTGGCAATTGGTATTTCGCTTTTTTAAGATTTGAGCTATAAAGTTGAATTAATTGACTCCGTTTAATTAAATTTAAGTTAAGAGAAAAAATAAATAAATAAAATTTAACATTTATAACACTGCACTGAAAAGCAGAGAAAAATTTAAATTTTTGCATTAAAGCAAGTTACGATTATGGCTTGCAATAACAATAAACATACCGAAGTGATAAAGTAGAGTTAAGGGAATACTATAAAACACAGTGGATACCAATTAAAAGGCAAAATAAATTGTAATGAATCAGCAACAAAAAGAGCAGCTAAATTTTAAAATTTTAGTGCCTTATATAGGGTGTTTTTTAAGCCCAATAAAACTTTAAATTTTAAAAAATAACAACAAATTAAATTTTAATCAAAAAAAAATTTTATTCCAAAGAAAATCACACGCATTAACGTTTGCAAAATGATTTCGGGCGTATGGCCATTGCAAATGTTCTTGATGAAGCGCATTCTGGGCGTCGAAATTTCATTGCGTACCCTAAAGGTGTCAATTGTTGCTGGTTTATTACCATAAACTTGTGACTTTACTCGAATATTTCTCACAGGAATTAGTCGAGTGGTGTCAAATCGTCCGACCGTGGAGTCCATTTGACAGGCTCATTTATCGAAATTAACTTATCACCAAATATTGATTTCAATAATTTGATGGTTGCCGTTCGCCATCCTATTTGAACCACATAACGCGAGTTCCAAAAATAAGATCCAGTGATGCCACATTAGCGTGCAAATAGCACCAAACTGTGCAATTTTGTGTCTGTATTTTGCGCCTAGAAGCCGCACGAATCGATGACTGATTTTCTAAGTAAATTGTTTAAGCATCAATATATTCTGGATGATTTGCCACAGCATACTGATCATAAGTATTAAAAAGTGGGCGCAGTATGACAGTTTGTTTGACAGTTCGTAGCTTCTAACGGGGTTAAAAAAGCACACTATAATTATAAACTTGTAAGAATATATCTTCAGTATATTGTTTTATGGTAATTACATATTTCGTTTCCAGTTTCCCTTAGCATTTCTTTTCTTTTATAGATTGTGTAATGTACGGGTTTAGTAATAATTACATTGTTGGCAATAAATAATTCAATATAATTACTCCCAATTACATTTCGCCCATTGCGTATAAATTATAATTGGCAATAAACAAATACCAACAACAAATTATTGGCAATTGCAGCTGTAATTTATTAAAAATCTAATTTTAGATTTTTTCTAATTTAAACATAATTGGTAATTAGACTATTTTTTAATGTTCAAAGTTAATTCGGAAACTCGTTTATAGTTCGAAATTTCTCAAAAAAGCATCAGTAATTTTCTATGAATTTTTTATCTACATTTCGAAAATAATTAAAAAAATACATTTTAAACTCAAATGTCGAAAATAAAAAAGTTCGTAAAATGCAATTTTTCTTTTTTCTCTTTAGTGAAGTTGCCCAAGAAACTTAATTATAAGACTACTAAATACAGGCGCTGTTCCACGGAGAGGAAAATATGATATTTCTCTTTTCAAAATGTTAAAAATAACCGATTTCAAAAAAATCCTTGCCATAAAATGTCCTCCTCCCAGAAAAGCTATAGCTGGATCCGCCTTTGAATAAATAAGTAAATAAATACAATCACAATGAAAATTTAAACTAAAGATAATCACAATTTCATGCTTATAATAATCGTGATATTTATACGATGTGTTGTTCTTTAAGGCCATGTCACACTATCAGATTAAGTAAACTGGCTTGTCAAAAATTCAAATAAAATGAGAAAGTATTATACCGAGAGTAAGAAAACTGCATGTAATCTAAATGCGAATGGGAACTTGACAGTCGTATGATGTTCAATATTTTTAGAAAAAATTCGTTAACTTTTCATTTCAACAGGATGGCATTTTTACAGAAGTGTGATAGTTTTAGACAATGTAATAAGAATATTTTACTTATCATTTTTTGACAACTATAATTCTTAATTATTTCATTAATAATTATGCTTTTCTCTGCAAATTACAACGAAAATCTAAACACTTGTATAATAGTGTGAAAGGGGCTACAGAAGCCGTAACCTCTGAAAATATAATTTTTATTATTACTAATTGCAAAATGTTTGCATCACAACTATTGCAATAAACTGCATTTGGCTTGACCTTCGCTTTTTTGGTGTTTTCTTCTTATACTTTCCTATAATTGAAAAAAAAAATCATAACGCCCTGTTGTACGGTCACAGTGGAAATTTCTATGGAAAAAATAAAGTAGAGTATATTTCTTTTTATAGAATAACTATTTATCAACCCACATACATACATTTTCAAGTAAAACGGCGAATGCATCCACCAACTTAGTTACATCTCTGCAACGAATACACTGACAAAAAATGTCTCTCATGAAAGATTTCTTAACATTATTATTTTTTCAATGGCTGCTTGACGTTGTCATTTACTCAGTCAGTTTTGTAAAGCAACAATTGAACATAAACTTTAATAACAGTTTTATTATTTTGTTGCTTTTATTGCAATAGTTGACGTTCTGTCACATACACTTTTTGCATTTTATTTATCATAATAAATGACAGCACTTTTTTGTCACACTCAAGTAATTCAAAATATTTTAATGTAGAAAAAACACATAAATATGATTGGATTGACAGTTTTAGTTGGAACTTCTATTTGTGTTTCTCTGATATGTATGCAGTAGATGCTTAAAAGGTACTAATTCTAAAAGATGTCATTCTCAAAGGTACTTTTTGAAAGATACTTTCCTTGAAAGGTACGTTTCACGCTATTTTTTGAGAAGGTATTTTTTAAGAACCCTTTCGAACACCTTTAAAAGGAGCTTTTTTTATATTACGTAGGTTACTTTTTAAAAAAGTACTTTTAGAAAAAAGTTTTCTAAAACGGAATACTATTTTTTTAAATATAAAAAAAATCTGTGTAGAGAAACTCCTTGGCCTTGAGCATGATTTTAAAAAAGTTTAAGTATAAAAAAATCTTTTTTTAAAACGGACTTTTTTGAAACGTACCCAGTACATTTTAAAAAGCAAATTTCTTAAAGGGCTTTGTCTTTTGACAACACTTGTTTAAAAAGGAGCAGTAAAAAAATAATTTTTACTAAATTTTTGTATTTTTTTGGAAAAGTAAATAGGTTCTCTAGGTACTTTCCTAACATGGGTCTAAAAAACACTTTTATATTTTTTTTTTCTTACAACTTCTTTTTAAAGCTTTAGTTTATAGTACTTTTTTAAAGAATTATTCAAATATTTTCAAAGCATCGTTTTCGTAATGGAGCTTGCGATTAAAAGTCGCCTCCTTAAAAGATACATTTTTTAAATATACTTTTTCCAATTAAACTTTCCTAAAACGATTTTTGATTTTTCATTGGTCGATAAGCCAAGTGGTATTTGTCTTAGTGTTGTCAGTTTCTTATCTTTTGCCCCCATTTTTCTACCCCATTAATAATACGAGCGAGTAGTAGTACATCAGGACAAAATTGAAAAACACTTTTCTAGTTGAGTGCTTTGACGGTTTAGTGTACCGCATACTACTTGTACATACTAAATAGATATTATAGAATACATACATACATATATAAATGCCAACATAAAAGTACGAGTATATAAAATAAGTACGTTTGTGTGTGAATAAAAAATGGTAGAATTACGACACATTTCAAGTCATATGCTTTTATTCAAGTTAGTGCTGGGATTTTTGCTCTTCGACATGTTTTCCATAGAAGTTTTTTTTTTTTGTTTAAGTACTGAGTTCTGCTTCAGGGAAAGACTTGTAGATTTTTTTCTCATTTATTTACTCGTATATTTTCTATTTAACTGTTATTAAACAATAAAGATATTTATGTTGAAACATACTCGTTAAACAGTATTTATGTGAAGTTAAAATATTTAAGCAATAAAATGGAAAAATGGATCCTGATAACTATTAAATAAGTTTTTATTTCTGCAAAAATTAACTTCCATTTCTCTAAGAAAGACTCAATAAAATTGAAATCCTTTTAAAGATCCTGTGCAAATTGAAAGAAAAAGGCATAAAGAAAACTCGATAGAAATTTTATATTAGTTTGGTTTTTTAATTTTAAAGTATGTATCATGAGGGAATGTACGAGATGATATATAACAATTTAAAAATGAGCTCAAATAAAAAATTTTATGTGTTGAAAAGGTACCAGAACTACTGGTCGAAAACGGAACGAAAAAGTAAGAGGTCTGCTTCGATATCCCCACAACATTAATAATAATACCAGAACTACCGACTTGACGTGTAGATAGCGCCACTATAAAATACTATTGTTTTTAGTATTGGCCAGATTTTCAGTATTATGTTTTTTTACTACGAAATTTGAGCTACTATTAAATTTATTAAACACCACTTTTGTTTTCATTTACAATTAAATATGAAGTCGTAGAATTTACGAGAGGCTGTACATGATATAAGGTCAAGTATTGCAGTGGACGACCAAGTGAAGTAATTACGCGAGAAGTTGGAATTATTTTCTTTAAGCGATTGTAATAGTTTTAGGATTCTTGATTTGATATTCCGGCAGGGTGTTTTCATGTAGATTTTTGGAACGAATTTCTGTCATACCTTGTCAAGTTTGGTTTGGAGACATGTCTCCACAACCAAAATCAACATAGGTTTATGATCTTGTCGCCCTTCGCAGAGCCGTTTTAATATTTTTCTAGTTTACAGTTCGGTTAAATAAACAAAATTTTGAGTGTAAAAAAAAGACCCGGACTAAAACTTAAATGTGAAAATAAGACCAAGTTCCTCTCCGAAAACTTCTCCCGTTAAAAACTACTGAGATCAAAATGGGGACTAAGTTTTAGATATACACAATATCATCCCATTTCTGGGAAAATATGAGGTCCCTGTGGAATGTCAAGATTATAAACATGTCTAAGAGACTAATTCGACATTTGAAAAATTGTTGCCAAAGTAAACTTAATGTCTGATGTAGCAATTTACACGATAGCTTTTAGTAGCAGCCTAAGCTGGCTCCTAGAACATGACAGCCTATTGCCAATAGCCCTACAGTCAGATCGTCTAGGCTAATCAGATGGTAATGAAAGATTCTTTAATTGTTATATTTCAAAAGCTGTCAAAGTTACCAATGCCATCCAGTTGTCAAAATATTCAGTATGGTTTGACATTTCATCATGCATCTCTTCAAGTCTGCTGAACGCGTGGAAGTTATTAAAAAATGTTATTGAAATTATGTTTTAGTTAAGAATACTTTGAATAGGTTGTCATCATGGCTTTAAGGCGCAGGGGATTAGTGGCATTGTAGATTTGTTTTAACGTGAGTATTCTGCTTTCGAGAGTTAAATTTAGGCCTACATCCATATAAGATTGTGCTGACCCAAAAATTTAAGCTTGTCGACCGTAGACAAGGCAGCGCGTTCGCTAAATGGGCACTAGAATTGTTTGGCAGTAGATGCGGATTTTGTGAAAAAAAATCCTCCAGATGGGGCACATTTTCGGTTCAACGACTATGTACAAAATCGAATCCTTTATTTACTATTTATGCAGAGATCAAATGAGGTTCAATTTGAGTTAAATGCTGGTATTTTCCTTTTTTATCCGATTGCTGTTTTTAAAAGCAAATAGATCACTCAAAGTAATTATAAAAACATGGATTTTGTTACTATCTGTTGCACGAAACAATGAAATAATTGAATTAAAATGCTACCAATTGGTGAAGGTCGAAAACCACATATGTGTCGTTATCTGGTGAATGGCAGAATAAAAGAAAAATATTTTCTTTCTATTACCAATGGTATGATCTGACTGCAAATGGCGACACAGTGTACAAAAATCCAAAAGTGACATGACAAACATATAAAAAAAAATCTGGAATCGTCTTCAAGAAATCTTTAATCACAGGGGGTAACCGGCTCGACTTTTTTTATATGGAGACCGAACCACCTCATTATTCCACTTCAACTTCATTGATTGATCTCTAGCATTACTTAGACATCTGTATGTACTCCTAGTTAGAACTCACAGGCATGTGTACACAATCATGTTCTCCTACGTGAGTTATTTTTATGAGTGCCATAAAAGTTTACGAAGCGTGTGTAAAGTGCTAAGTATGAAAGATATTTGTTGTATAATTTATTAGTTGAATACACGTTAGACATTCCTGTCGTTTTCTCATTTTTATTTTTCACTATTTTATTGTATTTTTAAAAGTTTTTAATAGTTGCGCATTTTTCCCCCCTTCGAAGACATGCACTATCACTCAAGTGTTTCTCGATGTGAATAGAAAGACATAATTAAAGAAAGACATAATGAAAGCTTAAGAGCATTTTAAATACTAATTTCCTTTTGTGTTAATAATAATAAAAAACTTTTTATTTGTAAATATCGTGAAGACTTTTTTAATCTTTTAAAATGAGCATTTCTAATGTTAATAATGCCTTGTTACGAAAATAGTTGCACAAAGTTATCTACTTATTTGTTGATATAAATTTGATTATGAATTATTTTCTCACAAATTAGCCATTAGCACATACGTTGTTATTTCTAAACACACAATAAAATGTATTTTTGATTATTTTTCGAATTATAGGAACAACTAATGTGTGCTTTAAAGTTCTCAGGGTTTGTTCAGTTAGTTTTTGTATTTACATATGTTGTTTTAACTGCACGCACTTTTAGAGTTTGTAACATTTTGATTGAGGGATATTTAATAATTTCTTGAAAATTTCGGTAAAGCTTTTTTATGGTATTATTATTTGATTCCTGATTTTATATTCCGACAGCGTGTTTTGTAGATTTTTGGAACGAATTTTTGTCATCCTTTGTCAAGTTTGGTTTGGAGACAAACCGGTTTCGGCTATGTGCCATCTTCAGTGTTATTTTTCGTTCCCATATTGAGCTCATCGTTGCAAATGATATTTGGTTTTTTAATTTTTTGTCTGGTGTAAAAATTTTATTTTTAGACATATTATAAACTATAGATCTTAACCCTTTCCACTCCAATGTCAAGTGTCACTCAACACTGATTTTGTTCCACTAGCTCCACTGTCGAGTGATACTCGACATGGTGTAATACCTCTTTTTGCGGAAAATTTTAGAACAGGAGGGATTTTTGTTACTAAAATGTTTGAATCACGAATGAATGAAACATATTCTAGAATCGTAAGATACTAATATAATTCACATAATTCAATTAAATTTTATCGATTACATAATAAAACTAGTTGTTATTGCACCGTTATATGTTCGCGTCGTAAAAGTAAAAAAACGTAATTTTAGCGTGGAACTGGTGGAATAAAAACAAAAACAGCCTTGGAGTGGAAAGGGTTAATATTCACGTAGAAGAGAGTTAACGTTGCCACAACAGACAAATTTTTGCAACCAAAATGTCTTAAAAAAAGTAACCGAATGTATACTAGAGAACAAGGTTACAGCAAATGCAAGCTAATTTTGTACTATCCTATACACGGAAATATAGGAATAAGTAAATGTATAACGTAAATTCGCGAGATCTTATATTCGGCAAAACTGCGGTCTGCAGTTCTACTTGGGGCGGAACAAAACTAGGTAAAAGCTCTCGGTCTACATTTTATATAGCCTGCGTACAACTATAGTTCGGACGGTATTGATAACTACTGCACTTATTATGACCAAACCTCCACGTTAATCTAAATTAGAATTATAACGTATCAACAGCGTGTGTTTGGCATGCCGCAGTATGCTGGCTACATATTTCTAATGTTTGCGTCGTTTTGAATACCTGGTGTTTGTTTTACGTGTGTAAGTTTGGATCGGCACGTAGTTAAGGCAAACATATTATGGTCATTAAAAAAGTGTATAAAATTACTTTAGTTTCGAAAAAAAGTTGTTGTTTACTATTAATTATAAAACCTTTATGGTTGGGTTAAACAAAATAATTTTTACTAAAACTATAACCACAACCAAAGTTTTTTAACTACATAAAAATAATATAATCATTTTAACCATAAACTAACAGTTAAATAAACTTAATATGATGGTTTTATATTTTTGTGCGGTTCTAAGAAGGTCCATATTATTAGCTACTATAACAGTATAACCTGTATCCAACCATATAGTCCAGCCATAATATGTTGCTCATCGATTATGGTTATTTGAACCATGTTTTTCTATACGTGCAGATACCCTGAAATTTATTATAAGGAATTCGGAGACCATTAAGTATAGATTTTGGGGATAGGATAATGAGACACCCGTGCCAGTGAGTGCTTTGCGTCAGTTCAGCTCTAGAGTTTCGCAGAGAAATATTACTTGACATGTCTCTGTTGACTCCAAGCGATGTCTATGGTCTCCTACATCTTGAGGTACTCGATATAATTCCTTTTTTGCACTTCTATGAAGGTTAATTTTAAAACAGGTTAAATTGAGTAAAATGTCCAGAAAAATACTTAGCACATCTCAACAACAGTTCTTGTACGATTGTTAAAATATTATACTGATATTTATGAAAGTCTTTTTGCGTGCAAAGGTTTTATTTGAATAATCCCAACTCTGGGTTTAGTTAAAAACCAAAAACTTTTTTGATGTACCAGTCGAAATGTTATTCTGTTTTATGTAAATAATGTAACAAGAATATATTTCTGCCCTTAACCAATCCCATTTACCTAAAAGTCATTCACAGAAAATACATTTAAATGATGTGGTTGAGAGTCGTATGTATGCGTAAGCGTATTCGTACAAAGGTTTGTGTGTGTGTGTGTCTGTGGAAAATGTTGAAAATAAAAGAGAGAATTTTAAAATAGAATGTTGTTTCACCATAAAATTTATACTTTAGCAGGTTTTTATCGTTGTTGCTTTATGCCACTGGCCATAACATATTTTTTTATGTTCATACTCCTGTCACTATCTGTCTGCCAGTTGTATGTTGACAGTGGAATTATTTTCTTGTCAGTCTATAAAGTTTCAACCTTATTTTTATCGCCTTTTTAGTAACTCTTATTTTATCTATAAATAAGAATTTTTTTAATATCTTATGCACTTTTGTGGCTTCCGGTTGCCCTACTATCCTCTTAACAGCATGTTTATGTGTGGGTGTATGTTAACTTGTTGTATTTGTTGTTGTGATTAAGTGCATAAAAATATTGCATTCATGTATGTGACTATAACAAATACAGTTCAGTTTGTGCACAATTGTTGTTAGAAGTATGTGTAAATGGTGTGTACATATGTATTTGTATTTTGTACAGGTTTAGTTCGTAAACAATTTAGAAGCCTTTTGCAGCTGTAATTTAAAGGATTTTGTATACACGCAAAGAAATAACATGGTTGAGGTAACCATTATTGAAGAGCAACATGTAAGATTTATATAAGATTTTCAATTATGTCTGAATTATAGGGTTGCAACCAATTCATATTTTTATTGTAGATAATGATAATATGGCCTTTCGTAGAGCCATAGAAGAATAGCCCTCGACCAAATGCGAGAATAAAACTTTATTGAAAATAAGACTTGTATGGATGCATCTTAGTTATACTTTGATTAAACACCAAAAGAATTTCACATTTTTTGTTAAGTAAAAATCATGTTATGGTTAGAATTATTATATTATTTTTGTGTGGTTAAAATACTTAGGTTGTGATTAAGACTTTAGTAAGAATTGTGCTGTTCAATTCAACGCAACCAAAGTTATGTTTAAGGTAATTTCAAATAAACATAAATTTTTTGTCATAACAATATATTGTTGTAGAGAACATAATATGCTTGGAATAACCATGCGCGAAAATCTTTAATTTTCATGGACGAGCTACTCAACATCGCTAAGAACACAAAATTTCGAATGTTAAATAAAATTATTGAAATTTATATTAAAAAAAGTTTATAAAAATTTCAGAAGAAACAAGTTTTTTACAAAGTGGGGAGCGGCTTATCAGATAATTGCCAATTACGAAGCCCTGGACATCCATACAAACCACAAACTTTACGTTTTCTACATTATCTCTCTTAAGCACTTTTATTTTTTCTTCCTAAAACAAAGTGCTACCCAGGTTTGTATCTACATTCCACACACTCTCATTTCTGTATGTGTTCAAAGACACATGTATACAAGCATGTTTATGGTTGAGTGACAATCTGTCATTTGTACTTGATATATTAAGTGCATATGAGTTTGGATAGATCAAACATTTAACCAAACATTTTTATTTAAACATTTTATATAATCACAATTATGACGACAATGATGAATGATGCTTAGGAAGAGAGTGAATAATTATTCAGATGCTGTTTTATTTTCGTTTGCCTGTTTCGGTGTGAATAATTTTTATATTATTTTTGTGCTACGATGCAAGTTATTTTTTCTTAACAAATTAAAACCGCTTATAAATAAATTTAAATTGTGTATGAAATGTGAAAATATTCTAACTCTGTCGTTAAGGTTTTCATGGTTAAAAATGTTTAGTGTCGTTAAATTAAGTTCAAATTATTTTAATGTATCTTTATGAATCAATAAATTTGCTATAAAATAGCAAATATTGGTTAATGCATATTTTTGCATATTCTTTTATAATAGTATATTTTTAAATATATTAATAAATTTTTATATATATTATACGAGTATATATTTTTCATAACATGCATTTTCATGTTGAAACAGATAATATTAAAAAACTTAAACTTTGTGAGAAAAATATTGTGTTTTTAATTTTTTTTTTAAGTTTAAAAAAAAAACTTAGATGGCTATTTCTCTACTGCTCTGTACTCTATTACCACTCTCCTATTACCGCAAGTAAGTTAAATTTGTCCACTCGCTGTTTAGTGCAATCGTGTCAATCATTAATTTTGAAATAAAGTGCCAACTTTTTAAGAAGTGTTTAATGGTCCCTGCCGGAGATCAAACTAGTATCAGTTTGAAGTTAAGAAACTTTCCATTTTCATGCTCAAATCAGCATTGAATGTGCTTGGAAAATCATTAGTATCAGTGGTTCTAGACGTAAACTAGTACACTCGGACCCGATCTGGTACTTTAAAACTAGTTTATTATCAGTTATTTTCTTTAGAGAAGTCCCCACAATTGCTCTAGTAGCTGTTACACAAGAATTCTATCAATCTGCCAGTGGTGTCCTTGAACTACTTCAAGTACTCAGCATTTCAAGAAAATTTTAACACTAATACAGCGCTTGATCTTCTAGTTATTGCCTCGTAGCTTTTAGACAATTAACGTTTAATCCGCTGCAGAGAGGCACTTATTTATGTCTTAATAAAATTGTATTTCAATTTATAAATAAATTTTTTTTATATTTTTGGCAGACAGACTACGGCCGTCAGGTAGCAGATACAAAGGTCTGGCTCACCGTAACTGAGTGCACTATCAGAAATTTTGAATTTTACCGCCTCGTTTTGGCGGCTGGAAACAAGTTTCTGACTTAGCAAAGAGTCTGGCGAATTAAGTCGTGCGGAGAAAAGTTAACACTATCTTGTAAAAAATCCCTAATCCATGGTGGAGCAGCATATGCTAGGGATGCGCAGGCCAGAGGCTGCTTGGTCTTTTAATATGCGAATCAGTCGATACCAGTCGATTTATAGTTTTAATGCAGATTTACCCCTGCATAAAGAGCTGTACGTCAGTGGTTATATTTTTCTCTATTACAGGGAGGATAAATCAGGAAGCTTCGAAAGAGGCGGATCGGCTAATCTCTAAAGAAACTACGGCTTTAATCAACCAAGGAAGAAATCAGTAAACGATGGGTAAGAATGCTTCGCGAGGGGTGGACGGGTAAATCTTTAAAGAGACTTCTAAGGCATTGGACCATGAGATTTCTATAGAATTTTTTAATCCCAACTCATTTTTTTATAAAATAATGCAATTGATTGTTTAGGGGTAGGTAAGCTAGTTTCTATGCGCATTTCAGCTGGCCTAAGCAGCTTATCAGAAATCAATTACTCAATATTTTAGAAAAACTTCAGCGTCTAATACCCGAAATTCTTTAGACCAAATGAGAAATCCAAAGAGAATCAAGACAAAAACATCAAAGTTTTAACATTATTATAAAATATCTATATTCTATTCATCGTGAACAATTTCATAGATGAAATATTTTCCCATTCACTTTAAAAAGATGTTTTGTAATTAATATGGGCAGATCATTCATCAATAAAATTTTGTTTTTTGTTCTACAACAAAAATAAAAAAGGAATTTCAACGCAAGTTTTTCTTAACCAAGTTATTTTTATATTTAAGTTTTATTTTTTTTTCATAACTATTTTTCATTCTATAAATGGTTCACGTTGACCTTGTTTCTGCGAAGTAAGTTTTTTTTTATAGCATCCTTGAACCCTTTGCGTGGTTTATTATTAAATGTTTTATAAATACTTTACTAAAAACCAACATTTCTGTAAAATGAAATAAGAAATATAAAAATAGTTACACAAGAGTTTAAGTTTTATGATTTTACGCCCTAAACAGGCAGTTCACTAAACAAATGCATTACTGAAGGATTAAACTATAATTTTGATAAAAAAAACAATAATTGATTTCCATTTAATGATGGAGTTCAAGTTTAAAAAAAGTTTGCTTAAGTGAACGTCTGTGAGTGGAACTGCGAACGAAAGAGCTGATCGAATGAATTTTTATTTGGTATTATGACACTCATTCCACGAAGAATAGCGCTGTTTTAATACTATAGTACTATCAAGTGAGACTAAAACTAAATCAAAATTGTTTTCAAATCGATAAGAAAAAAAATAAAAGGAATATATGACTACGAGGGAGTTATGGCACAACGATTCGTCAGCGGAGGATGAAAGCTTAGTGGAACTAACCAGAAGTAGAAATGAATCGAGGGATGCTTCCAACCCTTTTGGAAATGAATTCCACTAAATGCAAAGAAAAAACATGGTTGAGATAACCATAACCAAAGCGCGGCATATTATAGTACAATCATATTATTATTATAATCATAATTTGTTTAAACACCAGAAAAATTATATATATATTATGTCTATTAAAATATTTTACGGTTATAATTATTACAATATTTTTTTACAATCAAAATACTTTGGTTGCGTTTAGAATTTTATGTTTGCTAGAATGTATTGTTGGAGAGTGCATAATATTATTGCGTGTGCGAAAGTTTATCCTTTCATAGAAGTTTTGACATGAATTGGGAAATGTTTTACAGGTTTTTCATATACTGCTGTGAAATTTATAAATTTTTTGGCCGACTGAACCATTGGGCAAATTGGGGATTTTCGTACTATAGTTTGGTACTCGTGATCTTAAAATTGAATACAATTAACAAAAAATTACTTTTGGTAGCCTTTAGAAAAGCAAAGACTCTGTTTAACAAAAACTTCGACTCAGAACGCTATAACTCATGGAAATCGATAGCCAAGTGTTAATTTTATTGAACACTTTATTCAGAATTAAGTGAAGTTTTCCCACTTTTAAATATATTTTTTTTATTAATTTCACGAATATTGCCAACCCGATCTCAATTAGAGGAATAATTCCCTTTTAAGACACTTGAAATAAATGTTTTGTAATAATTACGCTGAGACCGTTCGCAAACTTCGCATAATTTTCTGTAGAGAATGTGCATCTAATGTATCAATCAAAACATTCGAAGGGTGATCAAAACATTTGAAGAAGCCGTGTGGATTGTGGACCCTGAGTCTCTACTCCTGAAAGCATAAATTCGATAGTAGCTGTAAACGGCATTCGTTATATAAAAATGATAGCGGAATTCGTGTAACCACATGAAAAACAATCGGTTTAAGGCAGCACCGATTTTCAGACTAAATCATCCCAAATAGCAACTCGCCACCGAGATTATGCAATTGACCGCCGTGTGATTTATTTCTTTTCAAGTAAGAGATTCAATGCGTCATCGGTGAGATACAACTACATCTTTGTCAAAAAGTATTCGAAAATTTCATGAAAGAGCAATGTCCCGTCTTCAGAGCCGTGAGGAATATATTTAATTTCACAACCCGATCAGAAAATACGTGTTTTATTTTTGAACAAATCAACTACACTGGCTAATAAGCTAACATGGTCATATGGCATTCAGCTGAGGGGTACTGCATGTGCGTCAAACATCCAGAAGTCACAAAGCAGACTGTCTATGATTTTACGACTTAACTGCCTGAAAGGAAAATGTGCACAGAGATCTAGATGTTCCCACTGTCCAGGAAGTAGCAAAATTATACTCGTCAAAATACGTAAGCAAACTTGTAGAAGATTCCAATACTCTAGCGCGCGATTTGTTGCAATTTCATGGACACCAGAGACTCCAAAAAAACTGACACTTTAGGCCTGATGAGACGGCTATCCCTACCCAAGAGTATAGATAGTTTTTTATTATTCAGATTTGAACACAATAGTCAAGTTATTACATTAGTAATAATTAATAAAAAAAAACATTTTAGAGATCAGAATAAATATTCGTACTCGTACCTGTTGTAAGTTTCTTTTAATAGAAAAATTTAATAAAATAAAATTAAAGTTAAAAGAAAATTTGGTAATAAAATTCTTTCCTTTAAAAAAACTTGATAATAAACAAATTTATTGCATTTTGCTGAACATTGGTTTATAAATCTATTTCTAGTTTTTTTCTTCTTAAATGCGGCCATAAATTGCTAAAACTTGTGAATTTAAAATACGAAAAAAATATATAAATTTTATTTTATTTGCCCACTTTCACTTCGTGCTTGTTTATTAATTCTTATTTTATTATTTGATCTTGACTGAGTTTTGTTTTTCGCTTTAACGAGTGTTTTGTAAATATTTTTGTGCGCTGCAACCAACAGCCTTGATGGCGACGGGTATCATAAATTGTAAATAAAATATTCTCCCCAATACATTTGCATTAAAAAATTTAAATATTTATTGAAATCTCTCTAATGTAAAACATGAAACAGAGAACGAGATTTAAACAAACTTTAAAAAAAACACGCTTTATGGTTTCACATAACCCCTGTACGAAAATCCTACTGAAGTTGAACTTAAATATGTGAATTTTTTAGCAACTGCAAAAGTACATAGTTGTGGCCAGACGCGGATACAGCTTTTCATTTGGGGGCAGGTATTAGCGAAAACAAACAATTCTTAAATTTACTGATAAGAACTAGTGTTTTTTAATTCGATTTTTTTGGAAACTTTTTCTTTTACCAGGAGATTTCTGAGGGATATATTTTCTTAATTTTGGAGACGACGAAAAACTATCTGGCAGCGCTGTATGCTGCATCGTTCACACCTCTGGCAAGCTTTAAAGTCATTTTCTTTGTAGATAAGAGTTTGCGTGCGGAATGGTTTGTATGTGTATAAAGGATAAAATGTTGTGGATATGTATGTGTTTGTGTGTGTGTGTGTGCGTGAATGTAGCTTTCGCTAAGTCTGATAACAAACAAACAAATTATCCCAAGATGTAGTACGTCGCCTTGGCTAAACAACAGAAATTAAGTTTGAACCTTTAAACAGCTTTAAAACGGAATGAATAAATAAATGAAACGAATGAAAGGAATGAAGGTGCGAGTGGAAAAAAAATGAAAACCTTAATGCGAACATAATGTCGCGTCTTAAAGGCGGCACTTCGCAATTGATAGGTTGCCTTTTTCGTGCTAAGCCGTTCGCCGTGGGTATGTGTGTGTACGTTTTTTTTCTTTTCAACAAAATTAAAATTTTGCTGCCCCAGCAAACATGTGTCTTTTTTCTGTTTTTTTTTTTAAATAATATTTATAAATAACAGAGAAAAAATAAGAAAAGGACTATGAGTTTATTTCTGTGATATTTTCACTTATTTGGAAAAAGAAAAACATTATAAAAGTTTCGTAAGGTGAGTGGGTTTAAAAGCAGCAGAAATGAGAATTGTAAAATTTAGCTGCATCTCTACTGGAGGTGTTTTTACACTATTAGATTGAGTAAAACAACTTGTCAAAAATTTCAGTAAAATAAAACAATATGTTGTGAATGTGATGGATGGATGGAAATTTTACAGTCGTTCGGCTCTCACAATTTTCTGGACATTTTCTAAGAGCTGCGACTTTTTATTTTAAGAGGACTACATTTCTACAGAACTACGAAGAAGATCGATACTGGAGACACAAAATGTAATAAGAACATTTTAATTTTGATTTTTTTTACCAATCAGAGCATTTATCATTTGATTTCTGTATGAAGAATATATATATATATATATATATAAGCACCTGTTTTATAGTGAGACAGGCGCGTTTTAAGGGATATTAGAACAACAATTAAATTATTTTGCTGTTTATGCACGCTGTTTTTAAATAGTGAGGATAGTATATTTATTATTTATTTCTTTGTAGCAAAAATCTGGAGGGATGAGTAAAAAAATTGTTTACCGCTTACAGCAGAGTTGGCAAACAACCAACCAAACGTTGTAAGAGCCAAGCAAGCAAAAATAAAATAACAATTTATTTGTTGTTGGAGCTTTTTGTTTCACCTTTAATGGGTTTGATTTTCGAGCATAAGACGTTAAAGTTTTTCTAAAAAGTTGGGTAAACAACTATTGAACGTTAATAAAGGTATTTCTATATTTTTAGCGTTTCGTTAAGATTGAGATATAAGAAGTTCTTTAATTCTCTTTTTAGTAGATTTTGAAGTTGGTTAAATTTAAAGGCTCTTCACCTGCACCTGAAATTTCTTTGAAAAATATATATTTACACACGCGGGAAATTTAGGTTAATTGGTCTAGACGTATTTATCCCGTGTCTTGTGTAAATGGCTCTAGATAAAAAGTCACGTTTCGGTAGGGACAAAAACAGGAATTATCAATTGACTTAGGTACAATTTTTTTATGTAAGTTTTAATATGATATTGTTACAAAGTAATGATCAAAATTGTGTGAAACGACCTATTGTACAAATACGCAATGTTATAAACATAAAGCAAAAACAATTGCGTAGCGGAAATTTCCCGAACCGCGATTCAATGTAGAAACAAAAAATATTTCTACAGCAAGCAAAAGTAAACAAAAGACACACACACGAACACATATACAAGACTACTAAGCCAGGAAGTGAAATAAATGATGCGCAATTTCGCGTATGTTCGGAACATTTCAAGAAGCGGCCGTGGTCTGTATATAAAGGCGCCGTCCACCGCAGAAGGAGTAGTTGACTTTGAGATTTCATAGAGTGAATATCTGTGCGTATAAAAGAGTGTTAAGTGTACAGTGTAAATTAGTACTGAAGAGTTGTAAATAGAGTCTTAATTGCCGAATAAAGAATAAAGCTGTGTACTGATAAAACCATAAAGGACCCTACAAATTAACGTTTATTGTGGTAATAAACGTAACAATATGTATTTCCATAAATATTTTTAATGCACAAATTATAACTGTTGTAACTGAAAATAGACATGATTCTTTACGTCTATTCAAACGTCTGTTTCACAGTGTATAAGATACATCAATTTTCCCCTCCTCTGATACCACAATGTTAAAGTGACAGGTCAACAAAAAGTTCCCAGTGCCAACAATACCATCCTTTACAGGAAGATGCTAGAAATTTGATTTTGGGTTGATAAATTCGATTTTTAAGGTTATAGTTCTTAGTTCTGTTTGTAATAAATGACAATTAACATACACAGAATAACAAAAGTCATAATCACTTTGCTTACTTAATGTTTAACGAACTGTTTCCTAATACAAGTTGGTCGCTATCAAAAGCTGACATAATCGCCAACACCAAAAGTCTAGCACCATCAATGTTAGCCTGTGGTTATACTCTCATAGTGCAATAATCTGCTGCCTCCAGAGCAAGACACGTCAAACCGACGATATATGCAAAAGAAACAAACATGATCGTGCTGAAGTCATGGTATAGGGTTGTCTATCACCAAGTCTACGGACTTCCAGTAGTTCGTTGATCATTAAACATGCAGCAAATATATTTCGCCATTCATTTTACATAGCTGCAGCTTCTTCTCAATGCCCCGATTTTGATATAATTAACGATTTATGCCAGTGCTGAAACCAAAGACAAGACAACACAATAAAGAAAAAAGAAAAAATTGGATCGAAAGTGACAAAGTAATTAAGACATTCAAGGGCAAACCCATTGCAAGGTGTTCTCAATTCTAAAGAAA
The DNA here is from genome assembly GCA_963932375.1 of Phania funesta. Lineage (NCBI taxonomy): Eukaryota > Metazoa > Arthropoda > Insecta > Diptera > Tachinidae > Phania > Phania funesta. The sequence goes on along the minus strand of OZ010655.1, from coordinate 80,838,737 downwards.
ATTAACCATTGACAAGAGCCCATATTGCTACAATGGACCAATCATCTAGTTAGCGGGACAAATAGAGATTAACGAAACAGAATCAAGGCCAAAACAATACAAGAAAAACTCCTTCTAACTACTTGAAGAAGCAAAAACAAAACACCAGCGGCAAAACCGTGTAGAATGGCGGAGATATACTGATTGTGGAGGCCCCCCTATGCTCTCAGAAGTAATAGGATAAAAAAAAACAACAACCCATGTAAACAAATTTTGTAAGTGACGAACACTTTTTTCCACATGAAATACGGAATATTTTTTCTTAAACTGAAGTGAGTGTTTTTTTATCAATTAAAATTAAATATGTAAATACATTTTATAATTAATCATAAACAATTCATAAATTTTGTGATTGAACACATTTGTCGGCATGGCAGTTATACAGACTTTCTAGAATCAAAGTGACGATGACTTTTGTTCATCTGTATACTTTACGCAGCAATAAACATAAGTAAAGAACTGTTGAATTTCTTTTAAATCGTTAACCGGGTTTTTTATAGTTTTAAAAACCGAAACTGTTTTTTTTTTTAATTTTAAATGTTCTAACTTTAGCGCATTTTGGAAAATGTCGAATCACCGATCACCCCAGCAGTTAGTGAACGCCTTAACCGCACAAACACACCCTGCAAGCATATGGAAATTAAAATTTCGAGTACCATTTCCTGATTATTGCAATCTGGTGAATTTTATGAGAACAAATTCATAAGTTTCGAATTTTAATCTAATTTTTTAGAGTTATAATAAACCCTAAGTTTACGAAAGTGATATCATCTTCGTTAGAACGTGTTTGCAGGGATATACGCTGCCATTTCTAATTACATTTGAAATTGTAATTTTATTTTGAAGAAAATCCCTGGGTATATTTCACAAGAGTTATTGGTACCACTTCGGTACAACAAAATTAACCCATGTATGTCGGCATAAGCGGTTTTATTTGCACACGCTTTTAGGCTCCAAACCATTTTTTGTTCCTTTTGTTTTTTGTTAGAAATATTTTATATAAAATGGTTTCATTCATTTGTTTAAAAGTTTCTATGACATCTGTCGTGACATGACTGTTAAAACAAAAGTTCTAAAAAAGTTTCAACAATTTCACACCACAGCCTGTAGTTGGCAAATAGCATTTTATAAACAACATTTTTATTTTTTAATGCACATATATTATTTCATTATTGTGCGTTCATCTGAGTTTTGCTCTGTGTTAAGCCTGAGTTTTAGCAGGGCTTTGTTTAGTTTTTTATTTAACACTTGAATTTCTTGACAGTTTTTAGTTGTATTACTTTTTTATTATTAATTTTCATTATGCTGGTTTGTGTTCGAGTTACAACGTTGTCGGAAGTTAAAAAACTCCCATTAAACGACATCGTGCACCGGAAGTCACTATGAAAACTGCTGGCAAATTAGTTTCCGCTTTTAAATAAAAGAACAACAGCAAAATAAGTTTTATACAAATATAAATTATTGTTGTAATTTAAATGAACGCACATATACATAAATACTTATTGTTAAAAATGCATTAAATTTTTTTTCGATTGTTTTCGAAAACATTTATTTAATCCAAAGGCAAATTAAATTTTGCCAAAGACACTACAGTCGATTTTTTCCTTGAAGTTTCAGCGATCAGCTTTATTTAGTTTGGTTATAGACTCGAATTAGACTCCACAACTTTACTGCAATTAAAAGAAATAGCAAACCTTTTCAATTTAGATGTCTCTCTCATTTTGTTGAAATCATTGATGATTTGCTTATTAAGAGCAATACACATACATACGTTCAAGCGTTTTATATTCTACAGTTATAGTCTTGGACCCCTGTTAGGGGTCAATAATTATATCTTAATCGTAGCAATCAATGAGAGTTGATCATAATTTCAAACTCTACATGTACGTCTGGGACGTCTGGGAAATTATGTTCATCTTTGCACGAGAAAGACTCTGGACAACCCAAAGATCTACAAAACGGAACAAGTACATGTTACGTTAGGAAATACAGCTTTAATATCTCTCGCCTTACTCACTACTGTTTAATCTTATGGGGAAATTATTTTCACACAGGATCGACAAATGGTAAGCAAATTAAACGAGGATCTAAATCTGAAACCAGCTATTGAAAATTGTCTACCTCTGATCGCGAGCACCGATTGTGCCGATTAAGTACATTATAAGCAAGACTTAATTAACATCTAAAGTTGCCTCTTTACAATTGTTGACTTTGTGACATTTAATGTATCTCGGAAGCTTCTTTTTAAATAAAAACAAATTTATACGATACCTGGCTATTCTCCCTTTTTTTGGTTCGATTTGACGAGAACTTTAAAGTTATTAATTTAAGCTGCGTTTGGTTGAACTGATTTGAGTTTGGGTTAATTAAACTAATTTAATTTTATCTTCAATGAGTATTAGTCAGTTTCCTTAATTTTATTCATAGCTGCCACTTAACTTACTTTACCATTTAAATTCAGCAAAAGAGTCATAATATTTTATACACTCAAAAATAGTATTTGTGTTTTCTGATCAATGACAGATTCTGAATTGTGTCACCTTTGAAGCGATATGAAAAATAAGTTCGATTAAAGAGAATATCTTTTTAGTAGTCGTCAAGGAGCTTCTACAGACTTGTCGAGTACATCGGCAATAAATAAAAAGTGAATCATCAGAACGAAAAATCATCAGAACGAAAATCATCAGAACGAAAATCATCAGAACGAAAAATGACACTGGAGATAGCACATAGCCGAAACCGGTTTGTCTCCAAACCAAACTTGACAAGGGATGGCGGAAATTCATTCCAAAATTCTACTTTCAAAAATTCTGAATCATCCAGTACAAACGATAGATGGAGCCACATTACGAAAAACTGACTGATTAAAATATTGGTGTTATAATTCTGCAAAATCATCGCCGATTTTCCGCTGAGAGTCTGTATTTGTACGTTTTCCTCAAACATAACAAAAATTATTAAAATCCACGTGCTGCTCCATTTTGCTACAATTAGTATCACTGCCGAAAATTTTTACAACTTGAAATCTTACAAATTTGAAATCGCGAATACGAGCGCTAACTTCTAGAAACGGCTAATGCCATTGAATTCAGCGTACTTGAATTCGCTTTTACCAGCAAGGTGCCCAGCTTGTTAAAAAAAAGAAGTCTCAAATTCGTGCGCAGTGTTATTAATAAGTTTTTATTTTATTATGTTATTAACAAATTTATATGTCACACATTTACAGAATTCTACACTCATACGCACCGACTAATAAATTATAACTTTCTCACACACGCACACACACAAAAAAAATCATACGCCAAGCAACTCTCAAAACTTTAGTTACACAAATATAAAATTAAAAAAAATGAACATGCTACATATAAATAAATATTCAAAATGTGAAATATTTTTCAAATTTAAAAAAAAAATTTAAGAATTAAAAGTTTTTTGTTGAATATTCCCAAGATTTGTTCAAGACTACACAGCCTGGCTGCAACAAACAAAAACCACAAAAAATTTTTGCTTATTGTTTCTTTTTGTTTTTCTTAAATATTTTTTTATTATACAAATCAGTATTATTTACTTTTGAATTTTCATCGACCTGTATTTACTCGGCAAAAGAAAAATAAAAACTGCACTTACTGGTAAAATAAACAAATCTTTAGGTTAAAGATTATTTATATTTTGTTTATTCAAGTGCGCATCTGATACATTTGGCTTATTTTGCACGACTACAAGTCTCGCATCCACTACTGTGTATACTCGTATACATCTAAAATGAGCGGCGAAACAGCTCCACCTTATTTTCTTCTTGAGTTATTTTGCACAGTGATATCGACTAGGGATTCAGCTAACATATAAAGAAAATTCCTGTAGCAAATTATTTTTCTACATAATATTTTCATATTTTAATATATTTTGAAGTTATTTGCAAGGTACTTTTGTAAAAACTTTTTTAAAAGAATTTTTTTTCTTTTTAACAATGTACTTTTAAAAGAGACTCTAAAAATTATTTTATAAAATTAGTTCATTAAAGAAATTACAAAAAATATGTTTTGTCAAGCCACTTCCTAAAAAATTTTTAACTAAGTACTTTTTTTTAGCAGTGTATTTCTTAAAAATTGTGCTTTTTTTAAGCAGTCCTTTTTTAATGCTAAGTTAAATAATTTATCTAAGAAAAAATATCTCATACAAATAAGGTACTTTTTTATAAAGAAATGTTTTTTTAACTTGTACAAAAAGTTATTTTTATAAAGTGAAATTAATGTAACTTTTTTAAAGTTTTATGTTATAAAATTAATTAAGAACTTAAAAACATATCTTTTACAAAGACATTTTCTACAAAAATAGTACCTTAAAAAGCTTAAAAAAGTTCTTTAAAGTTCTTTTATTATTTTTAAATATATAAATCTAAATACATACATTTTTAGAATGAAACTGTTTTTAAAAAGTACTTTTTATAGCAACGTACTGCTTGAAAATTTCTCTTACGGTTTCGAAAAGTTGAAAACCCATAATCCAAGAAATTAAAAAAAAATACATTTTTCAACTGAACTTTTTGCACAAAGAGTACTTTTTATTAATGAAAGTTTTTTATCGTTTTAACAAAGGTACATTTTTAGAATGATTCTTTTTTAAAATAACTTTTAATGGCAATGTACATCTTGAAAAGACTGTCTTTTAATGTGATATTTTTATTTAAAGTTTTTAGCAAAATTAAAATAATACTTTCTTCTGAGGTACTTTCTACAAAATAGTACTTTAAAAAAAGTACTTTTTATTAAGAAACGTTTTTGAAAAAAAACGTGATACTTTTTCAAAAAGTACTTTTTTGAAAGGTACATTTTTAAGAAACCTTTTGTACTAAAATTGTACTTAAAATACGTTTTTAACGATATATTTTTAAAAATGGTTTTTTCTATAATTTCACATATTTTTGAAAGATTACTTTCGTTAATGTCTTTTTGGGAAATATGGAATTTCTTAAATAAAATCTCAACGTTTTTTTGTATTCTTGCTGCTACACTGTTTTTCCCCTTTTTTTGCATTTTAACTCTTAGTCTAACTTTTTGATCCACTGTTACATACAGGATGGACCCTATTAACCAGCGAAAGTACAAATATCCGTTTAGCACAGCCGCACTATTTTGATCGTTACTGTATCAAAGTACGTTTTGTGAAACATTTTCTGTATTATTTATTTTCCTAAGCAAAAAACTAATTTTATTATAATAATTTTCAAACATTTTCTTATGTTTTTGCCTTAATTCTCAAACTACTACAGTTTATAGAGTATGATTATTTATTCAATGGCAAAAATAAGAAAAACAAATCTTAAAACAAAACAACAAAATATGTGTAGTGATAAAAGCAATGAATTTGAGAAGAAGTAGATAAAAGCGAAACCATTCAAGCGAAACACACCATAAGAAAATAAACGTTTCAAAGTTTAAATATTTTATTGATATTTGTTTGGAAACAGAGATACGAGTACATACACACTAACATGCACACTAACCTACAAACAAAATCGTATCCAGTTCTTATATTGACTTGAAAAATTGCTATTCAAATGCAAACATGAGAGAATTTAGGAAAAGTTCATAAAGCATAAACCACTGAGGTAGTCGGAAAAAAAATTTGGAAATAGAAAAGGAATTCACCATCTGGTGGTCTGCTTTCGCTTGCTAAGCTTTTCCTTCAATATGGATAAAGATACTTTCCATTTCATATCGATACTTTCCAATCCGTTTCAGTTAGATTTCCAGTAGAAACTGGGAAGTTATAGAAGATTTTTGGGCAAATTTATAAATACCATTAACAAAAATTTTATAATTGATTCAATTCCTTACAAGCCTGTAAGACAAAGAAAACTTTTTAAAGCTTTTATCATTTTAATCACTGTTTGATTTAAGTTAGTTTTTTCTCTTTTAAGTCTTTCTTTTATTCGTAAATAAATATGCAAAAAATAATCATACGAAACCCAACGTTAACACACAGCTGCGAAATATGTAATAAATCTGCTTAAAATCCATTAAATGAATGATGGAAAAACGCAAAAGCCAAGATATTTTTGGCAACCCTTTGCGCCAACAAGACACAAGTTCTTTGGGAGAATACTTCCGTTTTGCATAAATATCCAAATTATTGTTATTTACGTTGTGCTTTTTGGCTGTATAAATTTTGTTTTATTTCTGATGTTTTTGCGGAATATTTTATTCACGTTTTTTATTTATTTTTTACTTGAAATAAAATTATATAATTCAATTATTCTTTTTCCGTTTTTTTTTTATATTGTTTACATTCCTTATTTTTGGAAATAAAAATAGTTATTTGTTGGAGAATTATTTCGTTAAATTTTGTTTCTCAGAAAATTTTCATCTCATTGAATTCCGTAGAAAGCAGCATTTGAGCTAGACTCTTCAAAAAAAGCTGACGTTTGCTGAAAACAAATTTTTTGTGTTGTCAGGTTTTTATTTTTTTAAGTTAGCAGGTCAGTAGAACCTTTGGGCAATGAAAAATAAATGAAACAATAATGAAAATAGTCCTTGATAAAATGTTTCTTTTTCGATGATTGTTTTCCTCGTAAAGTTAGCTACGACACTCTGAATAAAATTCTTTTTTAAGTAACTTTTGTGCATGAAATTGGTGGAAAAAGAGATTTTTGATAAAGGTGCTAGTTGGAAAAGCTACTAATTAAAAAAATATCATTTATGAAATACTACTTTTAAAAAAGTGAATGATCATATTTTTCAAAAATATATGATAATATTTAAAAGGTACTTTTTAAAAGTAATTGTGAAGAGATAATTCCTAAAAAAACCTACTTTTTTAAAGTAGTGATAGTTTGCCCAATTCATTAATAGCTGTTATAGTTACCAACTGTTAAAATATTCAAGCATTGTTTCAAATTATTTAAAAAAATATTATCGAAATCCCGACTCAGTTGTCAATAGGCAGTATGAATTTCGTCGTGAGGTCAGTCGGCATCATGGCTCAAGTGTGCAGGCAATTTATTGCACTGTAGAATAGTTGAGCGTAAGTACAACCTTTTGAACTTTGAGTCACCAACCAGAAAGAAATTGGGGCGATGTGAAGAAAACACACAGTGCCCAGTATCGACGAATGCACCTGAATTGATCATCGCTAGAGGTTGAACCTGGCTTATTTTGCAGTTGGATTTGAGGCTAATTTCCATATAAGATTGCGATGACGCAGAAATTGAAATCGGCTGACCATAGGCAACACACACCGTGAGTTCACTAAGAGGTCATAGATTTGGATTAAAATAAAAAATCATCCTGAAGCACTGCGAAGCCAAAATAGCAATTAATTTCATATCTTACACCGTTCTTATCTGGGTACCTTTTACTATTAAAAAAAGGTATTGTTTACAGAACTACTTTTGGAAAATGTATTTTTTTTTAAATTTAGGACATTTTCAAAAGATACTTCTTTAAAATATGTACTTTTTGTTAAAATGTGTCCCTCTTAAAGAGAAACGAATTAATTGCTTTTTATATATTTGTAAATTTTACTATGTCCTTTTTGTTAAAGTACTTTTTTGAAAAGTTTTAAAATTATTTTAGACAAATTTCGGCATATGATACAATACGATACGCGAGAGATCCGATTTTCGATGACATTTATAATTTTTATCCCAGCCGAAATTGTACTTAAATAAAATGCCGGGCATAAAACTTTTAAACATCAACAATACTATTGCCATTAATAAACTCCTTTAAACTCCTTTTTTATCTTTTTATCCCTTGAAATATATTTTGTGTTTGGACAAAGACAATGTTTGTATCGTATGCTCACATTTTTTATTAATTGTTTTTCTTTAGTGCTTTCTCAGCAATAGAAATCATTTTAAGACTTCCCTGTATAAAGAAAATTGCTTATCTAACATTTGTTTACACAAACTTGCTAAACACACATTTGCATCTAATCAAGCCAATGTTGTGCCATTTCGTATTTGACCACACACCACTTGATGCAATATTGAACCATCAAGACTGCCATCAGTTACGCGAATTTCAAATGAAATAATAACATTTGCGGTTGGGCGTAGCATCCATTAGCGATTTCCATGTGGCGTATGATGAATACGGAATTATTAGCGATCATTAATCGTACACAACCATTGTTTACTTCAAGGAATCACTTAATCTTTGGACAATATTTTCTTAATTCAAATGACTTATTTTACTAGAAAAAGGCATGTGGCATTATGATTTAATAATTCCTCAACAACGTAAATTCCATAGAACTAGGAAAGCAGTATTAAATGTTTGCTCTTTACGAAACGCCTTTTTGCGCACTACGCAATTTGCCTACACCATGAGCAATCAGTTCAAAGGTCGCTACTGAGTAAACAATAACCTATACTCCTACATATGGATAGTGCAGGAGAAGACATTACACCTACAACCGATATTGTCGATGAGGACAGTCGCTATTCCCAGTATTTATAATCCTGTTAATCGATCAGCGGTACATTTTCTAAACAAACAACTAATTGTGTTATATAGAATCCTCACATCCGTGAACGTTTCGAAAATTACGTGATACGTCAATCGCATAAACTGAGCGTGTCACCATTACATACGATTGCAAACGAATCGTAATTTATTTTAATTCACAAGAGTTCTGGACAGTTATTTAATTCACATTTTTATCCGCATTTTAGAAAACGTAAATATGGAACCGGCTGTATTTTTTACCTAAGTTTAGGCGATAGCGACGAAGATGGGGAAGTAATACGGAAGCAGCTTAGGGATCGGAGTAACACACTTTCCAGGTCGACCACAACGAAGATTTTTTAAGATTTGGTTTTTGAAAATAATTTACAAATCCTTCATGACATATTTGTTAAACGGCTTCGCTTAAGCAAGGAGGCTTTTAAATAAGAGTTGAAGGAAATAAATTGGAGACACATGGATGCCAATGCTAAAATTGGATCGTATACTACACTCTACAAACACTCAACTGTTAGTGAATACTGCCTAATTAATTTATTTTCATGACCTTTTTGCCGGTTGACGGTTGTGATTTCTGAACATATTTCAAAATTATTGTGCGTTTCGTATTTACTTTCTAAAAAGCAATAATAACTTGTGTATACTTGTGCCAGAAACTTCATGAAAGGCTGATTTCGTATCATTTTTATATAACAAAAATCACCCGCATCGACTTAAGTGGTTTTATCTGCACACAGTTTTAATATCCATAATACTTTTTTGTAGTCTTACCTCGCCAATAGTTTGTATCTACGTGACTCTGCTGAAAAATTTGCTTTTAACACTTACGCGGTTATTCAGGAAGACAACAAATATAATCCTAATTATGGTCCTGGAGCTATTTTTTTGTTTAATTTTGAACCCATTTAATAGTTTTTTTTTTTTTGAATTCTTTAAAATAGTAATATCGGAGTTTTTTTCAATTAACACGACCTCATCTGTCTTGCTATCACAAAGATCAGCACTAAATATTCTAGATCTACATCCTATGCTTTTCAGTTTTTGTTTGGAACTTTAAAATATTATTATTCGAAAGGACGATCGTACTTTAATTGTAGAAATATTTATTAAAGCATGTAAATAATACTGAAATTTAATCGAGCAGATGTTAGAAAAAATTAGCCGGTTAACCGATTAATGGTTTACCCCAATAAATACCAAACATTGGTAAAACCTTTTAACCAACCGCTTAAACAACTCCCCTATATAGAATACATATAACAAAAAATTGTATAACGAGACTGTAGATAATTAAATTAATATAATAAATATTTAATATTCACTACTTACATTTTGCTAAGAAGAAGTCGAATCCAAATCAGAGTCGTTGTTCATTAGTTTTCTTTCTCTGGTTGGTTGTTACTTAAAGATGATAATTCCACTTGATTGCCAGATGTTTTTTTTTTTTTAGTTGCCCGTGCCTCGTCTTCTTCTTTTTCGTTATTTGCTATCGTAAGTGAATTTGTGTTTAAGTAGTAATGCACTTTAAATTTTGAACAATGTTACTTGTGCTGACGTTGCTGCTGCTGTATCTGTTACTTTTTCCAACTATAATTTAAAAACTTTTTATTTAAGTTTACTTAGTTCAAACATAAAATACACCCGCACACTTTCACCCACTTAAGTGATATATTCGTCATTGGATGTCATAGAAAAAAAACTAAATTTTGTTCGTAAATTTAGTTTTGTACAAAAGAACTGCCAGTTACAGAATCATATTTTAGAGAGAAAACTTTTTCTTCAATTTTTGCCTGCCTGCCTGCATTCTAGAGATAAACACAAAAATCAAAGAATGTGGAAAAAAAATATTTAGAGTCAAACATTCATTCCTTAATACGCTTTCATAAGATTCACAAACACAGTTGCACCTAGTATTGTTGTAACGAAATGCGTTATCAGCATTTAAACTGAATAAACGGAAAATTAATGCAAAGAGTAAAAGGGAATATACATGTATACACACGCACACACACACTCACATTTACAGCATGTACAGTGGGTTGGTGCGCAATAAAAAGCATTTCAAAGTAATAAATAATTTTTAATGCTTTATTAGAGGCGAGTTTTTCTTTGATTTTTTTAAAGAAAATTTTATTAAAATCGTATGTACTTATGTCCCATTATTAGTTTTGTTGAATTGTCAGAAATAAGTTAAGTACCTCTTAGACATTCTTCCCGTCAAAATATAGGATTATTATTACAAAAATATTTTTTAATTCAAACTTGAATTAAGATCCAATAATTTGCTTATTTAATATTCTTAAAAATTTTTTATTTACTCGTTCTTTTAAATAATATTATTATTTTTATTTCACCTCATTGTTTTCGAGAAAACCACTAATTAAAGAAACTTAGGCCCTCAAGAGAAATATAATACTCTGAAAACCTGACAAAAATACATGTTCGCTGAGGTTCCCCGATACACTTAAACACTGGCCCGTATTCATAGTTACACATGAAAGACGACTCTTGCTAAAGTAGACTTTAAAGCAAAAAGCTCTTTCTATCTTTTTTCCTCTCACAGTCAAAAATAAAATGTACTTTAAGTTGAACGGGCTTTAAATGGGTGATAAATATTTGCATGCAACTTCTAACCAAACATAAACTACTGCTCATTTATATACATATATATAGAATTTTGGAACGAATTTCCGTCATCCCTTGTCAAGTGTGGTTTGGAGACAAACCGGTTGCCATCTTCAGTGTCATTTTTCGTTCTGAGAAGTTATTTATCAAGACTCAATATTTAGCTGAAGCTATTTTTAACTCATTAACAATACCATCAGCTGTTCTTCGCCAAGTGGAACTTCAGAAATGTTCATGCGAAAAGTTAGAAATGTGTAATTTAAATGTATATATATTGTGTATTTTATAAACATTTTATATATTTTGGGCATTTTTTCGTTGATATTTTTTTTATAATCAAAAATAATTGCAAAATATCTGACAATATATTCTAAATTAAACATTTAAATTACACATTTCTAACTTTTCGCATGAACCTTTCTGAAGTTCCACTTGGCGAAGAACAGCTGATAGTATTGTTAATGAGTTAAAAATACCTTCAGCTAATTATTGATTCTTGATAAATATTAGCGAAATGCTATGAGCAATGAGCAAAATTATATCCTTAGTTGGTTGTGATAACTCAGAAGAGGAGAACACATTTTTGCAAGTAAAACAACTGAGGAGTGATAAAAGAAATTAAATAGATTTTAAAAACTTATAAAGCCAAGTTTTGAAGCAATTTGATATTAGAAATAAGTTTAAACCTTTAAGCAAAACTAATCAAAACCATATTTAAGATTAAAATATAACTCTTGTTTTCAAATACTTTTCGAATTTCTAAATTTGTTTAACAAAAACATTATTTAAGTTTTCTGCAGTATATAATTGAAAAACAGAAAATTCATTTCATGTACACAGGACAAGTTGTCTGTGTGTATGTATACAATATCAAAATTCGTCCATATTCTGTATTTCAAGTGGAAGGAAATACGGAATTGAATAATTCAGAAATTAGCTGCTATGCATTCCACATACTTTTTAATTTGTTTGCATACCACATATTTTTTTCATTTTTCAAATTATTATTCATAAAAACAAGTGTGTGTTGTCGCTTACGCTAATAAGTACGAATCCTCAAGCAAGTCTGTTCAGACATCTAATACACATTTTAAAGTTAATTGGAGAAAATAAATGAAAATGGAAAGAAAACCTTAAAAATTTTAATACAAAATTGTCATTTTAACAATTATTTAATGTTTTACTTGATTCTAATTCATTTCACCAATTTATTCAAAATAAAACGAGTGAAATTATCACAAAGTGGCATACAGAACCGAATAGCTAAAACATTCGAAAATCTCCAATTTCGAACAAAATATTGCGGATTCGGAATACAGAACAGCAGCATACTTAAATGTCTATAAATTTATAGAAACACTTTGAAGATAAAAATAACGTTTTATTTACAAACCCACTTTTTAATACACACACACACACACACAATACACACACGTTTAATATTAAGGAAATATTTAACTTTTGTTGTCGATTTTATGTTTATTTAATTTTATGCTTTATTTTAATAATTTTTTTTTTTGTAATATATGTATTTCTTTATTGAAGTTTGATCTCTTTTGCCACAACGACCATAGTGCAGATGGCTAGAATTTTGAGAAAACATATTTTAATTTTTAGTACAAACATTTTTTGCGAATTTATTTGTTTAAAAACTAGAAAGTTTCCAGTTTATTTTTGGAAGTTTATTTAACTTTGGTCTATATCCACAAAATTAATTTCATTTGTCCACAAAATTTGTTCTCTTCTAGCGGTATTTATTTTACATGTTTGTGGACGGACGCAGGCAAAGCACTGCGCGTTAATTGCAGGCTAAAATGTACGGTAACACTTCGTCTGAGGGTTCTCGTTTGTATATTTTGTTCTTTTACTCTTTCAACGTTATTTTCCTAGTTCAATGTTTAAGAAGAAGAAATGGCTGAGCATTATTATTTCTCATTATAGAAAAAAACTTGCAATGAATAAAAGGAGTACTAAAAAAAGTTACTCGAATAGTACAAGAGTGTATTCACAAATATGAGAGAGCAATTAAATCTCCCACTATTTTTCTCTTAGTTTTTTTGCGTGCAATAAAAATGTAAGAGTTTTAAGTTTTGTGCTTTGTGCTTTAAAGAATGTGACAAAAAATTCCCACAACAACATTTTTCAAGAAACACCAGGAGAAAATTTCAAATATTTTAACAATCTCCTGTGCATTATTTTAAATTTTTTTCATATTTCTTAATTCCTGCGTACTGTTTTGCCTCCTCTGCAACTTTGGCAAGTTTCTTTTTCTTAGTTTATTGGATTTGTCAGAAGTTTTGTTTAAGAAGAGAATTACTTTTTCAATGTCTTATATTTCTCAGCGCATTTGTGTTGTTAATTTATTCATTCATTCATTGCAGTTTCTTAATTCTTTTTTTATTCAAAGCCTTTAAAAAATTAAAAAATAATTCGGTGACATTTGTTTTTAATAACTTCGAGCAGAAAAGATAAAATATGTAAAAGTTTTCTAAACGCTTTTTTTCAAAAATATGCGTTTAGTTTATCGAACAATTTTTTTTTTTTTCTATTTTCTACCAATTGTAAAGACGATTGATTATAAATAATGAAGTTTATGTATTTGTCTTTGCTTTTTCAAAAAAAGTTTAATCATTTCGAAATCTAAATTTGACTTTATTAATTGAAGAAATCTGGACAATTATTTTTACCTCGCAATTTTTCGTTCATTTTGTTTGAAAGCAGCGTCATAAAAAACTTTCATTTTTGTTGCTGTTGTGTTGTATTGGCAATGGCAGGGAATCAATGAGACATACATGTGGCTGCCTGCTCCTTAATCGTTACGGACAAGTACAAAACGGCTTTTGTATAGCCATTAGCCAGGCCCTATTAAGAATCGGGGACTGGTTGGTATCTCCATACAGCTGGGTAACAATTACAAGCAAGGTGTGCTACTGGCGGCAAATTTACCATGAGAAACAAAAAATTAGGAGCGATATAGTACTGAAAGCAGAAAAAGATGCCATTCTTATTCGTTTTAAATAGCTAAGCTTATGGCCGCTCGGGTGCAAGTTCTTGTCACCTGTCTACGGAGAAATGCTAAGAAATAGAGTTGTGCCGGTCAGAAACTAGCACGTTCAAATGGAGAAAGGTGGTAGCAACTTCACAACAGTGACAAAAACATGAAGCAATTTTCAATTCTTGTCTATGACACAGCAAAATAAATTGTGTGTTGTTTTTGTAATTGTTGTGAAGTTGCTACTACTTTTCTAAAATAAGCTCTCAATTAAACGAACTAGATTGTAAGATGGCATTATGGATGACTCGAATATGGTCTAAGTGGCCCAAATTGTTGTGTCCAGCTACAGGGTTGCAAATAATAAATTATTGTGTGTTTTATTAGTGATTATCCTACTTCATATGATTTGTGAATTCCCTCATTCTTCGGCGGCTCTACAGTTCATGCGATTTGGTTATGTGAAAAATTATATACATGCGAGTATATACTTATGTCTTAAGGTAAAATTATTCTTTACCGTTACTTCCGGTACGAGTCAACTGATCTGAAGCTAGACTCAATATTCTCGCAAGTACGTTAAGGCAATAACAGCTGTTTTCTTTTTACAAAATTATTACTGTTGCATTTCAAGCTTTAAAAACAATATTAAAAGAAAACAATAATATTTGAGAGGCCCTTTGATAAAATGGTTTTGCTTTACAATAGTTTTCGATATTAGAATTTCTAAGAAACAAAATTAGGCAAAATAGATGCATATAACTAATCAAAAGGGGTCTTTTATACTTTCATCATTCAATTAAAAACGAAGTAAACATTCACTTAAGTGTAAATCGTAAAATAATACTTTATTACAGATCTATTTTAAAACGTTACTACATATTAGGTCTATTCCAGGCGCATAACAAAATAGTCCGGACTATTGAGAGTAAAAAGAAAATTACTCTCTGAATGTGCCAAAGTTGTCCGAAATTCCTGGAACGCAGAAAACCACAATTGAACATCTTTATATACTAATGATGCCTACTTTCTCAAATAAATTTTATTTTAGTAATTTTATACGCTTAAAATGCATAATATTTTAAAAGCAAAACATTTGCATCATTGGCAGCAGCTGTCCATAACTTCTTAACAGATCGATAAAAGCATTTTTTTTTAATTAAATAAAGTGATAAATATGCACAAATATATGTTCTTACAACTTCAAGTTTATTGGAAAAATTTTCCGTTTTGCTTTTTAATAAATTTAAAATAAAAACTTTCTTCCTTTATTTAAACATTTTTTGATTTTTTAATATAAACAAAAAACAGCTGATAATTTAATTCTAGTCCGAACTTACCCAAAGAAAAAGTTCGTACTACTTTGTACAGGAAATGAAAGGTTTTACTCTCTCATTTTCTCTCAAAATTGCACAAAAATTTTTATCTGGAACGCATTTGGACTAATTCGGACTAATGCACCTGGAACATACCTATTGGTTAGCCCTAAATAAATGGCCCAATGTTCTTTCTTCATACATATCTTTTGTATTAATGAAATGTAAATCGTGTGTTCTTTTTCAAATATTTATATGGACTTTTATCCTTTATTGCACTATATTTTGAAGATGATATCATTGAAGTGATCGCCGCGATTATTAAATACTATTTAAGCCACTTTAATGGCATTTCCCGTGGTTTTTTTACACTCCTGGCGATTAGTTCTTGATTTCTTAAAGGATGCCATGACTTAAAAACCCCCACAGGAAAGCAGTTAGCGACACAATAAGCAAATTGAATATGGACTCGGGAGTGTATCCCTAGAAGCTAGGACGACAAGAGGATGTCCTGAAGGCACTGTGCTATCACCACTCTTGTGGAGCCTAGTATTGGATGAGCTGTTCCACAAATTAACGAGCAGAGGCATAGAATGTCAAGCAAATACTAACGACATTATTATAGCGAAGGGGAGGATCGACGAGACGATCAGTGATATCATTCAGAACGGAATTCGATGACGGAGCAATGCTGCTCATTTGTAGGTCTTAGTATCAACCCTGCAAAGACCACCATTGTTCCCTTCAGCAGGAGACGGGCACTCCCACTCTTTAATAATATAATCTATAATACTGGCTTCCTCACAAGCCAATGTAGACTGAAGAATCCCCTCAGCAGTTTAGGCAATGAGAGCAACAGCCGGTGAATATTCTGTGACTACGACGAAAAATCTCCCGATCATATTCTAAAGGATTGTGAAACTTTATGTCGCAAAATATATACATAACTAGCTGGGCAAGCTCCTACTGAAAGATGAGTATCCGTCAACACTAGAACTTATTACAATTCTGAGATTTATCAGCGAAGTAGGTCTAGATAAGGTGCTTTAGCACCTGGCAGGGGACGCAATATATCACAGAAAGAAGTCTGGGGGCGGTTAAATCTGGTGATCTTGTGGGCAAGTAAATATCGTACGACCTAAAAACGCCTCACGAAGCGCTTGGTGTATACAGTCGCACTGTCCTGCTGGAAACACATGTTCTCCAGTTCCAATCCACCCAATTGCGTTCTGAGGAACTCATTAATCATAGCTATGTACGGGAAGCGATATTCTGAACAAAACAAGTAGTCCTTCCTACACTGACTTCCGCTGTGTAATGAATTTCCTATCGATCCGACTTTTTCAGTCGAGCGGTTACGCGCTCGAGTTCGTGTAGTGGGAGTTGAACAATTGGGAAAATTACAGTAAAATTTATAGACATTTATGGTTTCTTCGCATAAATTTTAATATGGTTTACTTTACAAATGTGACAACTTAAATGACATAAATTTAATAACAATTTTATCTGACAACTAAGCATAGAGTTCTGGTACAGAAATAATAAGTAAATCCTTCAAATTCCCTTCCGCTTCAGTTTTATAATTGTTGCTCTCATCCAAATCATTTAGTCAAAACTTTTTTATGCGGATTGACAGTTTTTTTTTTTTAATTTTTAGGTTGAAAGGAAAAACTTTCAAATGTGTAAAATACGTATTATGCAGTACGGTTCGGATTATTCGGATTATTTCCCCCTTTCGAAAAACAAAAAGAAGTCTTTCGTATATGCAATTAGGTATTTCGTTAAGAGATATATATTTTATTCGAAAGCCGAATTTAAAGGAGCGGGTTACCAAAACAATGTAACACAATGCAGCATCGCAATTATCAAAATAAATGTTCTTAATGCTAAAAACAATTTAAAGAAGTTATGTTCAAAATTGACTGCAGATTTAAATGATGGTGGCCTTACAATTCATGATTATATTAAATAAAAAAATGTATGTAAAACATCTTGAGAAAAAAATCGTGGCACTACTATTATCATAGATAAAGCACTGAGCGGAATGGTATGAATTTCTCATATAAGGTTCACGTCATTTGAAAGACGACATAATGAGATGAATCGACTTCAGAACCGCAACAGCAAATCTTTTCATATACTCCACGTAGGCAAAAACAAATAGAACTTATTCAGAATTAAGAAAATCGGTCTTCTTCAAAAACAAAAAACAACCAAATCAGATAATTTTTCAAGATGAAACCTCTGAAATTATAACTGAAATGGACCAGAACATATCGAGTTCTTTGTACGCTGCTAACCAAAACCTATCTAAGGTTACGAATTATATATTTAGTATGAAGCTGCGACTGGCAGAACGAACAGAATTAAAGCTAAATAAAACAAGTTCTTGAACTGAAATCACAACAACTTGGGCCTTGGTGAATAATTTTCTATAGTTTATGTTTATTTCACAATGTTTTTATTTCACAATTTTGACAGGAAAATAAACAAACTATTAATAGAAACCTTGTTATCGATACATTTTACTTTCATTTACAACTCTTTGGTAAATTCGAATGAATTAAATAAAAGGATTTAGTTTTCGAATTAGGATTTTTGCGAAAGGTTTTGTTTTTCGATTCGAATTACATAATAACCCCCGCCCCAGTTTTAATAAATTCAATTTTTGTGCTTGAATTCATGCTTTGTCATGGCATAACAAATCTATTTTCTTTACTGAACAAAATTGAATGAAACCCATTTAGAGGTGAATTATAATTTACTGTTATTGTTTTCGACATACATACATACGTATGTGTGTATGTGCACACACCTATAAATCAGCTGGCAATTGAAATGAAAATGCAATTAGAAGAGGAAAAATTCATGGTACATTTTCTGCATTGATGCTCAAAGCAACCAGCTCAACGAAAACAAAAGGAACAATATAAAAATCTTAAACGACCTTGTCCACAACCTCCTCACAGGGAATGAAGAAGCACAACAACGCAAAAACCAGCAAAACAAAAAAGGACGCAAAGTAGTCTAAAGAAAAAAACCGCAAATGCAAAAAAAGCTTTAAACGAAATGGAACTATTTAACGAATGCATATTGAGAGAGAAGTGAGTTTTTTTACGTAGTTTGAGAGTCGCCATCAAAGTACATTCATTATCAGCTGTGCTAACGGTTATGCCTTGTTAAGTGTAAGCCTGCATATTATACGTTTCGTCAAACTTTTTTTGTTTATCTGTAAATACGCAAAAACAGAATAAACGAATAGCATTCATTTAACCTTACAAAAAACATGAAAATATAACAATGATTTTTGTTTTCTCTTTGAAGAATTGTATACAAACGCTTTAATAAAATAAAAAAAACATCAACAAGAAACCAAAGAGACACGAGACGTAAACTTTTGCTGTAATAAAAACATTCAAAGAAAACTTAACCGAACGACGGAAATTAAGAAACAAGAGAAAAAATTACCTTCACTGTTTTACAGCTCCAATGTAAAAAACAACAAAAGTCATAAAAAATACTCCCACTCTATGTACTCTTCTAGTGAAACTCTCTGAGTGAAATGTATTTTAACCCCACAAAATAAATATAATGCAAAAATATCAGAGGTGCCAGATGAATTTTAAAATTCAATTCCTAGAAAAGCTTTAATTATTATTTTTTTATTAACAACAACTTTGAATAATTCGTTTTTGCATATGTTATAAGATATTGCAACTTGAAAAATTAGTGTTATATATAGTACGAGTATACTAGCTGGGTCCGCCAAGCGTTGTTCCTCTTTCCAAGTAAAACTGACATTTTTTGCGGTATTGGGCGAAGTTCATCAATATATACCGGTGTAAAATCAAGCTAAAAACAGTTTTATCGGGTCAAAAACAATACAACACATCTCATATGTGCTGTATTCAAAAGCGAATACTCGTATTTGTTTCAGTTACAAAAATTAGATTAAGTAATTACTTCGGCAAATTAGCCCAAGAGTAAGCACCGTTGTTGAGATTGCATCCACTTCTAACTGCTTCAGGAAGAATACGGGACATATAACAATGTGGCACTAGACCTAGAAAAACAACTTGTAGAGAAGAATCCTATCAAAAAAGAACTTGAGCATTAAGGAATTTCGCTGCCTCTTTATATAAATGTTCTTTGGAGTGACGAATCGAAATTTTGTCGGTATAAATCAGGCGGAAAATGTTACAGGAAATGGTATGCAATATCAAACGAACGTTAAATGGCTCCTGTAAAGAGTGCGACCGAGAGATGTGCAACTGTTAGTAAAAAAGAGCGGTTTACTTAGGAAATACTAAGTAAATAAACAGATTTTTAGTTTTCTGAATTTTTCTTGATGGAAATATTTTTTTTTTCAATTTAGACTATTTGTATTTTAGAGGAAAACAAACGTAATGCAACGAATAAAACTGAAGCAGAATAATATTACGTTGTTTTGGACATCAAGTAATACATTGGAAGATAGAAAAGATTAAAGTAATAAATATATAAAAACATTTTTGGTTTAGAAGAGCGCACATAGAAATAGATGATAACCTAAATGTTCACCACCGTATATAGAAGATAATTTTTCCTAGTTTTTTTAAAAAAATTTTATGAAAACAATTCTACAATAATTTTTTAAACACTTCCCAAATTTGTATGTAGATAACATAGACTAACTAACGTTAATTTTACAGTTTCGGAATCGGTAGAAAAGCTCATTGTTTATCATTATTGCAAATTAAAATAGCGTTTTAATTTAAATATATTTAAATTATTAACACACACAATGCCGAAAAAATTTCTTATGACGTCATCATACTGAATTGTAAAGACCAGTTATTATATTGTTTTAGGGGTACCCTGGTAGGCTAGTTAGTAGTGTGCTAGTCTAATTATATACAAAAGTAAGATTATTGTTTTTTTCTATTTTAAGTAATTGATTAATTACTAATAACTAAGGCACTACTTTTCCAATTACATGTATATAGAATTATTTCAATTGAAGTTACATGTAATTTTTGTCTGAGCATTTTCAATTAAAATAACTTTTTTTAACAATAACAATTTAATTTAAAAATTGCAATAAAATTTAAATGTGTTGATTCCATTTATATATTAAATAATCTACTCACATTAACACCTAAAATTCGTATTCCATCAAATCAATAATATGGCAGCACGTTATAGAATTTTAAACTCACACACCCATAAAAACCCAAATCACAGGCAAGGAATAAATAACACATTGCATGAAATGGCAGGCAGATTCTTTTTTACAAAATTAAAACAGGAAAATAATTTATAACAAAATTATGTCCATATTAAACAACTTTAACAAATATTAATTAAATTTCTAGTAAATATAAAAACTTTTATGAATGTTGTCAACACAGATTTTGTTCTTGGAAACAAGGTGTGAGATTTTTCTTTTTTGTGTATTCACAATTATTTAAATTTCCACGATAAATACTTTACATTTTTTTCTTTGTCAACTGTGGGACTTATGGGCCAAATTTAGTAGCAGACCTATTTTTAAAGCCATTTATATTTTTTCTAAGCTTTTATTATAAATATTTTTAATTGGATGCACTTTTTTTTAAGTACATATGTATGTATGTACTTAAATAAATTTCACTTTTCTTGTTTTATTAAAGTAGTTTTTAATTTTTTGCGCACAGGACGTCTAACGGTACATTGCTTTTAAAAATAATATATTAATGTACATTCACGCACGCACGACAAGGACGTCCGCCGTTAGGACGAAAGTCAAAGCCTTGTCTGAACAACAGTGGTAGATAAAATTATTTGCTTGATTAGTATCGACTCGTACATGCACTCGTTCCGCTCTCTCAAAAGCTTTATAAGAAAAACAACAAAAGCACTAAATAACTGCCTGCTTTCGTTGGGGTTGTGTGCTTTCTCCCAATTTCGGCACATGTACTCGGGTATATTTTTTGTCTACGGCTTTTTATATTCGCAATAAACAAAAACAACTACCTAAATTCATATTTGTATTTGCTTGTAAACTGCATGTGGCATGGAAACAGGTATTTTGGTATATGAGTGCTCTTATAAGAATAACGGTAAATTTACTCATTTTGTTTTAAACATTACTCATTTTTTGCAATTTCTTTTGGGCGGATGCCTATGATATTTGAGATAGCAAAAGCTTTTTGTTAGGAGTTTATTCTCCACAAAAAAATTTTTTTTATATTTTTTTTAATCCTTATTCTTTTTTGTGTTTATTTCTTCTTTGCTTTTTGTTTTGGGTTTTCCTTTAACTGTGCATGAATGAATTTGTTATTGTTTTAATAATAGTGTTTCTTTTTCGTTTTCACTTTCACGTTTTTTTCGTGTTGTGTTTTTGGTGTTTAACTAAGTAGATTCCTTATGAGTTGCCTACGAAAAAAATTAACAAGAAATTTTAAATTATACAAAAAATCTCTTGTGGCCTTTTTATTTTTGGTTAAAGCCAAGACACAATCAACAAGGTGGCATTACAATAGACAGACAGGGCTTTATTGACAACATAACCTATACATATACATTTCGCTCATTTATTCAAAAAATTAACAAATGCATTTTTGGAGTTAATGGTGCAGAATTGTTTATTATGTAATGCTTCATATATTGTGTATAAATGCATCTTTATATCATTTTTACTTTCCACGTTTGAAGCGAATATGCCGTTACTTTTTGTAGGTGGTGGCAGCAAATAGAAAGATTCAGTCGCGTTTTCGTAAGTCTGGGTTTATGCGATTTTTACAAACAATTCGGTTGTTCCTATTTCTAAATACGCATGGGCATCAGCGCTAGAAAAGCTCGCATATATTACGGGTAATATCGACCGTTGTCATGATAAATGTATTTAAGGGCATTATTTAAATGCGTTTGTTGATATTATATACGTATACATGGTTTGTTCAAAAGAAAAGGTGAATTTCCGCATTCGATTATCGAAATTTTTTGTTGTTATGTTGGTAGATATGTGCTAATCATACATATGTTGGCATTATCAGCCAGTTTGGATTAGTAGTCTATGTTGTTGACAACTGAAAAGTTTAGTCACGTTTGTGTGTGTTCTTCGATTTTTGACTATTGAAAAAAATGGATCAAAGAATATGATTTTTTGGGCAAAAACAATACCCTAATCATGTCTCAACCAACTTATTTACCAGATGGGCTCTTTGCGACTTTTTCCCATATCCAAAACTGAAGAGACCAATGAAAGGAAAGCATTTTGCCACAATTGATGAGATAAAGTCAGAATCGAAGAACGAGCTGATGGCCATAGCGAAAAGGGCATTTCAGAAGTGCTTCGAGGATTGGAAGAAGCGCTGGCATAAGTGCAGTATATCTGAGGGGGATTACTTTGAAGGGGATAAAAAGGATATTGATGAATAAATAAATACTTTTCAAAAGAATTCAAACTTCACCTTTTTTTTAACAAACCTCGTGTGTATATGAATTATTGATTGATGACTTTATCGTAAGCACTTTTTCGCCCTAGGACAAGAAATATGAACCGACTGTACAGCGTAATTTATCGTCCTTTATTACAGCCAGTTATAGATTTGAAAATGGTAATAATTTTGCATACTTGAATATACACACATATTTTTTAGTTTGCTCAAATACTGCAGGTAAAATTTGTCTCGTATAGTTTTTTGGTTTAAGAAAACCACATGTCGAGTAAAACTGTTTCATTATTTTCAATTATTATTGCATTACACGTGAACATCCCAAAACAATTACCAATTTGTTTATTAATTATGCAACATTTTTCACGAAACCGCAGACATTATAAAGTTTATACGAAAACGTCAAACTGTTGCGGATTTTACTAAATCGATAATTAATGGCACAAAGAACCGTAACTAAAAAGTCTCTGTTGTTCTAGAAAACGCAAAACCCACCTCAGAGCTTTCAAAGACGTAGCGGCTCTTCAGGAAACTACTTGCGAAACAGAAATTGCCGGTAATCGGTCTAATGACAAAAGTAATTGAGTTTATTAGTCCTTCCATATCAGTGCTGATTAGCACAAAAGATTTTAAAAGAAATCTGGTATTCGACTGTTTTTGTTAAAAATCATTTATTGTATTTTTTCTTTCAACAATTATTATAAAATAAAGAAAAAATCTATATCTTTGTGAGGGCCTTATAAGGAACCATGGTGATTTTATTGTTTAGCCAACTCAGACTCAATCGCTCATTGGTATGAATCCCTCCCATTATCATGACCCAAGGCTGTCACAATAATTGAAAACATACTTGTTACTCTCTTAACGTAGACACATCTTGCTAAGAGAGAGCCAGATGTCTGCACCAGTCGCCCTCCTTTCCATTAGGCATCAAATGGCCCCTTACGTGTTCATTGCGGCTCCATTATAACGTTAAATACACACCACTCACCGTTATTCCATCCCCATACACCGATTCTAGATTCTCCGAGAGAACGAAAAATGACACTGAAGATGCTTCTTGATGTTATTGTTTACCGGTTTATGGTGAATAACTTTAATGTCTGGTCTCCTCATAATAAATATTTACTATTATTTTGCCCTGCGATCTGAGTCCAGTTTCAAAGATCTTCTGATTTTTACCCTCTCATTCGCCCAATAAGACATTTAGTAATTTTTTTCCAGGAAAAAACTCGGTGCTATTCTCCGAGCCTCAGAGAAGTAGTTACTAATATTTCAGATACGAGTATTTATCGAAGAGTTTTGGGTTTATTATTATACTTTTACACCACTTTTCACACTGACTGCTATTTTCTGCGCCTTTACTGTAAGTGAATTTGCATAATTTGTGTCTTAACTTAATATACCAACTACATATGTACTAACTTACATATGTACATGTAATATTTATATTAGAATGTAATAGATACCTGTGAAGACTTAACCATCTTCCTGGGCATATTTCTAATTTCATCAAACGGAAATACAAAAAAAAAACTCTATGAATAAGGAACCTTTCATATTAGAATAATAACTAATAATTAGAATTTCGATAATAGTAAAATTTTCTGAAACATAAGTACGAGTAAAGAAAACAAAGGTAATCTGATTTGTTTTTCTTACATTAAGTTAACACATAAATTAAGCCTTTTTGCGCCTTATACGAGTAACTCAATAAAGTTCCTGCCGTTCATAATGGAATCTGTAACATCAACACACAGCAACCAACCAACAACCCCTTTGCTGTAACGAATTATTTTAATAACAACAATTTTGCTCTAATTAATTGTTCACAAAACACGTATTTACGAAAACAAATCATGCTTAAGTGCGAAAATTGTGAAAAACTTATACAAGCCTACAAGTGTGTAAACAAATGTAAGTACGATGACCCTGCAAACAATTTCTACAAATGTATATTCTTAGATATCTTCTTTTTATCGTCGAAGTGTAATATGGACGATTTGACAAAATAACTTCTCCATTTTTTTTTTTTTATTGAGTCGCATTAATCTTTTTTCAAGTGCCACTTGAGTAAAAATGCAACCCTGGTAAAAAGTCTAAGCTTTTAGATAAATGGTGAGATATGACTGTCCAGTTTTAATCCGTTTATCTGAATTTTTCACAAGTCGTTTTACTGCATCGAATAGTGTGAATGACCCTTTAAGAACACGTGTGTCATTTTAAAGTGTGAGTAGATTGAAATGTGAAAGTTTTTTTTTTTTAATTTATTGCAAGTCGAAAACTTTGTTTTTCTATTTCATCGGTGCTATCGCACGTTTGTTAAAATTAAAACAAAGAATCTTTATTTTTGTGCTACAATGGAATTAAAAACTTTAAAATATTTACTCCGGCGCGGCAGAATTCTTCACATTGGAATAGTATGGCTAGAAATACCATTTGTTTATGTTCTGGGTGTTTTCTTTTATTGAATTATTTAATTATTGAATCACTGTTTTATTGTACAAAATTTAATGTTTTATTACAATGTTTATAAAATGCTTAATTTTTGTGTTCATATTTCACACGTTTCACAGCGAAACAGCTGGTTTAGAAAATACTCTCGGTCTTCTTATTTTTCTTACGATTCAGTTTTTGGTTGGAATAATTCTTTTCGTTTCGTGCGTAACTGAATACGGGAACGTAATCGAAATGCAGAATAAAGGTGAATAATAAAACTGAATCATACACTGGGAACTTGTAGATTACAAACATAGTAAGAAACTGTAACGACGTGTTTTCACAGTTTGCTGGAGTAGAGCTCGCGGCTCCCAGGGTCGGTTACAAGAAAATATTTATTTGTTTCGAAGAGAGAGACGAGACAGCCTTTTTTAATGTTTTCAATAATGGTATAATCTTTATTCATGAATTTAAAGTACTAAGTACAGCGCGACACGAAATACGTTGGGCCTTCGGTGGTCATTGACACATTCCCTGGTACTCTCATCAGCTTCTCCCACCATCCGACGCTTACAGAAGATATCGTCACTATTCGTTGCGAATGCACATGACCCGATACTCTCTTCGCGGCGAATAAAAAATCTGACCCGATGATTAGAGAACACTTCTTATTCTGGCCTCTCTTGTCAGGGCGAATAATATTCTGGCCTGACTCGACAATACCAGAAGGTCTGCGTCTCTCACTCAAGTGGACTCTCTTTGTCTGGCTACTGCTCTAGGTGAAGGGACAAGGATTCACTCTATTGTCGGGGCGAATATAATTCTGGCCCGAAGCTAAGAGATGTCTCCTCTACTCACTTAACTCGCTCTCAGTTGGGGCGAATAAAATTCTGGCCTAACCGTTTACCGCCTGAGGAATGTCTCTCAACTACTCGTCTAAACCAATTTGGGGCGAATAAGATTCTGGCTCAAGCGGTATAGCGTCACCTTATTCACTGGCTTCTCTTGTCAACAACAAACATAAAATATTATAACATAAGATGACGATAAACCATATAACATGATAACAGGTGTGTGTTTCCAAATTGAAGACTTAATTTAGAAACTGATCCAAAAAAGGTGAAATTAGTTCTGAAGGCGGCAGTTTTACACAATAATCACTGGTAGCAACGTCAAATCAGATCAATTACAAACTCCATGCAAACGGTTTAGAAATCCTAAATATTCGAAAACTAATTCTAAAAATTTCTGATTTCAAAATCTCAAAATTATTTGAAATGTGCCAGAGTTCATACTATTTCCAACGGCAATTTTAACACTAAATCATTGAAAAACTCGACACTCGTTTTAAATTTTTATTTATTTGTAAATACTCAAGTTTAACTAATTCTTTTGTTTAAAGAGAGTTAAAAAGACAACAATAAATACAGATACATACATTTAGTAATAAATACATTTTGTTTAATTTATTAAAAATAATATGCAAACATGAATCATTTACAACACTTTTTTAAAAGAATTAAACTAACTTTGAAAATTTACAAAAGGAATTATAAAATTTGAAAAATTTTTCTATTGAAAGGTTTTAAAAAATAAATTTTAAAAAGCAAACACACATAGATACATCGAAAAATACAAAATCTTTTATCATCATCTGTAAATAATGTAGAATTTTAAGGTACATATAAGCAAAAAAAAAAAACTTTGATCTAAGATATGTAGGGTGTATTTTTGGTGAAACAAATTTATTTATGTAAACAAATACTGAGGATAAATATGTGAAAATATTCTTGATTTTACTAAATACATTATTAAGTTTAAATAAATCCTGCCATGGTTTCCGTTCGTTCTATCTTAGTTGTTTTGTAATTTAATAAATTTGAATTTTGTTTTCCTAATAAAATTGTGTATATGTTTTAGAAAAAGTGTTTGTTTTTTATTTTCTTACACTAACATCAATAGTAAATTTAATTGAAAATAATCCATACAATTGCTTAAAATATTTTCCTAAAAAAAAAGAGAATTAGCTCATTTATATTTTAAATTTTCAAATCTTTTTACCTTTTTAAGATTTTTTGCCATTTAGTCGCCATTACACCTTAAAAGTCAGTGTCACATAAAAGAGGGTGATAGTTTTCTTGAACGTGAGCGGGACTTTGAGGGACTTTTAAGGCTGTGTCTGGAAGTGCTGCGGGGTTTGAAACCACCCGAGTCTGACCACGGTTCCGCTACGCGGCCGTACCAATGTATTAAATCCATAACCTCAAGCTAGAAGTAAAATTCTCTTAAACTTTATTATCTTTTCTAACATTTTTTTTCCTTGAATTTTCACCTGCAATGGTCTTGACAGTTCCTTAAACATAGCAGCCTTTGTAAGATGGGAGTTTTGTGATAAAAATGAAAGACACTTAGATTTCAAAGCAGATGCCATATAATGATCAGCTATACCCAAAAGACACAGAACTGAGTGTTCATCTATTTGCGAATTCAAAGTATTTTCACACAATTCCTTAAACAAAATTATCAAATCAATAGTGAAAATTAACTAAGTATACAATACAATCTGCCCAAACCTTTAAATCATCTATGGAGTATTTATCAGCCAATAACATCAACTCGCATATTTGTTCAGCACCAACAGTTTTATCAATTGGAGCACCATATAAAAATAATAATAAACGTCGAAATATAACAGGGGAAGTATCAGTTATAATTATTTTTCTGCAAACATACAAACCAAAAATATTATTGGAAAAACTTAAATTAACCAAAAAATGTATTCAATTACCTTGTCAAACATTCCTGCATGCCTGACATTAAGGCCTTCTTAAACCATTCACATCGTGAGGAGACTATAACACGATGTGCTCGAAATGTATGCACTTGTATAGGAGCTTTATGCGCTTCCATACTTTGTATATCCAGGGTGTTTTTCTTGATTGTATTATTATCTTCCGTTTCTATCAGCGTGGGATTGTGAAACGTATGTACCTCAAATTCCATATCGGCCAACTGCGCTGAGTGCAAAAGACGCAAAGCGTTTTTGGATAAACCACTGTTCACAGCTGTGGGTGGTTCACATAAATGACGTATAAGATTTAGCTGGTAAAAGAAGTATAACATTACAGTGTTGCAGCTAATCTAGTCTATGCTCTATTTATTCTTACCTTAACATTTTTATAATCATAATTGTGTGGCCGTTCCATGACCATGGGATCTAAGCTCAATTCAAATGGATCATCTTTTTGCAATGATTTTAGTTCACTTTCTAAAATATTTGAAGGCTCTAACAAGCCCAAGTCGATCAAAGTTTGTGTGAATTCCTGTTTTTGCACCAGTTTACAGATCTGTAGTGAACAAAATGTATTATTTTCGAATATTTTAATTTAAAGGAAAAGAAAAAAAAATACCTGACTCATGGCATCTTTTAAAGCAGACTTGTGATCGAAAATTTTTGCTATCACACCATTCTGAAAATGAAGTATACTATATATTGATTTTAAGAACTTTTTATAAAGATTTTTATTGCTTCTTGCAGGATGCAAATATAATTTTCGTTCTTCTTTTCTTTTATAAGTTCTAGTGGAAAACGCAAGCGTATTAAAAAAAATATATGACAATTTTTTATTTTGCAAATTTTGTCAATTGCATTCGAATTTCGAAGCTCTATAAATAAGCTACTCGGTTCAAGATTTCTAACATAATTAAAAATTGAAAATTTCCACTTTTCAGAAAAACAGTTTTAACCATTTAATTCTACTTATTTCTCATCAAGTATAAATAATTGTAAAAATTCACCGAATAATTTTTATTCAAGCTCAAGTTCAAAGAAATACAAATTAACTTTTATTAATAAGAAAATTTTTATAGAATACTGAAACTGTGAAGTGAACACAGTGGCGCTACACACGTCATCAGCATTCTCTGTGTTTTTCTACTGGCAAGTGTCTATTACAAGCATCATTTACTTAACGCACCTAATGATGAAACTTGAATACGAGAGTTCCGAATATTTTTCGACCATTTTTCTGTTGGGTTAGAACAAAGTTTGCCCAACACTTTTTTTATTCGTTGTATTCTAGATCGTTCTCTTTTCTTCTCATTTTTGCTTATGCCGGATCCCAGCTAGCATGTATGTATTCTATTCTGCTACGGCCATACGCATAGCGAAAAGTTAGCAGCTCGTCCTACTCTACATACAACGGGCCACTAATTATAATGCCGTTTAGGCTTAGCAGCTCATTGACATAGTTTATGCATAATGGCTGTTAATCCGTTGGTTAACTAATTACAAATCAACTCTTAAATTTCGTGGAACTTTCCAATTCAAGAACCTGTTCTGCGGCTAATGTTGACACTGACATAAAGGTTAGCATACATGCGGTTAGTAGTTTTTGGGCTATAGTTTAAGAAATAAGTTATGAATAAACTATATGCTTACTTCATGCAATCTTTTTGTTATGCATATGACTGCTAAGTGTATTAGACACTTAGCGTATTAATACAAATTAAGTTTTCTTTCCTAATTAAAAGACTAAAATATGAACTTGATTCTGAATAAAAAGTATTCGCTTAATTGTTAAAAATAAATAAATTAATAATTATAAAAGATAACGTCTGTAAAATTTACGGACTCAAGAAATCTTCGTTATAAATAAGGCTAATAGTATGTTCGCACATGTGCCTTAATTGCACAATTAGCACATTTACGCAATTCAAGTCTTAATTGAACTCGATTTACTGTACAATTAATAAATTGTGCAATTCGTACTCAAGTACATAATAAATTAAATTAAATTTACAATGCAAGTCTGATAAAATCTGTATAGTGCGTAGAAAATTCTGTAAATTGAACACATTAATTATAATAGACCACTAGCAAAACCCGACAACTTACAACAACATTTCCACAATTATCAAAAGGGACAACAAATCTTATTGTTACCCATTTATATATCTCTTTGATATAATGGTTTTAATGGGGAAGTTTAATCATTGTGATATCAAATCCTCATTAAGCTAAATTGCATATGTGTGAACACCAAATTTTGTAACTCAATTTAAAGGCGCATTTGTGAACATACTATAAATCCTGTGCGAAAATACATAGAAAATAGCCCTAATTTGTATTTTTATCTTTTTGTATCTTTAGCAAATACAGTCAACCCTCGATAATTTGAAACTTTTTTTTTAAATTTATCAAAAACATTGATAAATTTTAAAAAAAAATCCATCTAGTTTGTCCCCTAAGTAATTTGAAATTATTGGAATGGTACAATTTGAATTTTTTTTCTTCTCTACACTTTAATTAATGTTATAATTAGTTATGATCATTTGTTTTCGATTATATGCATTGGAATTCCATTATACTCATTTAATGGAATGTAAACAAAAAATCAGAAATTTTAATCAAACTCTTGTTAACTTGCGTTTTGTTATCTCCCTCTTGATAATTTGAACTCTCGATTACTTGAACTTTACCTCTGGTCCTTTGAATTGCAATTTATCAAAAGTCTACCGTATTACTGAACTTACAATTTGTGATGTCGCTAATTTGAAACAAAATTTAAACTCTTTCCAGCCTAATTTCTCCTCTAAACGATCGGCTAAATTTTCCATTATCAATATATAAGTAGGTATATCGATAATCAGTTGTTCCAAATTTTGATTAATAGTACTGCGCTTACTTAAGAAATCCATTTCGCAATATGTTGTTCTAAGGTTGTGAACAAAAATAATAATTATATTAATAGCTTCACATTATTTCTTTAAAAATACGTACTTCTTATCTCTTATTATATCCAAAGCAGCTGATATACGTCCATAAATATCACGCATTTTCCTCACTTCGTACATGTATAAAACAAATTTCAAATCATTTTCGCCGCTCATTAAACGTTGCTTATCCATTGGATTCTCATACAATGTGAGACCTATTGCTGGACCTCTTCTTGGTCGAGGCGATAGTGGTGGCTGGCTAAATAGAGCATTCACGTTTATCTCATTCATGCCATTGTTGGCGGTAATGAAGGTATTATTTTGTATTTGCAAAGCTACAGCATCATCCGTATCATATTTTAAGGATAAATCTAAATGTGAGCACTTTAAGTCCTCGAATTAGAAAAAAGAACTTGTTATTTGAAATTAAATACATATGTGGATTAAAAATGTTGACTAACTTTGCACATTTTTTCTAAAGAGTTTTTGATTTCTTCTATCACACTAGTTAATATCAATAGAGTGGTTTCAATCTGAAATATAAAAAGGAAAACCAATCAATATAGAGAATATTTAAGAATAAAACTAAGGGAAAAATCAATTGATTTACCTCAGGTACTAAGTAATTAGCTAATTCATCTTTTTCATCAGACGTTAGACTTAAAAATACATTTAATATATTGCGTAAGAGCTGATGCAGTTGTGACATAAATATGGGTATACGTGTGCGTACGTATTTAATTATTTCATTCTTCTGATAACGTGCTATATCGCCGGCATCTTTAACGAATATATTGCAAAATTGTAAAATTTTGGCACAACCTGTAATGCAAATAAGAATTTAAAAGATATTTCTCAACCGTTTTTTATATCATAATCATGCCTATAGAACATTCTCTTAAACTGTCTTTAAATGTGGCGTAGAGTAAGGCGGGTTCATGTGATATAGTAACTGGGTTAATCGTTTGTATTACACGATTTAAAATACTGTGCAAATCCATTATTATATTGACAACAACTGCAAACATTAGAAAACATAACAAATTGTTAGAATAGTAAATATTTCTTTGCTCTTACACTTTTTCAACTTTATCATATTTAAGTATTTCTTAGCGGGTTCTGCTAATTTTATTAGTGAAGGTTGAGCCTCGGCAAAATTTATTAGTTTTTCACAAACATCTTCGTTCATATCGGGCATTAAAGACTCCGTATAGAGCCAGTGTAGTATTGGAGTTAAGAGGAATGCAGGAAGATCATATAAAACACCCACTGGAGTCAAAGGCGATGAAGGCGGCGTATCCATGGAACTGGGGAATGGTGAGGGACTTCTGGCGCGATAGGGTGACAAGGGCGGTCTACGTGTGTTACAACCTGTGGTATTGCAAAGATCCGTGGAATGCTGCAACATAAGATCTTGACAAAAATTAAAAATATTTTTTGATTGTGGCTGTAAATTGTGAGTTTCCAAATGCGAGTCGGAATGAGAGTTGGGAGGAAAACGTCCCATGCCAGAACCACTTTCTTCATTAAGGAAATGTAGGGTATCAGTGCCATTCGGTTGGGCTTTTGTCGACAAGCAACTAAAAGAGGAGGATAATTGGGTGTGATGTTGGTTTCTCAAAGATGTTGTACCATTTGCATGGCTTTCGGTAGGTGGTTGTAAGTAAATGGGTGATAAATTGAGGCGAGGTAAAGATTTTTGTTGTTCGTCCGTTTGGCTTGTGCTGTTGCTCACTGTCACAGATATTTTAATGGGATTTGGAGAATTGGGTAGGCTTTTATTTTCCTTACTTCTTATGGCAAGGGATTCATTGTTTCTGCATTCAACTTGTGTCAAGGATATAGTGCTAGTTGCATGCACACACATGCTGCAGTCGAACCCATTTAAACGTAATATTGAAGCATGAACGTGATACTAAAGATAAATAAATGTTAAAAATGCTTTTTAGAAGTTTTGATTTAAATAAAACTTACGTCGAAACCGTCAGAACTTTTGATAACAACATCACTAAAGTATGATTCATTTAAGGCTTCAGCAAAAGAAAACTCCTTTTCCTGTCCAGCAGCCTGACCCTCTTTCAAACGTTTACATTCCACAGCATACCAGTTTTCACAGTATAATATTAATGTATCAGTGGGTATTAAGGTAGATGTCTAATTCAGAAATAAAAACGCAAATGGTAAAAAATTATATTCTTAAAGAAAATGATCATGAAGAATTGCATATCAGGAAAGTAGCTGGCTTACAAATGATATTTTCTAACTTATTTCTGTGAAATTAATAAATTCATTCATGGTTCATTTTATTCATTTGATCGCCCATATGCTAAAAATCCCATTTACCATGAAATTTGCGATTACGGTTTGATGTTGCGAAAAAGTTATGTGGGAGTTCGCAAGGGAAATAAGTTTGGCGATTGTAAATCGCAAGCATTTATCAATGTGATCGCTA
The DNA here is from genome assembly GCA_963932375.1 of Phania funesta. NCBI lineage: Eukaryota > Metazoa > Arthropoda > Insecta > Diptera > Tachinidae > Phania > Phania funesta. The sequence continues at coordinate 80,805,270 of OZ010655.1, read as the reverse complement.
AAAACTTTGTGTATTTTTTGTAAAATATAAGTTCATCAGTTTTAAAAAGTAACTACAAATAAAATCGTTTTTTCTTTTTTTAATTCGCTTTAAAAAAATAAATTTTTCTAACGATTAAAAAAAATGTGAAATTGAAAAACGTTATTATTTAAATTTGGCTTTTGTGTTGTTTGTTAAATTAGCGATTTGAGTGTGGCATGTTTTAATTTTTCGAACATAAGTTCGAAAAGTAAGTAAAACACGTAAACATTAGAACATACTCAAGAAACTAGATTCGACGTTTTTCAAATCCCATCATTTTCAGTACATACGCATACCCATGTGACACAAAACCTAGCAATCGAAATTGGAAGAAGCATATTATTTTCATTGGTTTAAACAAAACACTTTTTGATTGTCAGCCATGCAATAAGCATCGGCATTTAGCTTAAAGATTTTTGATATCACTATCATGCCCTTTCTCCATTTAATACTTTCGTATCGCGTTTTCAAAAATAAAACTTGATACACAAGTTGATTTCCAGCATAACTTACATTAAATTCTATACTGTGTCCAGCAAAAGCTCCGAATATTAAACGTGGATTGTTTTCATTGACTTCGAAAGTTTCACAACTGAATAGAACACTAGCTGAATCACAACATTTGTCGCAGTCTTTTGTTTCTGGCAACGGGTTGACCAAATCATTATACCATGTTATATCACTTGTGTCATCCAAGCGAAATTTAATGCTACAAAAAATATACAATATTAATTGATTTTTCCAAATATCATCACACTCACCCCTCTAAGCCGGATATTTCTGTTTTGCCTTCAAAGGTACAGGACACAATCTATAAACAAAAATGTAAAGACAAAATAATTAAACAAAAAAAAAAAAATATTTAATTGCAAACACTTACCTCCCAAGTACCTTGAAAGGTATGTTCAACACCTGCCATGTCTTCTTGCTCATTAAAAATAAATAGAGTGGGCGAGATGCATAATATTCCTCAACCGCAGTAACCAATAAAAATAAATTTAGAAAGTTTACATGTTCCTTAAATCGAATGGTTTTCAATTTAATTCTTATTTAAAACGAGAAACTTGTTTTATCTCTTTAGTAAAAGTACATGAAAATAATCAAAGTGTTATCAAAATATTATGTATCAGAATTTACATCACTCATTTTTCTCTAGTACACAATACATACCTTTTATAATAAAATGTTTCGTCCTTTAATTTTTAGCAGTTTCCCACCTATTAACACTATTTATTTACACGCTAGCTTAAGTTGTAATATTATTAATTTACTTGTTTCCCTAATATGATTTTAGAAATTTATTTTCTTAAGATATAAATTTTGCTGTTTTTTTTCACTCGTATAAATTCCTTTTTACTTAATACCACCAACATTCGCGCACACATACACAAAATCTAGTTTTATGAGCAGCAACAGTAGAAAAATGTGGTAAAGGAAATTAATTAACGGTATGACACAGGCAGCTGATAAAACACAGGGGTGTTTTTAAATAGTAGTAAATTATATTTATGTGTTTCAAAAATGTCCTTTTGAAACTGATAAAAGCAATTTTATCCAAATTTAACATGTTTTTTTTTGTAATATGCATGTTATGTAATATACCTGTGTTAATTTAAATCAGCATTTTGAAACATTATTTTGAAGAAATGTTTATTGCTTTTTTCTTATTTTCCTTTTGTTTGCCAATGCCGACGTAAATTAACCCCTGAACCTACGAAATGTTTTAAAAACATATTTTTCTTGCTATTTTCTCTCTCTCTCTCTCTCTCTATCTTTACTTTAATACATTTTTATTCTTCTCCCAATCGTTAACATTGCTATAAAACGATGTTCATATTGTTACATGTTTTTTTTATTTATATTATTTCTTCTTCTTCTTAACATGGGATATCTCAATAACACTACGTCTTGACTAGCCAAAATAACGGGAGAAAATGTGTTCGTGGTCTTCTGTTTGAATAATACGTGTAGATGTTCCTGTTCAGTTTGAGCATAATTTTCTGTCTCTCATCGAGATTGTATGGATAATTCTAGCATATTTTATGTACGGGTGTTTACAGACTTACTTTCATTTTGCCTGTGTATTTTGTTTGTGTAATGGCATAACAGAGTTGTGCGAACAACTGTTCGGCCACCTCTGTTTGAACATGAAGACAAATTTCTGTGCGAAGAGAAAATGTGCGATGGCTGAACAGATTTATGGCCAGTCAAGACGCCATATAAAAGTGCACTACGCAACGGCTGATACGTCCACCCAAAGGATACTTACAGCTAACAATATACCCAGTTTCTTCAAATTGCTGACACATTGGCGACTCTTTCGCCTTCAGCAACAATGTTTTCAAGAGTACGGCCGATACGTCGATGCAAAGGATATTTACTGTCCATAATAGAGTCAGTTTCTTTAAATTCATGTCAACAATTTTTCGACCGAACATTCCGGCAGGCTTGCGAGAGGTTTCGGTGTAATGGGTCAATGATGTATTTTGTGTAGCTCTCCAGTTTTAATAATCGGAACAATCATAGGTGACAGCTGTTAACGATCAGAGTTCCCACCTGCAGTGGGCCATCAAATTTAAATAGTGCATTTTTATTTAGACACCCTAGAAATAAAAATAACGCGTCACAAGATTTGTACACGCTATATGATTGGTTCCAGCTTTAGAGACAGGATACATTTGGACACGACAGCTATCGCTGTTTTAAAGAAAAATTATTTTTAGATTCTCATCCAAAAAACACAATTCTAATACAAAGTATTTATTTCATTGCGATGGAATAGCCCACCAGTTTGCCCTTATTATACTATAAAATATTTGATTTGAGAGCAATGTTTTCTAAAAGTTTCCATTTATTATCTAATGTGATATTTTCAGTATAGATAACTGATTATAAGCTTGGAATGTTAAAATTCGAGTACATTTCTAAAATCTATTAGGGCACCTAGAATTTTTATACATATCTTAAAATATATTCGTTGTATTATTAAAAGTTCTTAAAAGCTCTGTGTGCATTAAACGAATTTTCTATTTCCACATGATTCTCTTTAAGAACGATGTTATCGGCTTTAATAATATCTAAAGGATTTATCTGTAATCAAAAAGTGAAAAAATGTGATTAAAAATTTTAACAATTTAATTAATATCTTTTTACTTTTAAACAATATTCGGCTTCTATTTTAAAATTCTTATACATGGCGATTCTTTGCAAGGCTCTAACTGATCGTATACGTTTTTGTGCATCAAATTCCAAAAGGCGTTTCAAAACATCTTTCGCCTCATGGCACAAATTATCAACTTCTTGCGGTAGAAACTTGTCGGCATCAAGCATTTGAGATTCACTATCTTCAACATTTCCCAATGCAATCATGTTGTTTGTATTAAAATGTTTAGCATTATCCACTGTGTCTTCAGGTTGCAAATGTTGCGGTAAATTAATGATAATAAATTGTCTTATATCCGGGCTCTAAATAAGGAAAAAATGGCATTAGGTTTAAAATTTTTCTAAGTGTATTCTTGTACACCTGCTATTAAAATCTCTTAAACATAAACTTGAACTTCCTTTTTATATTCTTTTTTTTTCATAATATTAACGACCGATTGCTATTTATAACTTCAACTAGAATTGTTAGTGCTAAACTAAGAAGAGGAAAATCTATTTTTATATTTCATGTTTTAAGAACACATGACGACTCCACTCACTAAGAACAGGGTGTTTTTTTTTGAGGTATAGCATTTTAAAATAAAAAATTATTATTAATATTAAGTTTTTTTTTAAGCTTTAATTTTATTTTATTGAATCCTTTTAATAGAAAATTATAATAAGTTTTTGCTTCTTCCTGGATAGTGGGAACTTCTAGATCTCTAGGGAAATTTTTTTATATACCATGGGGTGCATACGAGAAGTCGTAAATTATTATAAGGTAATTTAATTTTTAGGTTCGTTTTCTTTACTCTTTCTATTAAGAAAGAAACTTTGTCTATGAATACGTTAAAAGCTAAAATTTTATTAGACAACTAGCTGAAATTCGAATATAATTTTCCACCTGTAGCCCCATTGGAGTTCCAAGTTTCAATGATTTTCTTCAAAAAATACTTGACCCCAAAGCCATATGCCTAAAACTATATTCCAATGAAAATAAGCTAAAATTTGTTTTCAAATAAAGATAATTCCATTGCAATAAATAAATTCATCTGCTTTATAGTGATTTTTGGAATTTAGAAATCTAAAAAGAAACACCCTTTACCCTTGTATGTGCTAAGCAATTCCATAATGCCCTTAGTTGGTCTCTAGAATATTTTATGTATGACTTGAGCAGACTAGCTTGCAATCATGTTTAAAATTATTAATTGCCATTATAAATTAAAGAACCACTTTTAAAACTTTTCAAAGCCACGGTCCTCGTACAATTGTAAACCAAGTGGAAAAAGTAAAAAAAAAATAAATAAATAAAAGAATTCACCTTAAAAATTGAAAAGAATGTAAAGTGAAGATCTCGTTAAGCGATTTTGTTGCCTTTTTTTTGTCCTCTGTTTTGTGCTTCTGCTTTTCTGTTTTTCTTTTTATAGTTTTGTTGCTACCATCTTGATAATATGTTTGAAGCCTTTTGATTTATATGTGGAATCAGGTGTATTGCTATTAAAGCTTCAAGCTAAAAATTACCATATAGTTTTTTTTAAATTATTAATTAATAGTTATTTAAAATAAATAGACGTATAGCTTCCTCTTTTGGTAAAAATATATTTGAACAAAGATCAAGGAAAGCAGTATGTGGATGAAGAATTAAAAGGACCAAACGTGATTGAGTTTAAAGTTATTTAATTGTGAATTTCATTTTATTCGAATTCAAAATATAATTTGCCATAAAAGTTTGTGTCAAATGAATTTCTGCAAAGACATTCGTATAAAAGAATGATCTTTAATTTTAAGGCAGGTGCAAGACGTAATCAGAAAATCCGCACAAAAACATAAATGTGAAAATCGGGCCAAGGTCCTATCCACACATTTTGGCCGTTAAAAGTACTGAGCTTAAAATGAGGAGCAAGTTGTTGATATATACAATACCATCGCCATATATTTTTGTACCTATTCACTGGCACACCAATCAATATTATGGAGCACTTCCACTATAGCTAGAGGGCTGATATTCGGTATGCAGGTAGATCTGGGAGAATAAGTAAGTAAAGGAATATGAAAGTGGGCACTTTTTATCTAAAGGGACTAGGGTTTCTCCTTGTTTGTACGGGCCACTTCCACTAGAGAGCTAGAAGATGGTATACAAGTAGGCCTTGGAGAATAAATGATCAGAACAATCTGAAAACGGGCACTGTTCATCTAGGGTGTCCTCTGTAGGGATCATTTCCACTATAGGTAGAGAGCTGAAGTTCAATATAGCCCAAAGGTCTGTAAAAGTAGTCAGATTCTCACGATAACATAAATGTGCGAATAAGGCCAAGTTCCTATCCAAAAATTTCGGCCGTTAAAAGAACTGAACTCAAAATAAGCACCCAGTTCTTCATGTGTACAATACCATCCCATTTTCAGGCAACTTGCTAGTTTGGTAAAATTTTTCCTATATGAGGGAGTTAAAAAAAATTGTTAAGCCATCAAGTTGCCCCATAATATTGATGAGTGTGTCAAGGAATAAGTACTAAAATATGCACTTTTTATACCTACATATCTCGGGAAGCTTTTACGGTAAGACTTTTTAAAAGGAAATTTTTTAAAGGATTGGGTTAAGAAAATTGAAAAGAAAAAACAAAGGAAATTAGCAAAAGTGAATAAAATATTTATTTGGGCCGGTAAATAAATGCCTGCCATTTACTTCTTTAAAATTATTTCATGTAAATGTTGCCCGCGGCTACGCCGTAGAAGGTCCATCCGTGAGCTCCAATGTTTGCATACATTTTCTAGCATTGCGGCCGGTATCTCACCCATGACAGCTGTAATGTTGTCTTCCAGGGCTGGAATTGTGGCTAGCTTGTCCCTGTACACGAGAGACTTTACGTTTTCCCACAAAAAATAGTCAAAGCACACGATCTTGGCGCCCAATGGACTGCTCCAAATCATGAGATTAATTGCTCACCAAACTCGTGTGGCGTCTTGTTGAAACCACATGCCAACCAAGTCCCATTCCTCCATTTTGGGCAAAAAAAGTCGGCAATCATCGCAATCATTGCTATGACCAATACTTGATGTATGACCAATGCAGGCTTCACTTACTGAAGACTCTCTGCATAGCCAGCCTTCGTCCAGACTCATGGATTTTCTCCATCACCAGCTTCACTTACTAAGGACTCTCTACAAAGCCGGCCTTTGGCAGGACTTAAGAATTTACCTGTAATCTGAATTTTATACGAAAAGTTCATAAAGCCTATAACTCGGAAAAAATGGATGGGTTTCCATTGCTTTTTTATTTTTCAATTTTCAATCTCCCTGTGTATTTTTTGTATCGGCGGGGTTCCGCTAAACTAAATTTGTGCCAGGTTTTCTGATAGAGACTAACCAGAATACCTTAATAAGCGAAAACAAAATTAAATTACTAAAAGAACAACGTTTCCCAAAAGAGCGAAATAATGTTTGCCAAAACTGGAAAATCCAAATCTGAAAAACCTAAAAATAATTTAAGTTCCAAAATATTTAAGTACATAAATCTTAAAAAAAAACTAACTGCCATAAAGAAGAAACCAAAAACAAATTTCGACATATTTTGGAATTTAACGACAAATTTTACCCAAAGGCTGAAAGTGCACCGAAAGCTCAACATTTTTTTTCAAATATTCGAAATTTTTTCAAAAATCCAATTCCGCTATTGTCTACAATTCGCCTGAAAAATGAGAATTTATAAATTAATTATACACGCTTTAAGGTCTTAAATACAAAAATTTTTATTTTCTAAATATTTTTATTCACTCGATGTTTCGTTACGCCTTTGGGTAGCGTCATCAGGTAATAAAATAAATTTTTTTTGTATTAGCTATTACTTGTTTCATTTAAATTCACTATTTTTGGTATTCATGAGATTTTTTCAACACTGCGATGTAAACAAAACCATGAAGAAAACCAAGCTAAACGAATCCATTGTAAGGTGTTTTTCAGAAAAACTTGTTTACATCTTTTCAGGAATTAAAAAAGTATACGAGTCGCCCGGTGGCAATTTTGCAACTAAGTGTTCACATAATATTGTAATGTCAGCCCTAAAGTATGTGATGGTTTTTAACACAAACATTCAACCTTCTTTCAAGTACTTTAAACATTTGTTTTAAAATAAATCTATTAAATTTCTTAAAGGCGTTAAATAATATTAGCGGATGTAAAGGAAACTTTGTTAATAACAAATATGTTTTTTGTATAAGCCCTAGTTAAAATTAGGACTCTAAAGTGCTGATTATAGCTAAAATAGTTAATACAAACTCTATAATAATATAAAAAGAGTTGGGATTAAAAAATTTGCTAAAAATTAATTATTTTATTTTTTAATACGAGTATAAAAAAATTCTTCTTAAAACTTTGTAAAGATCCAAGAAAATCATATCATATTTTCGGTGGGCCTGGAGTCATTGGACGTTGCTGTTCATAAATGTTAAATGCAATCATTTCTAACCTATACAAACCACCGTAGACTTAATTCATATTTAATTTGTTTTTTTTTTTTTTCAACATAAAACACGCATCTAATATTTACAAAATATTAAAATTTGAATTTTTTTTACCGAAAGCAGGTAATGCATATGTATATTATTAGCCGTATATTGTAATAAACAAAACACTTGACAACGCCTTTGGCGTGTCTGCAGTGCAATTAAGACCAGCTAAAATCCTCAACCGAAAAAACTATAAAATGAAAAAAAAAACACACAGTAGAACACAGCAAAACATCCAAGTAACTACGCGCAGGCGCATTTACACGCAACAATCAAAAAGTAGTAAAAGAAAAATAAAAAAAGCAATGAAATATACGACTAGTTAAGGTCTAGGTCGTAATTTCCTCAGACTGTTTGTTGTGTGGGGACAGACAGACCGACATTTAGCAAAAATGTTTTTAGTCTTGATTTTGTTTTGTTTGTTCGTTTACTCTCTACTTAGCTTTTTAACAAGCAAGCAACATATGTAAAAGCACTAGGACTTATAGTCGCAAGCAAATGTGAAGGATTTTATTTAAAAAAATCCAAATTATCAAATGATCATATTTGTTTTTGTTTTCCAGCTTTCCTTTGAAGTACTCGTAATTTAGGAGTGGAAGTATGCAAAGGGTAACGAATTAGAAATAAATACTGAAGTAGTTCTACAGCGTTATAGGGGAGGCTAGTTGGTAGTGTGCTAGTATATCAGTCCGGGGTCGTGGGTTTAATTCCTACTAAAGACTCTGGTCTAAAGGCCTATGTATGTTAATATGCTCGGCAATTTAAACTAGCATATAATTTATAATTTTTAAATAAATAAAATAAAAAAGATAATAAAAGCAGCACTAATTTTAGAACCGTTCCGGTCTCATTTATTTTAATACTGATTTTTATTTAAATTTACTGCTCTTGAAGCATGTTTCACGGAGCTCTTCAGTCTTTTGAAAGCTCTTTTGATTTTTATTTGAAATTCTTTGTAGATGTTCTGTTATATTTTTTATATATATTAATATTGGGAAACTTCTTAGCATCATATAGCATTAGCACAATATACTTAACCATTTCTGTTAAAATTAATGAATGTTGATCTTAATTGTGATTTTAAAGCAAATATTATATAAATTTTTTAAAGTTAACTTTTAAATTTTTGTGAACAAACGACCGATATTAATATTGTTACGTCGTGTGTTACGTAATACTAATACTATTTAGTAATGATGCGTAGTATCTTTATTTAAGCTGCAAATATATAATATTCTATTTAAACCACAATTTAATAAGACTCGTTGAATAGAAAAATTGGAAAAGCTAAAACTTTTGGTCAATAAAAAATACTTGGCTGTGCGTGAAATAGGACTTATAGCGTAGCATCACAACTACATTGAAAAAGAAAACAAAGAAAAACTTCTTGGCCAGCACTTGGTTTTTACTGATTGCTTAAAGGTCTTCTTACGAAATTTAAGACAAGAAGGGACACATTTTAGTAGACTTTTCTGAGGGATGGCTTACGCTTATGAGGAATCACGGCTTTAACCTTTTCCAAAAGTGATATGGACAGTCATTTAAAAAAATCTTTTGCCAACAAGACAACGCCGTAACCCATATTAGCGGGAAACATAGAGTAAATATTGTGAAACGGCCGATCGTTTTATCTTTTCGGTTGAGTTTGTTGAAATAGACACTAAGTAGGCATTCCTCTCTACTTGCGTCTAATAACTTAACTTTTTTCATGATTCTTAAAATTATCGTAAATTAATAAAAAAAAAAATAACCGAAAGAACAAAAAACGAACTTAGGCCTCAATAAAATTATTCAATCATTTTCAAAAATATTAGTTTGACTAATTCGTTCAAATAATGAATTTTGACGCGCACGAAAATATAATGCTCGAATCTTCCCTTCGAGTGAATACTGAGTTTAAAGAAGACGAAATGAAGTTCTTTGAAATATTTAACATTGTTGAGTTAATCAGTATTTCCGAATTTTTTATGTAAATCTATTACGCTTCGTTCAGTTTTATTTCCCACTGTATATGTAGAAGATGTTTTAATTGCTCATTCTTCTGTAGTTTGTTACAAAGATGCGATGACGACTTTGAATTGTGTTTAATTGCTGGCAACAAAATATACGACAACAACTCGCCAATAAAACTGCAACAAAATACAAACAACAACAACAAAGCACAATTATGCAAATAACCCAACAAACCACAATCTGAATTCGAATTCTTAATTTTACTTAAACGTCAGAAGAAGTTTTCACAAAAATTTTTGACATCAACAATCATTGTCAAATTAGTGAGCAGCATAATAAGTGAATTTTAAAAATGCTTAAATTCTCTTTTATCGTTTTCATAATTACAAACTGCAATGAATCATGTTTTGAAAATATATTAAATTCTATTACTTGGTTCTGTTTGTTGTATAAAAGCATGAATATACTGTGAGCGATAAATATTCGGCTGTTGTAGAGAAAGTATGCATAAATGTAGTTTTGATAATGAAGGAAATAAAAAAATATATAAATTAAATACGGGAAGAAGGTCATTAAAGAATATAAAATCTGGATGAAAGATATTATCTTGTTAATCAATCATCTGCTAGATTCAAATGTGTAATTTAGAGTACAAGGGTTGGTTATTGTTTTTGTTTCTTAAAAAAGTGAAACAGAAACAAATAAATTCGAAACAAAGTGTTTAATTGCTTTTCGAAATATTCTCCCTTGATACATTCTTGCAATGCGCTCAAACCATTTCTGGAAACTTTTTTCCATTCGTAGAAACATGGTTTTGAAAGTCTTCAACAACTCATTGAGGCGGTGAAAATCGCTGTCCGTGCATTTTTTGTTTGACAGTGGGGAACACAAAAATGTCATTAGGCGATAAAACGAGTGAATACGGGCAATGAGACATTAATTCGATGTTATTCTTCTTCAAATATTAATGTGTTTGACGTGCTTTATGGCAGCTGCCATTGTTGTGATGCGGAATAATGCGACATTATTTGTACTTTTTCCTTATTTCATCGCAGACCGTTGGCAAACAAATTGTTGTATACCATTCGGCGTTAACAGTTCTTCGATTGTCTAATGAAATAATTGCTACGTGTCCAGTACAGCCAAAGAAAGAAGCGATTATTTTCTTGCTCCGTGAAGGAACAACTTTAGTGAGATTGGGTTCATCGTTAAACACCCAAACAGTAGACTAGTGTTTGGTTTCAGGATCATACGAATATATCCAAGTTTCGTCTTCTGTAACAATGTTGTATATAGATTTTGAACGTCCTCGGTCGAATTTGTTCCACATTTCCTGGCACCAATCAACACGAACCTTCTTTTTTGCGCTTCGGTCAATCAGAAATCCATCTGGAACATATCTTTGTCGTACCTAAATTCAGTTCATGCCAAATCGATTGTATTGCACTATGCGATATCCTAAGTGACGCGTCTAACTGTCTGTAAGTCACATGCCGATCTTCTTTAATCATGTTGCGCACAGCACCGATGTTTGTTTGAATTACAACCGATTTTGGCCGACCTTCTCTACATTCATCACTGACGGACCCACGATCATGACGCAATTCTGCGAACCAATTTTAAACAGCCTTCTCCGCAAATCATCCAACGTAAGCCTTTTCGAATCATTTACATTTTTGCACAAACTTGATTCTTTTAAACGTTCACTATCAACAACTTACCCAGTCAATTTCTAAATTGCCACTGGCTTCGCCATAACAAACGTCAATGTGCACAAATACAGTGGTGCCACAACTCATTTACCCCACCTATTGTTCGATTGTAAAAACGTTAAAGGCAACCCTCGTATTTTCCGAAATTGAGCCATAAATTTCTTAAGTATGTCAAAGTATATTGGTCAAACTTTGTATCGATGTTATTATTACATAAATGATTAATTATTTTTCTTAATTTTAATTAATTAAACAAAAGTGTTTCTGTAAATTACACTATTCAGCAAATTTTCAACTTTTTATTTTATCTAAATCACATTATGCGATTATTATTCTTTGCCGTTGATATAATAAAAATACGTTAATAAACACTTTATATCACATCCCAATTTCCAGATAAACAGCCATATCCTAAATCACGAATTTATCACAAATTTATTCATTATTTTTTACGTCCGCCACAATAGCAACGCCGAAAATGAAAATAAGGGGATTTTAGCATATTTTTGGGAATTACTGGCAATACTACTAAAAAATTAATTTAATGGACTTCCATGAGATTTGGTCAGTACCAAGAGATTAATTTCATCTCAACTGAATGGATATGATCTAAAATGAAAATAAAAAATTAAAATAATTTTTTTTTTAGGAAAATCGATTAAATATACGAAGGCAATACATTGCGGGTTTCTTTTATTCCTGGAAACTAGGCAGTATCACGCTTTAAGCTATGTGCCATATGAAAGCAAATCATTCACACTGAACGTGCAAACAATTCACGGAACATACTGCAGCCGATTTTATAGTACACGGTGTCTGGTAGCAGATTATTTTTTTCAAACATAAATAAAAAACCTAATAATTGACACAAAGTTTTATTAAGAGCATTTAACGATAGAATAGAAATGCGGATTTTATTTTTTAAAGAGTATGTCATCCAGATGTCTTCCGCCGAGTTGAACACATTGTTAGATCGGGCGACTTCGGTGGCCATGCGATGTCCCCAAAGCGACTGATCAGTTTTTGGGGGAAATTTTTCCGAAGCAAATTCATCGAAGCTCCGGCTGTGTGTGCAGTCGCCCCATCCTGTTGAAACCACGGTTGTGAAGACTACGATGGATGTGCTTACTTGTTCGGCAAAAAGAATTCCGTAATCATGCGTCGGTAATTTTCACCGTTGACCATCGTCGCCTGGCCTCGAGAATTTTCGAAAAAAAAATGGTCCAATTATCTCATGCGTGGATAAGGCACACCAAACAGTTACCCTGGGGCAATACAGTGGGTTTTGATGTTTCAATCGAGAGTTGCGGGTTCTTGGAGACCAGTAATGGCAGTTTTGTTTATTCACGTGGCCGTTTAAGTCGCTCCAAAAATGGGATTTACAGAGCGAAAACACTCCAACATAGTTTCACAAACGCTTTCTATGCCATCAGACAAACAAAATACATACAGGCAAAATACACACCCGTATTCTCGTATTCTTCACGCAAAAGACCACGAACAAATGTTTCCCGGTTCTTCTGCCGACGCTCTTTCCATGTGCGATGAAATTTTTGGCTAGTCAAGACGTAGTGTAAGCTGACGCATTCGATTTCGTTAATACTACGAGTAAATTCGTTTTCAGAAATTTTACTTACATTTTAACAAAAATTATTGCCAGCGAATTTTCTGAAATATACAAAACTTCTCAAATTGTAAACGTCAGCAGTTTTACTCGTTTTCAAATTTCTATTTATAGAAGAAAGAAATGGAAAAGGAAGTTGAACTCGATTTCAAACCAAACCGAAATTAAAAGGGAAATAAATGCGTGCGTCTCATCTATCTACGTTGTTCAAACGATTTGAAATCGAAAATGATTTACATCGCATACCTGAGTATTTTACCTGAAATCACTTTTATGAAATTTTTTACAAGATTTACGCTTCATTTAGAGCAAAACTTGTTGATTTGTGTGTGTGTGTGTGTTTTTTTTTTTTTAAATTTTTTGTCTACAATGATAATTGAACGTAATTTGCATGCATTAGCGCCTCTATAATGTGATTAAGTCTTTTTTTTCATGAAACAATTGTTTGTAGTTTTTTGTTTTGATTTTATAAATAATTCATAAGCGGCTGTTCACTTGTTATTCAGATACACACATACATACAGACATATGATTCATTTGCCATTTATTATTGCAGTAGAAAGTCAGTTTTAGTCGGCAGCACTCTTAGTAGTTGTAGTTTTTATTTATATTCATTTTATAATATTTTAATTTGCGTAATTAGAAGAATGATAAGTGAAAATAAATTTGATTTGACATAGAATAAAAATGACGTTTAACTACTTGCTAAGGAAGAAGAAAGAGGACTGCTGAATTGAACTGCGTTTCAAGATAAAAATGATTTGTTTTTTTGTAAAAAGTTTTATAGCGATACCAATGTAGCTTCACAATAATTTAGGACGCATTAGAAACCCCCATAATAGGTTGTATTAGAGATGCCGTAAACTTCTTGAAGTGCCTTGATTGTTTCTGTTCACAAAACACACTTCACCAGAGTTGCATGGAAAATTTGACTCTATTAATTGTGCAATTAGGTACTAATTGAGACTGTCAGCTGGCAGGCACAAAGGTATGGCTTGCCGTAACTGGGTCTTCAAGGATTAAATAAGTTGAGCGGATAAAAGTTAACATTCTCTTATAAAAAATCCACAACCCACTGTGGAACAGCACACGCCAGGGATGCATGGCCAGGATGGTACATCATCTCTAGTATACATACGACCTCTGGATACCAGTCTATCTCCAGTTTTAATACAGACTTTATAAGGATGAATCAAGAAGCCTCGTCAGAGGCCTCGTAATTGGCCAAGGAAGGAATCCGGAATGTACTTCTAAGGCGTGGGACCGTGAGATTCCGATAAAAATAAAGTTAGGAAATTGATTTAATAAATGGACTGGAGGCTGCTGTGCAAAAACAAGCCCAGCTGTAAATGCAGTACAGTGAATTAATAGAAACAACAACCTAAACAATCATTATACACAATTTTTAAATCAAAAACGAATACTTGAAAATTAAACATATAACCCTTCCCACCCTCAGCCAGGAAGCAACAACACATCTAGTGATCAATCGTTAGCAGTAGAAAATATAAAAAAATTCCTCTAGTAAAATTTTATGCGAAATAAGTTCTTTAATATGACGTCGTATTTAAAACCATTTTAACAATTTACCAATCTATAAAACTTTACACTTTTAAAACTAATTCCTTCTTGTTCTACTTTCTATCTAATAAAACAAAAAAAAATCATTTCATTCATTTTATTGGTGATGAAACCAAAAAAATAATCGAACTTATTTGCCATTTTTCTAACGATAACACCAAAAACTATCCAAAGATGTAAGATGAAAAAAAATGAGATAGTAACTTCTTCCCAAAAATGTAGAAAGATGTTGACTTATGACCCTGTATAATTCTTAGGGGAAGATATTAACATCCACGCAAATTTAAGGTAGATGTTGGGTCAGTATAAAAAGTGAATATATTTTCAGCTACCACATCCTAATTGAGTAATCTAAATTGCATATGTGTGAAAAGGAAATCTTGTAACTCAATTAAAAATGTAATTGATTCAATTAAGGCGCTTGTGTGAACATACTACAAGTACTTACCTCGAATTTGTCCATAGGAACAAAGATTATTTGATATATTTATTGCTTTTTAAATTGCGACTAGATAAAGAATTTCTGTACTCCTGCCCGAGGATATGCTGCGAAGCATTAAACATTTCTAAAATGTTTCTGGGCAACTTCATTAACATTTTAATTGGCTCATCTTTTACACAAACTTGCATAAGCAAATATTTGTAAGAGAGTTTTGAAATGCAAAATAGGAAAGCAAACATGGTTAACAAATGTTGTTTTCGAATGAAATAATTACGGCTAAGTTAGTAACTATAAATAAAAAGAGCATGTCCAAACAAGAAACATACATCCCATCGTCGGTCGCCACCTAAAGGGAAAGCCATCATACTGCATGAACATATTTCCTTGTGAATGAATGTGTGTTAAAGCTAAATTTATCTTAACAATCAGCTTTTCAAGATTCACGAGCTGGTAAATAACAGGCTGGAAAAACATAAAATATTCAAAAGAATATGGCAGATAAGGAAAAAACGCGTAAATGTAAATTTCAATTATGTATTGCGAAGATAACATGTTGTTGTTGTTGTGCGCTGAAGGAACAATTCCTAACATGGTTGGTTGTGAATACAAGCGGTAACAATTTCAACATTCATTTCTTGCTGTGCACTACACTCCACAGAAGCCCTTAATTGGGTGGGGCGGGAGAGAGAAAATGGGCAAAACACTGGGCAGTTGTTTGCAAGAACTTCACTTTAATTACTAATTGCTATCATAGACTATTTATAAGAAAAATATTCTTGCTCTAGTAGGAGAAATAGCAGAGTTTGTGGAATAACACTTAAACGATTTCCCTTTTTAATAAACCAAACAACCAACCCGACCATCAACAACTGCAGCAGCTTTGATTTCAAGCCAACAAACAGAAGAACATTACTTAAGAAAATTGTAAGATGTGGAGGTAAGTAAGTAATATGCAACCATAATATGGCTTTGACTTTGGCTTTGGCTAAAAAGTTGTAATGCCATGACAATGACCTCTTTTTCCGTGCTTAGGATCTTCAAGGCCAATAACGAAGAATTATACATATTTGCTTCGCTTGCTGGCTGAATGGTTCGCAAGCAGCATGAAAAGGGAAAAAAGCAAACATACTCGTACCTACCTACCTACATCCGCAAGAAAACTAAGATTTTTCTGGTTTCTTTCTCATCAACTGCAACTCTCGAGTGTAATCAAACCAAACCAAAATAAAATGTCAGCCAGCTACCACCGCACGCAGTCTTCTGCAGTGCTGGTGTGTGTGCTGCCTTTTTCTTTTTAATACCTCGACCCCCTCCCTCAAATATGCTACCATCACTGGCATCATCATGTCTTCTTACACCAAATTACCTTTATTGACTCTTAGATGACTGCTGCTTAGTTTATGGTTCAGTTTGGTGTTTCGTTTACTTTCAGTACTTCAGTCAGTTAATGGGCTTGTTTGGCTCTCAACGAACATAAAAGACTTGCGCTGTGCGCTCACCATGTACGAGTACATTATTGACCAAAGTCATCGTCATCATTATCTGTTTTTGTGCTCTTCAGCCAGTCCATACCAATGCCCATCCAACCATCATGTACTGCACATTATTTTAAAATGCCCACTACCATTATCCCCAAAAAGGGGTAAGACTTTTAAATTTATTGTGCTTACAACACAAATATTTATTTGTAACCACAACAAAGAACAAGAAGACCTAACTAGCAAAATGCGTAAAAGGAAAAAAAAATTAAATTAAGGAAAAAACTTAAATCAAAACTAAAAATGGCAAATGCCTGCTTGCGTTGCAACAGAACAATAATTGTTGCCTTATCATTATCAAGATGCTACACGGTCGATTGTTGCCCAATAGAAAAATTATGCATGAGTTAAAATATAATTCAGATGTTTTTGTTACTTCAATGAATATTTTTATTGACACAAAAGCAGTTTTTTTTTTATAATGTAGGGGGGATATCGAAGCAGACCTATAATTTTATGGGTCTTTTTTCGACCCAAGACTGACTACCTTATTCTCATTCAAGTCTCGTGCTACCACTAGCATTTACTCTCGACTATATAATCATTTCAGACTTCGACGGAGTCTCTAGTTAATTGCTAACATTTATTTAAGGCTTAGGTCCTTCATTTCATTTATCAACTAATATTTAACATTCCCACACAATGTGCGCTACCCGTCCACCCGTTGCGATGTTTTATTGTCCATTTCTTCGGAATTCTTCCATTGGTCAATAAACACCGGAGTTCCTACAGAGATTAACCTCTCCATCTCTTGTTAGGCTTAATTGTCGGTCTCTATCTTTAAAAATTTACCCGTCCACCCATCGCGGAGCAGTCTTGTCCAACTCCTTCGGATTTCTTCCTTGGCCAATTAAATCCGATTTTTTCAGAGATTAACTTCTCCGCCTCCTGTCTGCACTTGTGGTTAGGGTTGTGGCTTTTATTATGAGCCTTCTCCCACTCACAGCGATTAGTGGTTGAAGTTGAAGTTGCAGTCGTATTCTATTTCATCACTTCCCCACTAAGCAACACGTGCAAACGATGAAACTTTATTAACGAAATGCGTGAGCGTTAGTGTGGATGTTACGCTGAGGTTCAAATCGGACTCACCATTTAGGGCCCAAAATCGAAACGAAGGGTTCGGTTCACAACCAGCCAACCCCTGTTCATTAGGACTTGTGACTACAAGATTTAACTGCCCCAGGGGATCAAAGTTAATGACCACAAAAATCGCCGTTTGGTCGCTTAGATTGTTGAAAATTCATATTTAGTCACAAAGAGAATACGCCAATGAGATCCAAAAAGTGTCAATGCATCCAAAAAACGTTACTGTTTGGTACTAATTTTGTGACAGTGGCATCATTGGTCCGTACTTTTTCAAAAAAAATTTCTGACCCGATTTAAGCGATTTAGACTTGGACATCATAATGCACATTCTGCATCAACGATTGAAGGATATGGTCGGTCATCTCCTGCGAAATTTGCGTTTAATTTGGCCCCACTAAACTTTATATTGTGGCCTATTTTGCAGTCGCATTTATACTCCAATAAACTGTAACTGACATATGGTCTCCAACCCAAGCCAAACTCAAATTCTATGCGGAAGAGTGTTTACAAATTGGACGTACCCGACTTTAAGAGTGTCAAACATTCAGTGTTGCAAGGCACCTGCAACAAAGTAATGCAAATCCACAAAGGTTTTAAGGTGTCTTCATCAAACTTCTGAATAACTTATCGCTACCGATTAATACACTTTTCAATGGCTACTATATACCGTCGGCTTTATTTGGAAGTAGCCAAGTAATCACTTGCTTTGTCTACCTATAGCTTTGCAGCAAAGTTACATGGGACTCTAGTGATTTTCTGGTTATGAGTATTAAAGTCCCTACTTGTAACACAGATGTCTCCAGTGCCAGAAATTTAATATAGTTTTTATTTTTTAGCAATTTAACTCGTTGCTTAATAATGGAAGTTTCTGCTTGTACCATTTAACAGACGTCAAAAATGTGCGCAGATTTAATGCACCAATTTTTGTTTGCAAAACCAATAAAATGAAACATACATATTTCCTAGTGGGTCTTCTACTATAAACATTGAGGATGTAAAAAAAAACAATTTCATATATTATGTCTTACTTACAACAATGTATTCTCTTCGAATGCTTTGTACTAAAGAGCGATGTTGCATTCTTTGACATGTTTTGATATTTGAAATGTTGAAAAGCTTTTTATAAACTCGAATAAATTTACACATAAATTAGGAGCGCCTTAAAATCGGGAAATTAAATAACATTTCTCTATTACACGATTACATATTCGATGGTGCTTACCAATAATTCTGATAACTTATATTGCCGCATAACTCGCGTAATGTTGAAACCTTACGTGATTCGTCTTAATCGAGAACTAGTAAACAGGTCTACATCAAAGAATTACTACTACACGTAAAAGAAACATGGTTGTGGCACAGTCACAACAACCATAATATGTTCTGCAGAATAATATATGGTTGAGACGAACACATTGTGGTTATTATTAAAATATTTTAAACCTTACTTTAGTTATAATAACACAGTTTTTTTAACATATAATTATTAAAATGATAATCATCCATAAAAATTTCTAAACAATGGGTTGATGGACTTAGAGCTAAAATCTTTTCACAGCACTTTTGTTAATTATAAAAAAAAAGCTGATAGTGATAAGAAACAAAATACTAGAAAATATGATATGAAACTAGCGAGTGAGCTATATTCGGCTGTGCCCTAAATCTTATATACTTTTCAAAAAGTGTGAACTACTAAAAATGTACTACCGTTTTTTTCCGG
Organism: Phania funesta; assembly: GCA_963932375.1. Lineage (NCBI taxonomy): Eukaryota > Metazoa > Arthropoda > Insecta > Diptera > Tachinidae > Phania > Phania funesta. The sequence continues at coordinate 80,785,950 of OZ010655.1, read as the reverse complement.
TGCAAAGGATTGTTTGCGATCTTTAATTTTGATCTCCGATTTCAATCGTCTTATTTTACATTTAAACTCGCCTTTTCGTTTTGATATAAGTATTTCGGTGTTTTTTCCACTCATTTAATTAGTTGTTCTTTTCTCTGAAAACTTACTAATTTTTGATAAGTTATCGATTATTGTTTTTCTGAGTTTTCGGTACAATTTCATCCATTGGGGTAAATTTTGTCGTTAAATTTTAAAAATATGGTGAAGTTTGTTTTTGTTTACTTTTTTTGTAAAAAGTAGATTTTTGGTCGATATAGATCTTATAGAACTTGAGTAACAGCGGTTTTGTTCAAATGGCAACGTTTTTCATTGTTTGAAAATGTTGTGTGAAACTGCAAAATTTTGGTGAAATTGGAAATTTAGTTTTGAAATTTAAAAATTTTTTTGAATTTTAGTTTTTGAATAAATTATTTGGTAAAACTAAAGATAAAATGTAGAAATTCCATATGTCGAATGTAGTTTACAAAATACCTTGTAACGAAAGTGATCAGAAGAGGTAAAATAAAGAATATGTGGGTACAACGAAAAATATGCTAGGGACAGGAATAGCCGGACATTAGTCGGGCCAAAGGTGTAGAAATTCAAATAAAACAGCTCTATCTTCCCATTGCTCTGAATTAAGTCACTATCCTAACTTTGCAAGTGCTTCAGTTTTAAATATTCAGAAGAATTATAAGCGACGTTATCTTTTAGAAATGTTGAGAATTTTTAAAACGCCAATATCATTTGATACATAAAATTGTTTTTACCCTTCAAAGTAATCCCCCTCAGATATACTGCACTTATACCAGCGTTTCTTCCCATCCTCGAAGCACTTCTGAAATGCCCTTTTCGCTATGGCCATCAGCTCGTTCTTCGATTCTGACTTAATCTCATCAATTGTGGCAAAACGCTTTCCTTTCATTGATCAGGGAATAAGAAAAAGTGAGCCAAATCTGGTGAAGCAGGTGGTTGAGGCATGATTAGGGTGTTGTTTTTGCCCAAAAAATCATATTCTTTGATCTATAATCGATAATCGATTGTACACAGCCCACGAAAATTCAAAATTCACATTTTCTTTTAAACAAACCATATATCTACATAAATGTAAGCTTATTTTTGGTGGAGACTTTTATTAAGACCTTAAGTGTGATTAAATTACGCACCTTATCAACATTATTAGTGTCTCAACTAATTTTGTATCCACTAAAACAAAGAATGCAATAGCAAAAAGTCAGAGTGGTGTCGACTTCCTTCTAACCCTGGAAAAAAAGGCAAGAAACTGAACTTGAAATATTCACTCCCCTATACCAATTGGCTTGAGTATTGGGTTAAATAGATCATGTTTACAGTTGACACAAAATTAGTAGCAAAGACACGTACAATGTTGAAAACGTTTGTAACGATATAGAAAATACATTCCATTCTACTAGTTGTCTAATAAAAAATTATAGCATTAAGTAAATTAATATCTTTCTATTCAGAAAGAAATAAAAGTTACAAATTTATTACACAGCTAGCAAAATGGAATGCTTTTTATATGTCGCTTCACACGTTTTCAACATTCTTTGTTTCTTTCTAGAAATTTTGTCCACTGTAAACATCATCTATTTATTTAATTACTTGATTTTCTTTGAATTTCTTATTTGGTTTAAAGAATTTCGGGCATAAGACATTTTTTTAAAAATTGGATAAAGGTTTACTGATCAGCTGGCTGGATAAGCAACCAGCGAAATGCGCATAGAGAGTAGCTTATTCACCCTCAACAATAAGTGGAGATTAAAAATAATTTATTTTATTTTATTTTTCCTTTTTATAAAAGAATAAAATCCCAAAAATTCTTTATTAATAATAACTACAGATCAACAAAGTTACGTCTTTACTTGCGATTTTTTTTTACAGTTCGAACGATTTTCAATAGATTTCTCTCTGCAAAAATTCAACGAAAATCTAAACACTTTTGTGGTGGAATAGTGTGAAACGGCCTTAAGATGCAGCCATCATAAATCACGGAAAAATAAAATTTAACCACAAAAAAGAAAATTACAGCTACGGAAACAGAACCAGACCAGACCTGACATGAAAAATGTTTGCATTTTGTTTTCCTTCTGATTGTGAAAAATTTTGTTTTAAATCTGTGTAAAATAGAATCTCCATCACTCCAAATTAAAGACAAAAAATAAACATTTGAATCTGAATGCAAACATTTATCTAAAATGAGCTGCGCTAATGGCCAGCTAAACGCCATCAATGATTTCCAATGAGTTGTATACTAAACAATAATGATGATAGATGAATAGCGTTTGGTAGATTAAATTAAACATTAATCTCATTGTCTGTCAATCTGTCCGTCTGGCAGATTTTTAGCTTGTCTTACAGTTGGGTCGTTATCTAAAACAGAACAAGTCGTCAGGTTGTTTGTCAGTCAAGTTTTATGCCTTAAAACTTTTAATTTAAGGGGTTTCAACCTTCATAAATTAAAATTATGAAGTATTTTTTATTATTAATTTTTATTTTTTTTATTGCATTTGTTATACGATTTTATGGTGCTAAAATCGTAAGATAAATAACTTTTAAAATAGAGTTAGAAGTCAGTCAGGTACTTTTAAAGTTATACACAGTTCGAAATGTTAGAGGAAGAATTTACAAAAAGTTTCGGAGATAAATTTTATACAATTTAATATTTAATGTTGCTATTTCATATCGATAGTGGTAGTTAGAAACCGAGTGCCAAAATGCTCGCAGATATTTAAAATAGGTGGAAAATCGAGAAAGGCCATTCATATAGTGGAGTCATAATTAAAATTTTTTTTTTAATACCTACGAGAAACTGTATCGATGCAACAACTAAATTGTTCCACAATTAGGACGAGTCGATGATGAACGCCGCCGTGCAAACATGACACTCTTTTGCCAGCAGACTCTCCAATTATTTCAGTGGTCAAATTCGAGATGAAAATTTTGTTAAGCAACCAGTCAACACCGCTGTCCGTGAAAGTGTTCAGGATTACCTAAAACAGTAGATTTCTCGTCGACAATTTAAAACATAGACTCTTTTCAACTTTAGCTTGGCGAATTTTGCCTCATATCTTGCGCCTGCGCTCATAGAACATGCAACTGACGCAGGAGTTAACATAAAATTAATGGAAAATCAAGCAAAATTGTAACATATGGGCTCGTGAACGGCGAGCATTACACATATGTAGTCCGGCAGTGGTCTTAACACCGGGTGAGAAACATGCGACCACCAACGCCGTTATACGCAGTTGTATAGGTAGACATTTTGGGACCATGGCTGCCTGTACCCTGGTACCAAACTCTTGTTAAGAGACACGGATCTATATAATCTCCTGCCTGCTGTGAATAGCTATTCTATTGACAGCTTGGGTTACAATGCTATGCCAAATTGATTGTGCACCTACATCTTCCCGCGATATGGGCCTAAACATAGTCTCTACGTGTACTTTCGAACATTAAAGGCTGGATCATATTATGGAAAATTGAAGATCTCCGATCCTCACGGGAGACATTTGAACGATGTCATTTAAAACACAAAACACACAGGTCTTTCAAACTTGTTTATTCCATTTCATCACCGACCTTTCCCTAATGGAAAACCATTTAGTTCTAGCATTTATGTTTAGAGGTAGTAACTTTGAAAGCAATTCTATAAAGAGTTATAAAGTTGGCAACCATATCTTAAACCTGCTCCACACCCAGCACTTTTACCCTGTAACTAGTTGCGAGTCCCTAAGAGCTTCTAAAGAGCTGAAGTAAACCCATATTTACCGAAATTGTTTCTGAATCTATTTGGTTGGCGTTTTGTGAGATGATAGCAAAATGGTACAGTGTGGAATTTAAATAGCTCAAGGTATTAGTATTAGAACCCACACAGATACGACCTAGAAAATTTGACTAGAACCAATACTAAAGACTGTCCTCGTAAATTTGGAATTCTTCTCATTATAGCCATTTTAGAACAAGTTGGTTTTCGCACTAGTTTTAAGCATCATTTGGAATTATAAAAAATATTGTTGAAATATTGTGTCCAGAGGAAGGAAATACGATATTCTCGATGCCCGCAAGACGATTAAAAATAAACTCTGGCGCGAACAAATATTTTTAAAATTTCTTGTTGTATTAAAAATATTTCAAAAATTGAACCTTCTTAATGAAACTTAAAAAAAATAGCCCAGCTTCGTCTGACACTTCCCTTTTTAATCGTGCTATGTGAGCGCAACAAGTCTTTGGGCAATTGGTCATAGATAGGGTGATCAAAGTATAGTTGAACTATCACCTTGCCTTCATTGTGGAGTACGTGCTTGGTTTGATCCATTAGAGAGATTCCTCCCCATAACACTGTATTAGGACTCTCACATCTACCATTCTCTTGTATCAAGCATCTGAAAATCACTCATCTTCTCATCTCTAAAATCAAATGCGGCAATCATCACCAAAAAAATTTCACTCTACACTAATCTGTGAACAATTTTCTGTCTCGGTTACTCAAGCCGATTCCTGGTTCCGCCTTGTGAATGATATTCGATTGATACGATGCGTGCTTGTCTGCGGAATTCGCACTTTATGTCTCTTAGCGATTTGCTTGTCTTCTAGTAAGCGATTTCTAACCGGTTGGTCACTTGCTCGATTACTAGTCACCTGGCGCCAGCTATTTTGTAAAGAGCAAGGGGTAGCGAATTACTCTCTGTGCACAGTCAGGCAGGCGTATGTAACCGTCTTTCCATAGTAGAATTCCGTTCGATCTTTGTCTTCTGGTTACACTTCGAGTCTCTTGAAATCGATTCTGGATCGCTCGTCGTGAAAAATTCAACTGCAGAGCTTCAATATTATGGCTCTAGTGGCGGTTTACCCACTTTAATAACTGTAACACGTTGGTAGCACGGCGAGGAACACAAGCCTGACGTACAAAATAAAGAAGTGGCCCCTAATTTTGTTTTGTGTATTTTGTAAAACTATTTAAGCAAAACAAAACAAACAAACAAAATTAATGTGTTGTAACAAAAAAGAAACACACTTCGTGTAACAGTTCAACGACCAATTCGATAACTCCAAGTTCAATTTAATAATAAAATTTATGCTAAAACACTCTATTTTAAACGCAAATTTTACACTAACTTGCATAAATTATAATGTCTCTTAATTAATTAATGAACCCCTAAACCAGAAAATTGCATTAAAATATTTATTCGATAACCAAATAATAAAAAATATATTGAATCATTCATAAATTCTTAAACACTTATAAATTGTTTTCGCTATTTCTTATTTATTTAATTTGAAGTAAATATTTGAATACCGTGTGTGTGAATATAATTTTCCTTGAAATTTCGAGATTGGATGGAAATAGGCGGGAAACTGGGGTTAAGAAACTATTAATTTTTTGGCATAGTGGAGCAGTACCACTCAGACAGAAAGTTGTTACTAGGAGATAAAATCAAAAAAATTATAGAAATCAGAGCTAAAAGTTGTTCGAAAATAAGCAGCAGATGTCATCGAACAGTTTACAACAGCTTTATTGCTTTCAAAGCATTTAATTTGCTATAAATAAATTTAGTATTTAAGTTAATTACAAAGTATGTAATTTATAATTAATAGATAAAAATAATGATCATAAGCTTAATTTCATGCTTGATTTTGTGTTAAATACTTTAAATATTTTTTCAGCCAAACAACATTCAAGAGCGGGCAAATATAGACACTGAAAGAAAACTTTTTGCAAAGATGTGCTTTGAATTTTTTTAATACAATTTCTGGCGGTATCCGAAAAAAATTTGGTCAGAATATTTAGAAAAATAAATGTGTCCTCAGGGAAGATAAATCTCAATAGTTTTAAAAAATAAACACAAAACGTCTAGGGATTTTATAGAGTCAGCGATGTAGATGAAGTGCGTATTTGGAAGGTGAGCAATGGGGTAGACTTCCTTCCCTCAAACGATTAAGAACTAAGATTTTCTCGTACAAAAAATTTTAAAATTTAGAACAATATTTTTTTTAATTTGAATATACATAATTGTGTTTCTTTTAAAATAAACAGCTCTTGAAAACTCGGACTGGCTGCCTGACTGGTGCTGACATATGAGCAGGTTTATTGCACAACATTAGCACATGGGCATAAAAAGTTTTGGAAAAGCTAGTCTTTATACACACTTCGCTGGAATTTTGTCACAAAAACCCATCTTAAATCACTGCCTACTCCATATAAATTGGCATAATCAAGGTGTAAATGCTAGCTGCGAAAGAGCAACAGCACAGAAAAAATACTGTTCTATGCTATAAATTCTACAAGTTCTTTTAATAATGCTTTTTGCTGTGCTGTGCTGTGCTGTTGAAAATGAATACAGTCCAGCAATAGCAAAAGCTATAATCAAAAACATTTGCTGTCACAAAACAGCACTTCGTCCTCGGTAATATATTTATGCTATTGCAAAAATACGGCAGCAACGCAAACAATACCAGCACCATTACGACAGCAAACACATTGACACTTTGTCAAATGGTACAGCAACCGTGCCTCGCACTAATAGGCAATTTTTAAACACACATAGTTCGATTTATTTATTTTTAAGTACCTGGAATTTTATTGTAATTTTTGTTTATCCTTTACATCTTTTTTTAGCTTATAACAATTTATGATAGGACAAAATCCACAAACAGCCACAGAAATAATTGTGATAATTATGCTATGATTTTCAATAGCACAAAAACAGCAAAAGCAATATCATAAATATTCCGACTCTGCTGCTCCTGTTCACAAATAAAATTTGTATTTTTTTATTTTGCTTTTAGCTTGCTGTCAAAAACTGATTGCAGCATTATTCTTGCTGTCATATTTGAACTGTGGCTTCTGCTATTGTATTTTATATACAAATCTTTATAGCAACATAAATAGCAATTGTCATATAGCACTATTATAAACTTACTTACTTTTAACATTTTTATTAATGGAAAATTTTCTTAATTAGTATCTAAGTGTATAAGTATCTAACTACTTAATCCATTCTATTTGTAGACAACGTTTGACTAATAAATTATATATTGCTCCAGACAAATTATATGCTAAAAAATTAATTTTTTTCGGAATGTCAGTCAGTGATTAGAAAAAATTCTAAAAAATCTCATTGAAATTCAGTTTGTGAAAGTGTTGTCAAGCGTTCTATGACAAAGGAAAAATTCGTAAACCAACAATTCTATTTTATTTACTCGATAAAATTAGAGGCGATAGTGCATAAATAGCGATTATTTTGTTGATATGAAATGTCAACATTCTCTCTTTCTGCTATTAATTTTAGATAGAATGAAGTGAAAGATATGAAAGAAAATAAAACAGATTCACATTCAATTTATGACACAAAAATTAAGTCACATTATTATTTCGTCTAAAGTTGACTTGACAAATAATCGAGTGCCACACAAACACTCCATGCAAATGCCTATCTACACTGTTCGTACTTACGTATGTATGCATGTATGTATGTCTGTATTTAATATATACCTACGACCATTTAGAAAGAAATTGTTTACACATATTTACTGCTCTGAGTAAAAGTAGCAACAACAATACCAGCGATATTTGTGACGTTTATTTTTTTTTTACTTTTAATAATAAATATTTCCATAAACATATTTAATCATATTATAAAAAAAAAAGCTTCTCGACTTTTCCAAAATATATTATTTGCGCTTACGAGGTTAATCTTAAAAGTCCCTTTGGAATTTTATTTATGGTTTCTGTGGTAGTTCGTGAATAACCGCATTTGTCTTAAAATCGAATTTTTTAAGAGAACCGAAAAAGCGTTTGAAACCACAAACAAACTGTTACGGACTTCTGTGTATGTATAGTAAAAATAACTTATGTCAACTAGACTTGGGTATTTTAGTTCATGAAAGATTCAGTTGATTGAACTAAATAAGTTTACTTAGTAGGAAAAAATAAATACCGTCAGCTTGCAGACGCTTGGCGTAACTGAGTGCACTGTCAGAATTTCTGGCTTATACGTCCACGTGGTCGCGGCCGGTAACAGGTTCCTGCCTCTGCTAGAAGTTTGGCTAAATAAGTTGTGCGGAGAGAAGTTATAATATTTCTCTACATTGGAGGGATGAATCATGAAGCCTCGCAATGGGCGGAGCGGTTAATCTCTGCAGAAACTACGGTTTTAGTTGGCCAAGGGAAGAATGCGAAAGAGATAGACACGACTGCCTCACGAGTGGTGGACGGGACAATCCTTAAAGGTACTTTTAAGGCGTTGGATCACGAGATTCCGAAAGGGATGGGCAATGAAGCCTTGAAAGAGGTAAATCTCAGTAGGAATTCTGAAGAGAAGGACAAGAAAACCTCGCAAGACGGGTCAGTCTCCAAAGATACTCCGACGGAAAAGACTTAGACGGTGGCGCACATTGTGTGTGAATGTCCGTCACTGGCTAGCATAAGGCTTAGGATCGCGAGCAGACACTGTGTTAAATGTGAATGCCATCGTGATCCTAATCATTAGACAATTCTTATTAATTTACAAGAGATTACGTGATGAGGAAGAAAGTCGCTAATAATCAGACGACAGTCTGAAATCACTATAGTCGATAGTAAAGGCTAGTGGTAGCAGGAGACTTGATTGAGACAAAGGTAATAAATTCGAGGAAAGCGGTGTGCTTCGATATCCTCCCTACATTAAAAAAATAAATAAAACTACGAAATTTTTGCTAGATTTTTGTTAAAACTTTAATACCGTGCGCTAGGTTGTCTGATGAGAAGGCACAAGCAACTAGCGAAACGTATAGAGACTGGCTTATCCGCTAACATTAAATTTCTCGTGAATTTATTGTTCATTTACTACTTGGGAAATTAGAGCGATTGAATTCTATTAAGTAATTTTCGTTGAACAAAACTAATGAAGGCTTAAGATGCTAAAATACTTTCTGATGGAAATATGTTTAGAAATAACAACGCATATTTGCATGTTTGACTTACTTAACATTCGCAAGCAATCATATCTCGTTAGTGGTATAAAGAACAAAAAATGACACTGAAGATGGCACATAGCCGAAACCGGTTTGTCACCAAACCAAAATTTACTTATATAAAGCATTTTGTTGCAGGGCCAAAAAATAATTGTAAGGAAACAAATACCTGAAGACCAGTTGGCTTCTAATTTTAGTACAAACTTACTTGAGCAAAGAGCAACTTTAGGGAGGGGTTAAATTTACCGAAATCAATGAATCGGATGAACTAGTAGAATACCCCGGATGTACGAAGGGCTACAACTAAAACCAAGAAGCAGAAAAATACACGAGCAAAGAGTCAAAGCCGGTTGTAAGGGTTGTAGTCTTTCTCAGGTTATGTAGTTAACGTTTGGAATTTAGTAGCTAAACTGATTTAATCTTCGTCTTCTGATTACATCTCTTCTTAATTTAACGCTCTTCCTAAAAGCCTTTGGATTAATTGAAGTGTTTATCTCGCGCGGCCTTCACAAGCTGAGTTAATTACAAAACTTACTCCGTGAATACATTACACAAATCGGCCCAAAACAATTTTTAACTGCGGCAAAATTAAGGTTTTTCCGCGAATGTTCAAATCAATCTTTCGAGTTATTGTTTGGTACTCACGATCATATAGATTTGCATAAAATTAACAAAATTATTATTATGTTGCAACAACGAAAACGAAATTCAGATCGGCAGCAAATTCGATACGCAAAGAAAAGTTTTACAGTGTTGCCAGCTAATAAAGAATAATATTAAATTCGATATTAATTTTTCGATCAGCACCCAAGATCGAACGCCGAATGCAACTCATAATAAGGGCCTGGAAATTCGTACCGAGCTCGTAGTTTCAAATCGAACTCGCTTATTCATGAAAACTAAAGGTATGTCCATTGCATGGCAATTGTATGATTTACATACTCATTTATACTTGTGGCTATACACACGCGCGTTCATATGTGTTCATTGAATGTCTGAGTTAAATCCACATGATTACAATGATGGTGAATAATGAATGAACTTACTGTCATTTATGTTTTTTTTTTTTTAATTCAGTTAATGGCGTACGGAAGTTTTTCTGGACACCAGAGATAAACCAAATTGCGAAATTTTTCGAAATTCTCTAGCACTGTGTAATAAAATAATAATAAAAAAAAATGAAGAACAACAAGATAATTTCGAATCAAGCACTTACATGTGTGTTCGCATATTCACTAATAGAATAGAATTTTTTAAGTTGAAAGATACACATTTAATGTTTCGTAGTCACTTACAATGTGTAATTTAACTTCGTTAAAAAATATTTAATTTTCATTTAAAACTGCTGCACAAACAATCTTTTAATGAAGTTTCATTTTCACTTGTCCTTCTAATTTCATTCGTAATGAAAATTGCGTTGTTACATGAATTTGTTTTTAATCGAATCAGATTTAAAGCTAAAGAAATTATATCACAATATTAAAAGACCCAGTTATACATTTTTTATTTAATTATTACACGTTACAACACCCAGTCCAATCATAAACGAAAATTCCATGTGAGAATTCTCATTTTACCCTTTTCTCCTATTTTGAACTCATTTTTCGCCGTTTTTTATCAACTGTGAAAGGAGAAAAAAATCGGCGGGGTATTAGGTAGGTATTATCAATGACAAAATATGGGAAAATATAAACAAACAAGAGATATTCTTGATTCTTGATTTAATATTCCGATAGGGTGTTATGATGTAGATTTTTGGAACGAATTTCCGTCATCCCTTGTCGTTCTCTTTGGAACGAAAAATGGCACATAGCCGAAACCAAACCAAACTTGACAAGGGATGACGGATATTCTTGGGTAAAAAATTACAAATAAGTAGGTACTTCGCCACTTTATTGGCCTTATAGCGCGTGTATTTTTGACGAAGCACTTTGACGCGTTTGGCTGGAAAAAAAAACCAAAACAAAGTTTCGAAGAAAGTGCTGGAATTGGCTCTAAAACTAAACTCATTTGCCTCGTTGAATGAGATGACTTTGATGTGGATTAAGGGACGCATAGGCACAGCTAGGAATGCAGCAGCAAACGAAGTAGCAAAATGTGATGTGGATTGCTGTGCATCACATGGAGGGAGGCTACCACATGTAGACAGGCTCAAATGGAGCTTAAAGAGTCCCTCAGCAGGAAGGCCAGTAAAGTGCTTAGATATAATAGGGGCTACCTTGAGCTGGTTCACTGCGTTAATGTCACGGCATGGACACTTCAAATATCATCTGGCCAAGTTGAAAATCGTAGATGATACTTGCAGACTGTGCCTGGCAGAGGCTGAGACGGTGGCGCACATTGTGTATGAATATCCAGCACTGGCTAGCCATGGAGCAGATAAGCCTTAGACAAATGTTAGCAATCACAAGAGAGTGTTGACAGTGGACATGAGGAGTGTTGACAGTTATCAGTCGACAGTCTAAAATCACTATAATCAAAAGTAAAGGCTGTGGTTAGCACCAGATTCAAGGAAAGTAAGGTAGTCGTGAATGACAAATCGGTTGCCTGCAATCAATTTATAGACCGAAGGGGGTCGAAAAGGGACCCTTAAAGTAGGAGGTCGATGTACCCCCTACATTAAAAATAAAGGGGTCGAAGAAACAACATTTATAGCCGATATCGTGCCTATAACCTAATTAGAATGAAATCTTCGTTTGAAGGCGTGCTAATGAAGCCGTTTGCACTTAGCTTTTTTTGACGAAACGCCCTTTTTTAGACGATATTGTGCCACACTTAGTTACAACAAAATCCGAGATATATTGTGGAAAATATGCGGTTAACAAATATGACTTGCATGCTGTATTTAATTGAATGTTTTATTAGAAAAAAATTAATTAAGCCCTAAGCAAAGCCGCTGACATCGGATTTTGAATTTCCCTTTCTATTTTTTTTTTCTTATAAAATTTATAATTGTAGCAATGGTTTTTTAAGGCATTTTTTTATGCGCAATAAATTTCTGAGCTCTCGAAAAATACCATGAACTTACAATGACGACTTTTTAACGATTTAATAAAGCCCTTTTGACGATTTTTACCACAAGATCTGACGCTTTTTGACCAATTTGATCTGGCAGCTCTGAGTGGAACAAGGGTAGTCAGAGAGAAAGAGAGAGAGAGAGAGGAAGAAAAAATTCGAACTTTTGGAAATAGATTCATTTTAAATCCTTCCTTTTTCTCGATCCGCGTCTATTTCACTACTTTTTCAACAAGGGTTCGAACATTGGCATATGCTCATGATGAAAAATCAGACATAATTTTTTATTAAGCAAAACCGTTAAACCTACATCAACGCTAAGAGCGAACACACCAAAATTATTTAATACAAAACACTAAAATATCCCGCAAATTTACTGCCCGAATTCTCGATCTTAAACTTAGAATTTAGTTCTTAAAATCTTCACATCGCAGACATAATTCAACTGATGTATTATTTTATCGACTTAAATTGGAAGATATTTAAGTTTTTTTGTCTGCCCTCTATGTTCTATTTATCTTGTAAAGTGATCGCTAAGGCCCCCTGTTGAAAAAGTTTTTATTAACTCGCAACTTCCTTAAAATTGTTATGCCAACTGTTGATTTTATTAAATTTTAAATGATTTAATCTAGAAATTATTTCAATTCAAAACACGAAATAATTACTAAAAAATAAAAAAAAAGAATTTATAAACAATAAATGAATTAAATATTTTGAACTTGAGAAAACATATAAACAGGAAGTTGCCGAAAAAAAAACTGAAAAACCATTAAATAATTTCGTAAAAATGTAAATCAAATTACAGCAAACTCAGCGAGTTTAATTCGATTAAACCCGATATTGTAGGGATCATTGTAAAAATGTTGTTCCCCAAAATTTGTGTTTGTACACTGAAAATAATTCATGTGATATTTTAACATGAGAAATAATACCCATTGGTATAACTTTGCTTCCGCGTTTTGCCTATAGACCGCTTTTTAGGGAATTAACTTGAAAACTTTTAAGAGAACTTCATAATAAAAATAATTCAATGGGTGTCTGCAAGTTAAAGAGGGCAAAAAGCTTTCAAGCCAATGAATAATAGAGCGTAAATTTCGAGAAGATACAGAATTGAAGTATTGAGAGCCTCTCAGCAACAAATACCTGGGTATTATTGGGAAAGACATGATGATGTCTAGCGCCATGTAATCAAAAGTCAGGTAATACATTCACTGCTTCAAGGTCATGCCTCACATTAAGAGCAATCAGCAATGAACAAAATATGGGATTGTTTGGTAAAAAATTTTTTTTATTATTTGTTTTAAAAACATTTCAATCGCAAGTCACTACGACTTTATTACGATATCTATACCAAACAGTGACACATTAAGGATGCATATGTTTTCCGACAATCACATCAATTGCGACAATTATGACGATTAATAAGACCATCAATGACGTTCAACGCTACAGATGATTTTAATCGAATGCGCCGTACTCACTTGCTGGTACTAAATAACATATAAGCTGGGTATAGTCATTAACGTAGATCTTTAATAAATATACACTGTAAATTGAGCATAACTTTTTTAACCCCTTTCACACTATTATACAAGGGTTTAGATTTTCGCTGAATTTTTGCAGGGAGTAAAATACTGATAATCGGTCTGTCTGACTGTAAAAAAAGTCAAATGTTCTCTTTCATTGTTCGGCTACATTATCGCGCTTCTGTAAAAATGCAACCCTGATGACCCTGAAATGGCCCTAAAAAGCATTCAATTACTTTATATTACTTTATATAATCGTATAAATTTCAAACTACGTGTCACTAAGTCTATGCAACAATGGACATACGGCATGAACAATTTGTTATTTCCCGCGCATAGGGAAAATTAAATTGCCTAACAGGACCGTGCAACTTTACCCCTGCTTTTTCTAGTGGTGTTCTCTGAAGTCGTATTTTTATTCTTTATAAGCCTGAATTGGCCGATGCAGAGTTTACGAAACTTTGGATCTTTGAGATCGGTGCCACCTTCGAAAGCCGCCGCAGACATTTGAATGAAGGCCTTTTTCCACACACAATGGCATATATTGATCTCTCATATAAAACGAATTTCCTTAATATCTCACACACAATTTGTCTTTTTCTATTCTATCAACTAACCGCCTTTCTTGGATATACCTTTATTAACACGTTGAGTGCCACGCGGTTTAATAGCGAATTCCCCGTCAGCAATGCCAAAATATTGAAAATCGTTCTATGAAGAAAATGCGGCACAGAGTGGCAGAAAATAGCACGAAATTTGACCAAACAGGTTGTAACATTTTGTGACACTTGCGAGTGACAACCATTTTTTATGTTTACCTTGTTTCAATAAAATTCATTAAAGTTTTCTGAAAAAATGTTCAATTTTTACCTTTATTATCATATTTTACACTGTCAGTCACCGGTGACTGACACGGTCTAAACGGAAAGGTCGGTGTCAGTCACCGGTGACTGACGTGGCACTCAACGTGTTAATAGCAAACTAGATACAAGTGTTTTCAAAGAGAACATGGATTTTTCGCAGTGTAGAACAGATTTAAAACCAATTAAACTTTATTTTAACATAAATAATCAGAAACACGTGATTTTTTTAAATGTTTGATTTTATAGTTAAGTGCTTAATTTAAATATATAAAACACGTCTTATTGTTAAATATTGTTTTTGTTTTATATATTTGCATTTTAAAGTCTACGATTTGATTGTTCAGAAATATTATTGTTTCTTTTTTTTATTTGGCTCTTTTTAATTTATTAATGGTCAACCGAAACCGGCAGGCGGGTTTCAATTGTCATTATTTATTTGTATTTTATTAAAACAAGAATTGAGAATTTATAATCTCAAAATGTTTAAACAAATAATGAATTATTTTTTTAAATAAAGTTTCGTTTCGTAAAATTGTTTATTGCAAGCGTTTGCTGGCTGCTCATAAACTTTTAAATAAAGTATCCATGAGAGCTGTAATTTAAATTTAAAATTTGTCTAATTAATTTCCATATTATTTTCTAGGGGCAGCATTTATAATTAAGTATGAATATTTTATTAGCATATTAAAAAACAAACCTTTTGACCTAATAACAGTCACTTAGAACATGTGAAAACGCTCGTACTGTAATGAACCAGCATGAAAATACACGAATAACTTGCAAATTAAAATGTTAATTAAATTTACAAATAATACAACCGTTTGAAACGAAAAAAAATTTAAATACAAATTTACTTTTCGAAAAAAGCAATAGACATACGAGTACATAGAACTACAACAAATAGACTTTGAAGCAGGGATGGGCAATTACGAAGACGAACAAACTTGGATACTGAGCGAAACAAAAATTAAGAACAAACAAGCGATGACACAACGTTATTATAGGAAGGGTAAAGATTGTTTTATTTTCTTTAGTCTAAAAGGCCAGCTGGAGTACATGCAAAAGTGAGAGCAACTTAAAGTAACGCGCATAGACTATGCTCTGCTTTAAAGAAGGACATTAATTTTTAGGTGATTTCAGAAGCTAGGCCACGATTCCTACGCGACTCTCAGACTATTCATTATCCAAAGGAATACTGCAAATATATGTATGTCTGCACGCAAACATGATTTTGCCATGGTAACCAAAACTATATTATGTTTTCTACAACAATATTTTGTTGTGGTGTACATATTATGATGGTTATTTGGAAATTTCGTAAACATTCCTTTAGATGCGATAATCAAGTTATATTGTTTATATTTATTCATAAAATGGTTGAGTTGAACAATAATATTTTTAGTAAAATTCTAACCACAACCAAAGTATTTTAACTGCACAAAAATAATACGAGTACTACTTCTGATCAGTCACTTAAAATGGTGTCAAATGGTGTTTTATATTCATAAAATTTTAAATAGGGTTGTCAAATATTTTTAAACAATTAAGTCGTCTTGGCAAAATGGAAGGGTCTATTAAAAAGGAGCTCACGATCTGTCGCAATATGTAATATTTTATGTAAAATTCTGTTGGTATTTAATCAAAGTATGACTAAGATTCAATCATACAATAGTTGTTTTCGGAAAATGTTGTTCTCGAATGTGGTTAATTTAACCCTGTTTTTTAATAGTGTTTAAAGGGAGTGAACAATTATTTTAAAAAAATTATTAAAAGAATGAGTGTATTTGCCAAAATTTTATCTCTGTATGATGCTTCTAATAAAGGTCAGTACTGAGGTCGGAGAAACCCGCCCGTTATCTATCGAAGAAAAGAGTTTATAGTTAAAACACTCCTTCTGTCACTAATTTAAATAGTAGATTCTCAAAGAATGTGTTCGTTGTGTCATCCTCCCCAAGGCTTAAGCGACACAAAGGACAACTTATATGATTTACCTTCTCCCCAGCCCACGAAGAATAGTTCTGAAGAAAATGATCGGATAGAAAACTAATCAAAAGTCGAAGATCATTCCCAATCAAATCCAGGACTTTGTTGTTGGAGAAGGGATTAATCAAGGATTTAGACTGTCTCATAGCCGGATCAGTCACTTAACCATTGAAAAATAAACGCCACAAAATTACTTCGGTTGAAAAAGTGGAGTATCAAAGGCTCGCTGTAGAAAGAACCTTTAGTTGCCATCGAAAATTTCAAGAATTTTAAAATTCGTCTTCTAAAAAAGTAAAACTTTTTAATTTAATTTGAGAGCTCTTGACCGCATTTATGGTTTCAAGTTATATTGGAATCAAATGAACTAAGTTGCGGGTAACTTCGTGAGAGAATTTTCCCCACTCTTCCCGCAGAATTTTAATTAAAATACTTTGCTTTTTTATTTGTCTCCCATTAACTTTTCTATCCAAAATATCTCACAAATTCTGTAGAGGATAAATATCGAAAAGTTGTACGATGATTTTAGTTATTCAGATTGAACTTTCTCCACAATCGATATTTTCCATTGTTTCCATAAATATTGAATTTACTTTGGTAGCCCAATCACTTTTCAAATACTTCTCGACAATGTAGCTCATTTCTTCACATAAACTAGTTACTTCACATAACCCGAAGAAAAATAATTGAAAGACGTTATATCGCACAATATTGGTGGCCAAATGATCCGGTCAACATTTCGAGAAATAACGCTTTTCCAAAATGTTTCCTTTAATAAGTCGATTGTATGACGCGCTGCATTATATTGTCGAATTAATTGCTCGGATGAACTATTATCTTCACCGTAAATTGGACGTAACACAATTTAACATTTCCCAACTGTGCCACGAACATCGAAATAAATTTTCACAATTTGCAAAGGTTGTTCTCTACATGATAAAACGGGAAACCAAATTGAGCACACATGTTAATAGAGTTGCCAGATCTGATCACCGTATGATAGTTTAATCCCTAAAGGAAAATGGAACCTTAAAAAAACACCCCTTATAAGCTATAAAAATACAAGTTGAATTAAAACATACCAATACTTGTATTATAGTTTGTATTTATAATGACCAGAAAGTGTATTCGAAAAAGAAAAGTTAGTTTGCTGACTGAACAGTATGTGCACGATTTCAGATTAACGGAGCCAAATGCACGTGGGCACACTCACCTATTTATGGGTTTATTTATAGCTGGTTTTTTTTTGTTTTATTTATTTTAATTTTATTATTGTGTTAAATTTTAGTTTTTATTGTTCTCAATAAGTGCAATTCCCATTAAAGCTTTAATTAGTAAATGAAATTTTATTAATTTTGCTCATGGAGTTGTTCGATTGAAATACATTTTTTTATTCAAATACATTTTCTACAAAATCTTCTAAAATACGATTATTGCAAAATTATTAACATTCATTGTTTCAACAACCATTTTCGGTAAACATTTTGTTCTTGCAGCGTAAGAATTGAATCGAGGGATAGCAAGCAGTATTTCTTGAAAACTACCATCAAGAATCAACGCATTAAAGAATAATATAAGGTGTCCAAATATGACATCGGAAAGTGCCGGTAAAACTTAGAAACAAGTGCCGATGAGAACAAGATAGTTATATGGTCTGGGAGTAGCATTCCATCTCCTATACATAACGAAGGTTCCTGTTTTTACATGAAGAGCGTATTTTTGAACATATAACGGTTGGAAATTTCGACCTAGAACAGTACAAAATATTCGAGAGCATTCAGGAACATTCCAGATAATTAAATACTCTAGTTTGTTGTATCAAGTACCTGCTGGGGCGAATTCAGCTTAAGCTTCGGGAGAAGTATAACCGAAAACAAATAATTCTTAGATTTTTCCAAACCTTTTCCAGAACTGTCACTCTGCTTGTTAACGTGCCAACTCAAATATAATTTGGATTCGTCGCTGAATTACAGTTTTTCAAAGTTAGTGCAATCCTGTAACATTTTAATATAAAATCCCTGTCGATTAGCGTAATCAGTGTCGTTCAGCTCTTCAGTCAAATAAATTTTATGTTCCTTCAAAATTAACTGCAAAGGCGATGAGTGCTTAACTTTGTTTGCGGATTAATATAAGTTTTGGTAAGAGACTGGCACGTAAAAAGCGCGATGCGCCCTGAGTACGGGTTAATACCAATTGTATCCTTACAAAGTAGTGCGCGAATCTATCCGTACCCCGCACCTCTCCTTTATAATGCCCACATGCCTTTTCGGCCACCTTATAAGCAATTTCTATTTTGCTTTCCTGAAAGGAAAGGAAGAACTGAAAATATTTACGACCGAAAAATCTTGAATTAGAAATTCTTTTTCCTTCTGGTCTTGTTTTCCCCTAACCGTAACTTAAATCTCTATCAATCAATATCGGCGTAAAAAAAGGCAGACGATAAATCACATGAATATATATTCTTACGATTATATTTGTGTAAAACTTAATGGGTGAAAGTTTTGCTTTTATTTCTTCTGCGAAAAGTTGAATGAACTTAAATCGTTCTTGGTCAATAAAATTTGCCAAAAAAAAATCTACAAAAATCAATTTAAATTCATTTTTTTGGTCATTCAATTTCTTAAGCCTATTTCTTTTTTAAAAGCTATAGGGTGTTTTTTTATGTGCAGAGAACTTTTAGTTGAAATAAAATAAAGAAAAATGTTTTTAATGCACATAAAATTAAGTTTTTTTAAAGGATATTTTATTAAATTAATGCTCCAGTGTGATGGCGCCGAGGATAAGGCACCCCATGCATAATCGGGAGGATGGATAAAGCTTGACACTGTGTTCTTAGTGAATCAAAAAGTATTTCTTGGAATATTGACTTCCCCGTTTATCGGCGTTGTCTTGCGCCGAGTGTACTAGCGGCCACCAATTCCCCTATACGCACTTGTATAGATACCAATTGGCTATCTAGAACCTGATTCCACCTCTTGTCGAGGGGTTTGGAACTACCTATTCTCCTGCTGTCAATAGCTATTTTATTGGCAGCTTGCGTGGCAATGCAACGCCACATTGATCCTGCACCAGTATTTGTGTATAATCCAAAACCACCACGTGCACTCCCGAAGGAGCCTCATCAACAACCAGTCTAGTACTTGCGTCCCAGTAACTACTGGTTTCCATAGTACCAGTGTTTGTTTAGTTACTGGTCGAACTTAGTTAGTTGAAGCTTCTCCCGGTTTCAGACGCCAGACAACCTTCGGGGACTGGTTGCCCCATCTCCCCCGGTAGGAATACATCAAGGTGGCGCGATCATCATGAAGACACGCCTCTAGGAGAAGGATCTTGTAGACACCTCATACTGAGATGTTTAAAAAACCGTATTGCAAAAATGATGCAGAGTTGCTCGAACAATCGCTCTGACGGTACTTACGACCGCCATAAAATGCAACTAATGCGCGATAAGTTTTTAGAAGCGAACCTTGCGTTTCAAAAAAACTTGAATAATTTCGCCACGTTGCTTTGGTTTGAGATCGTTCATAATTATTGCTAGACCAACTGAGAACTGTCAAATCTGTTGCCACAAAAAAACATTTTGCCAATTTAAAATTCTTCGCCTTCAAAAAAAAAAACACCTGACATATTAAAAATTAGATATTCAATTTCAGTCAAGTAACTTAATAAATTTTACCAAGGCAAAAATATGGGAAACATAGCGACTGGCTTTACAAGATGATTATGAAATTAATCAATTAAAAATTTAATCAGTTGTATTACCATATTTCAAACTGAAAGATGTTTTCAAACATAAATGCAGCTTTTGTAATTAATACATAGATACGAGTATACATATGTATGAGACATTTAAAAAAACAGCAAAACTTGTGAATAGAGAAAACAGAGAATTATGTTTGTGAAAGAACTTATTTTTACTGGATTAAAAACAAAAAGCAAATGGATACCTTTTAACTTAATTGTGACAAATGAATCACAAAGTGAAATAAAATTAAATTTGACAAATTAAAAAGTGGCTTCTTTTGAAGGTATAATTTGAATAGCCAGCCATTCATAGCTACATATCACACAAAGAGATTTCTCAAAGACCCGCCAAACAACTCATACACCCGTGTAGGAAGAAGAAACTCCTACACTCAAAAGCTCGTAACTCGGTACAATTAGTCGCAGTCTAAATATTTTGGCCTGTTCCTGTAACATGGCTTCTTGACTGGCCATGAATCTGTTAAGTCGTCCTACATTTTGCTGCTCGCAAAATGTAGGACTACTACTGTTGATGGTCGGTTCGTGTTCAAACAGTGTTGTTCGAATAATCTCCTGTAAATCGAAGTAATGTCGCAATATCTGTTTTCTAAAGTTTAATAGTATATATGTTCAGAATATGAATATTCGATATTATTCACATACATTTGGACTGAAACTTTTTTTTAACAACAAAGCTGTAGCAGCTACTTGATATTAATTTTTCCATTTTAGTACTATATTATTTGATTTGCTGGATTTTCCTTTTTACATAATAATTAGAATAATTAGCATTACTTTGAATTACCTGCAATTCCCCTGTGAACTTGCACTTTCCACACAAAAATTCGTTTCCGTAATTTATTTGCTTGCTTATAATTTATTTTTGTTTGTTCATAATAGTGAATTTATTATTTATAATAGTGAATTTATATATTTATAATAGTGAAAGCAAGTTAAGATTGCAAATCAGTATTCTTCAAATTCCCCCTACCTCTCTTTATTTGAAACACCGGCTACAGCAAGAAAACTTACACCGGTGTAAGTTAACATTTTAATTTTTAAACGCACTTTAGTTTGAAAAATTAAACAGAAATGTTTAATTTATATTCTAGACGTTTGACGTCTGGTCAGCTGATTATTAAAGATAAAATAAAAGTAAATATGCAAAAGAAGACGTCATGGACCGACTATTTTGATAACATGGCATATTTTTCTTTTATTTTTAATTTTCATAACTAATTATTTAGTTTTTGTTTTTTTGAGACAATAAATTTCCCACTCATACTTACAAATGGTGCCTTTTAGTTGTCAGTGCTATTCTAAATTGCAGGCCTAATTCGTATAAGGTATGTTTACGTGATACTTTTATGTTTATAAAACAAGGTGCTTAGCTCTCATGGTGTTTTCATTTCTGGAAAAAATGTAACATTTTATGCCCTTTTGTTACACTCAAATTATATTTACTTCCACAAAAGGTGTGTTCATTTTTAGATTTTACCCTTAATAACACCGAAGAGTATTGTTCCTTATGATCTGTATAAAATTAGAAATTATAAGGGTGTGTTAATTATGTTTCTCTTTAACAGGACAACATTTTACTTAAGAAACGAAAACGCCATTAGACGCGAGTAAGATGGTAAAGAGGTAACATAGCATTCCAATTAGTTACAAGAGCATTAAAAACACGTTTTATATTTGTGAAGGGATTTGAAATTAATTGAGGATATGCTTGTTTGAAAAACTGTTGTTATTTTAAACTGAAAAATTGCATTTATTACCGGAAAAAATATTTAGTTATCATTGAATATTCTAAAAATGTTTATTCAATTAAAATCCATACTATATACCAGGTCGCTTTAACCGCAGGATGCTTTATATATTATGTGAGTCTATTGTATACAATTATTTAAAAGAAGCCACCTATGATCGTCCTTAACACATTACTTTCGGGGTCTTTACATAATAATGGGATATATGGTACATTGCGTTACGCAGAAGTAAATTTAACCATAAATTAGTTTGAATTTAAATACCGGAAGAAATTTCTGTTCATCTTATTTACCGAAGTTTCCTTTTTGGTTGATCTGGTCGGCTATAAAAAATTAATTGAAATCAAATTGATCTGAACAAATGATTCATCTAATCTAATTAGTTTAAAAGAGAAAAAGTTCTGAGTTTATTATAATTTTTAGTTATCACAAAATCTAACAAATTTTTTTTCCTATCCATTATTATAAAGAACTACTAATTCATACAAAGCTTCTACACCAAAATCTATAAATAATTCCACCATTTATCCAGTAAAAGTGATTTATGGCCACTAGCTTTAGTTGAAGTTACCGGCCTGCACACATTGCTTTCTCAACATTTTGTTAAAAAATATATTTTTTTTTAAATTTGAATTACGGTTTTGGATAAAAATTTATCGCTTGTAAAAATATAATTGTCTTAAGCACTATTGTGAAAAAATAAAAAAAAAATTAATCACTCCTCCATGTTTTTATGCAACCACATTCTTTTTCTATTAATAACATTAAGTGGCATAACAATTCTCAATTTATTCCATTAAAAAAATAAAAATAACATCAATCTCAAAACATCTTCCCAGAAGCCAAGAGTTTTTTTTTTTGCATTTTGCTTGAAACAATTACAACCTGATATGGAATGTTTTCCTGAAAGCCAAACAAACACCTTCTTGGGAAAACGAACCAAGCCAAACCACCTTCTTTTGCAGAGTGTACTGTATTCTTTTTCTCAAAAGAAAACGATTAAGAAAATGTTATTAAAGGAATTTTCAATACCAAAGAAATTATAATGTACGAGTACGAGTGAGTGTGAAGCCACAGACTTACGAACACTAGAACATGCCAAAGTGAAAGATGCAGACAACAAGTTTCAACTATAAATAGCTTCGGCTATAAATGGCAAGATGGGGAGTATAAAGAAGTAAAAATAAAATCTAAGAGGCAACGAAAAAAAAACATCAGCTCACGACTTTCAAATAAGGTTTATTGGCAATTTTAAAACACTCTAGACCTTTTTGGACCTTTCTTTGCAACATAGAACAAACGCACAAACTTTGACTAAAATTAACATGAATAAAGAAACACAAAGAGCTAAAAGACATCATCAATATTATTGCGATAATATCAAGTGGAATTTTTTTTTAGTCTTAATATTTTTTCTTTTGCTATTGACTGGCTACACTAATAAAAAAATTAAATTATAACGTTTTTACGCCTAAAGATTATTTTTTTGTGGAAATGTTAAATTTATTTTAATTTTTATTAGAGGACTTAAAAGATTTTAAAATAGCAATAAAAAGCTGTATATGACATGAAAAGTATTTAAAGTTGCCAGACTAACCAAATACAAAAGCAGAAGAACAGTGTCTACGCGAAAATTATTTTCGATTACGGCAAGACCGTGTATTATTGAAGCAGTAGTTTATTGCAGGGTATTCCGGGTTTTCAAAGAGCAAAGCTTCTATTTATTATTATTAATGTATGGGGAAATATCGAAGCAGACGACTTACTTTCTGGGTCCCTTTTCGACCCCCATTTCGCTCCTCAAATTGATTTCAGGGAACCGATCCGTAATTACAACCACCTTACTTTCAATTGAGTCTCGTGCTAGCCCTAGCCTTTACTCTTGACTAAAGTGATTTCAGACTGTCGACTGGTAACTGTTGACACCCTTCCTCATCACGGAGTCTTTTGTAATTGCTAGCATTTGTCTAAGGCTTAGTTCCCCCATGGCATTCACATCTAACAAGTGTCTGCCCGTGGTCTTAAGCCTTATGCTAGCCAGTGCTGGACATTCACACACAATGTGCGCTACCGTCTCAGCCTCTTCCAGGCTCCTAGCTCATGGGAGTTATTGTGTATATTAACTCGAAAATAACACAGTGTGTCGAATGATTTTCTTTCAAATTGAATCTGCTAAACCTTGGTATTAATTAAGCTTGCATATGAAAATTTTTACACTGAACCAAATATCCCAGGTAATAACATTAAAATATACTGTCAAATAGCTATAATTAGTGATATAACTGCCTTCTTTGCAGATAATTCTGTTTTTGTTTTTTTAATATATTATTATAGCTGTTGTATAAAAATTTATAAATTCTGTAGTTTCTATTGCAAATTCTTCACTGAGCTTTAAAATTTTCATAAGAGAGCGTTAAGAAAACTTATATTATATATTAAACTGTACAAATCCGCAGTAATGTTATAATATTATAATAATGCTATATTGAAATGCTATCATGAAGTAAAGGCCTCTATAAACTTCCCAAAGCTCGTGCGGAAAATGCAAGTGCGGCACCGTTGCATGTACATATATATTTTATATATGGAATTTTTGATCTAAATAAAGTACCGGCTCCTTTTATTTGCGACATATCCACAATGATTTTTTTACAACCAGAACATTTTTCTTCTTTTTTTAGTTTGGAGGCAAAATGTTGAGCCGGTTTATGTCATTTAAAATATAAAATTAGAAATTATTCATTATTAAGTTATTCTCTCTAAGATTTGTTTTCTCTAAGTGTACTGACGAATTTTTTATTTAAATTTTATTTATAAAAAATCCCTAATCCACGCTGGAACAGCATATGCCAGAGATGCGTGGCCAAGAGGGTGATTGGTTTCTAGTATGCGAACTCTGGATACCTCGATCTCCAGTTTTAATACAGAATTACGCCTACATATAAAGCTCTGTGTGGTTGACATCATATTCTCCACTACAGGGATGAAACTGGAAGCTTCGCAAGATGCAGAGAGTTTAATCTCTAAAGAAACTGAGGTTTTAATCGGCCAAGGGAGGAATCCGGAAGAAATGGACAAGAACGCCAAGCGAGGGCTGGACGGGTTAATATTTAAAGGTACTTCGAAAGCGATGGACCGAGAGATTCCCACAGGAAAGTGCAATGAGGGCTCGCAGAAGGTGGAGAGGTTAATTCCTGTAGGAACTCCGGTGTTTATTGGCCAATGGAGGAATTCTGAACAGATGGACGATAAAACCTCACAAGAGGTGGGCGGGTCGGCCTTACGAGATATTCCTAAGGTAGAGCCTGAGACGGTAGTCACATTGTGTGAGAATTTACAGCACTGGCTAGCAATAGGCTTAAATTTTTTTATTTTTTGTAAAACAGGTAAAAGCGGATTTTCTATTCAACAATTTTCTTGACTTTTTACTTATGGTACTTTGTTAGCTTTACAAAAATGTACACTAGGTATAACATAAATATTCTTAGTACTTTATTCTTGTTTTTTTTTTCTTTTTTTGCTTTTGCCTGTGAGACAAAACACTGTGCGACGCTTCCTAGTATATGCATGAAATTAATTTACAAAAACAAAACACATTAATTTTTAATTTGGCTTCTCTTTAATTTCGTTCCTTTTTAAAAACAAAAACTGTGTATTAACAGTTATATTTGACGAAAATCTTAAAGAAAATGAAACAGAAAGATTAATCTTATTAGTCGTGTCGGGATTCTTGTTGTGAAGTGTAAAATCTTAAAAGGTGATAAAAAAAAATTAAAGTTTTCTTGATGTAAGTGATTAGTTTAATTTTTGCTAATATTCAGTAAATGAATATTTTTTTATTACTGCAAATCTTTTATAATAATAACATAAATAATAATACATAAGAAAGCACTAACCAACATCTAATCTCAGTCTATTTAACTATGGCTAGAAAGGCACTAAAATTCCTAGTTAAATAAGACTCGAAATTTCTGGAAAATAATACAGCTAAGCTAATACGAGAACATATCAAACAGCACTCACTACCTTCTTAGCAACAATAATTTCTAAGCCAAAAATGACACTATTTGTACAGTAAACTGATCCGATCTATAGGTATAAAGTAGTGACTAATTTCTTCCGTCGATTGGTGATATATTCAACTTGAAAATGTATCGCTTTAGTGACAATTTCGATTGATAATGTTTGCAGGTTTGTAATATCACTACTAAGGGACTAATCAAAATTTAACTCTCTGCTGGAATATGAAATATATAATTATTCGATCAAATGAAACGGGCTAAAAGCGCTATAAAACATTTGACTCTTTTGATTTTACGTTTGCTAAACAATTTTAACTTGATTCTATTCTGCAAAATTCTCTAAATTATTAACACTTTTCTATGAGTGAGTACGTGCAGTTTGCAAATATAAGAATTGGATTGCAATCTTTTTTTTTTAGCATAAAATAGGAAAATTGTTTGTAATGGCTAGAGGCTAGGAAAACCAGAATCTCTGTCCACGAAAAGCCATGAAAACAAACCTATTAAAAGAAGCAACAAACGTTAAGCCAAGCAAGAAACTCGTCTCATCACCACTGTCATTATTAACATTATCATTATTGCCATCGCCACCATCATTATTGTCAACTGAAAGAAGTACGAACGAAGTAAAGTAAATTGTAGTTAACATATTCTATCTATAATAACATTTATCTATTTTTATAAAACATTTTTTATGTTTGCAAGAATATGGCCTGGTCTGCTTGACTAACTGGCAGCTTGGTTGAACAGCATAAGTGTGTGAGTCTTCCTGAGTAGCAGTAGCCACTCGGTTTAGTTTAAAAACTGCTTTCATGTTAAAACAAAACCAACAACAAAAAATCTATGTATATTGTCATCAAAACCAACCACAATAACAAGCATTGAATTTTATTAAAAGTCTTCTTTTGCACTACATCATTACTCATCTTGTTGTTGTTGTTGTTGCTGTTACTTCTGTAAACTTAAAACTCAAACAGCAAGTCCAAAGATCCATAGAAAAAATATTGGTACTTGATGTCGTCGGCGAAAATGTTTTAAAGTTTTAAGTATCAAAGCGCAATAAGTATTTAATACAAACAACCACTTGATACGAGTACTAGAACTGTAAGTGCCCATCATTGGGCCAAACTCTTGACCACCAATAACTAACTGCCTCCAATCTTTTTGTATATTTTATTTTAACTATTATTATTGCTTTTTGTGTTGTTGTTGTTAATTTTTCTTTTTCCCTTTTTTGTTTGTATTGTCTTCTTAGACGATACACAAACTAAACATGGTCAGAATTGCAAATGATCAGCACAATATTTCTTTTTTTCCCTTCAACTGATTTTTTTCTTGCAACAACACCAACCGCTCCCTCCCTTGAGTTTTGCAAGAAATCAACTTGTTCTTGTAATATTTTTCGTTTAGGCAGCAGTGTCCGTCCATTTTGATTATCGATGGTGTTAATTTAGCGATTTTTTTTCTTTAAAAAGCTTTTCTTTGAAATTGTATATGGCACAAAGCCTTAAAAGATATGCATATTTGAGTATAAACGAGTTTAAAGAGTCGAAGCTGCTGAAATGTTCTATACTTCACCATCTGCGACAACCAATCAATTTTTGTAGGGCTTTTGGTAGTTTTCATTTCATTTTGTATTAAAATAGTTTATATAAGTAAATATATGTCTTAGATATCAATAGAATATATATAGGATAACATCGTTTGCCCATTTTTGACAATTAGCTGCTACTTATGTTAAACACGTTTATTTTAAACCATCTGTACATAAAACTAAAAATGTTACTATAAATATAGACCAATTCCCATTTGTTTAACGAAAGACACGCAGAAGAACATACATTAAATTTTGCAACAAGTCATTCCCAGTCACTTGTGGTAGCTAGTTTGCACTATCTCTAGTCCGAAACTTAAATTTGTTTCCTTACCGTTCAACAGCCCAGTGAAATCAGGAATAAGTGGTTGAAATTGCTACCGTTGAAGGATTTAGATAAATCTAAAATTTTTGGATATATCTAAGCAAAATTACAAAAATATAAATTTTAGTTCCGGCACACACAATTTTCATCTGTATTTATGTTAAAAAGATCGGTTGCACTGTATTCCCCAATGACCTACATTTTTTTCTATATAACGGGTGGAATTTTTAGGTATCATTTTCCGACGGATTAAATTGTTATACGGGATCTGGCACCTTTATTATCATTTGTGATCAGTTTGGTTTGTAAATTACATTTACCATGAAGAGAGAAACGCCAGGACAATGCTAGCACATTTTGCAAATCTGTTTCTAAAATCGTGGTTAAGTTCCTACTGTTTTATTCGAGTATACTGTTTAGTGATGAGGCGTATTTTCAGCTCAATTGGCATGATAATGAGCAAAACTGCCGTCTTTGGAGTGAGGTAATTCCACTAGAGATTCCCTGGGTTCTACTACATTCACAAAAATCTCCGTTTGGTGCGCTTTATGGGCCAGTGAAATTTTTATTCGTCCCAACTGTTGATGACTGGAAACATGTTTTTCCAACACAACGGCGTCATATGCCATCAGGTAATCGACTTTCTAAAGAACATTTAAGAACGTATTATTTCTCGAAATGGTTTAAAGTTAAGTCATTAGTTTACGCGAAATAACTAGCAACTTTTGACAAATTCGAAGATCATATGGTGCGGACCATATGATCTGAATACAGCCGCAAATGCTTTAAAAAGTACTTAAAAATCAGACTTACAAAATGTGCTATAGCCGAGAAACAACACTAATAGCATAACCATAAACCCAATTTCGTACTGGAAAAATTCCCTGTCTGAACTAATATGAAAAACTGACTAGAAATTGGAAAAATTAGTTCAACTAGTTTAAATGAAATTATTTTTGAATAAAAAAAGAGAATTAAAAGAAGGTTTCGCAAAATGTTCGGTACAGAGTGTTATTAGCATCAACAATTCTAAGTTTTCTTTGTTCAACTTTTCTCCATTTTAACAAGTAGGCAACACTTTATTCTGCAAGGAGAAAAAACCGACACTTTACAGCAAAAGTATCATCTATTCGCTTTGGTTTGTTTTTTTTGTCCGTTCTTGTAATTGCATACAAAAAAAAAGCCAGTAACAAAAAGAAGCCCCTCTCTTTAGCTTTGGGCATTTTAATACAATCGGATGATGTACTGGAATTATACAGTAGAGTCTAGTTTATACAGTGGAATCTAGTTTAAGACAACTCCAAAAATCATACTCGGAAATCGGGATGCATTATTTGGTTTAACTACACACAAACATTTTTTGAATATTTCATGATTTATTTTCTAATCGCTTATTTATTTTGAAAGACTGTTTAAGAAAACAAGATTTTTAAGTTCCAATTAAATGATGAACGAAAAGATATTTGAACTAAGCCTTACTGGAGTTACTGAGGTTAAACTGTTTGATTTTGACTTCAAACCAAACAACAAGAACCGCAAATAACCACTAAAACGAAGAAAAAAAAGAAGCCAAAAAGACAATAAGAAAATAAAAGAATCCAAAGTTGAAGAAGACAAAAATAGAAGAGATCAAATTATTGGCAATAAAAGCAATCACGTCGTGTGTTTAACATCAAAAGGAATGGTTGGTTGGTTGTTTGGTCAGTTAAATAAAGTAAACTAAACCGGTTTCTTCTTAAACTTTTTGTTTCAACTTCTCGCATTATTTTCGTCCACTTTTTTTTGCTCCTAATACACGTTACAAAAAGATGGTCGGTTATTTTTAGAAATAAATTTCAAATTCCGCACAAAAAGTAATAAATTATTGCAAATGTATGATAGACACACTCGCACTGAGCCAAAGAGATGGCAAGGAATATTGAAGATTTAATTTTATATCTGAAAGAAAAGCATTCCAAGAAATTATTAAAAACAAAGGGTTTGATTAAACTCTTTAAAGTTGATTCGTTTGGTTGAAGTTAATACTTGGTTGCCTTTTGAAGAACATTTTTGTTAGTAACAAAACGGTGAATAAATCTTTATTTCTTTGTAATAATTTTTATATGCTGTTGGTAAACGTAAATACATACTCGTACAATAACTTTGTCATTCATTTTGAAATGTATAATGGATTGTTGTAGAAATGGGCATTAGTCGATAGCATGCGTTGCTTTGTCTGTCCGTTGATATTTTTCGAAACAATATTGGGCCTGTAAATCGAGAAAACTGTGAAATAATTAATTATTGAATGTCGCTATGTAAAAACTGAGTCATTTAAAATATTTCATATTCAAAAATTAAAAAAAATTTCGAAATTCTGAGCTCAGAATATCAAATATTTGGTATCACATTTTTAAAAAGATTTGCCAAATGTCGACCCGGGTTTTAACCGGTTTCAAACTCAATTATACATTTTTGCAGCTGTTCGTTTTTCTAAAAAGCTGTTTTTTGAACGAAAAATATTCGACATAGATAGTTGGAACGCATTTGCGACATCCCTTGTTAAGTTTGGTTTGGAAACAAACCGGTTTTGGCTATGTGTCATTTTTCGATCTGACTCAGAACCGGTATGTCTCTAAATCAAACATGACAAGACATGAAAGAAATTCATTTCAAATATCCATAACCAAGGTATTTTAACTAACAAGAGTGAAGTTTTTGTTATTGTTTAATCAAAGTATGTCTAAAATCCAATCATAACATTTTTAATTTCTAACAAATTTTGCTCTCGCCTCTTGATGTTTAAAAGCGTAACCCGTTATATTTTAAAATTTAAAAATTTTTTTACAACGATTTTTGCAAAATGTTGAATAATCAATCACCACTTAACTAAATTTTTCATAGAAAAATGTATTTATCGGGCAATCGGAGGAAATATAGGATATCCCCTTCTAAACCGACTTAAAATAAATATTTTTCAGTTTTCTTAAGCATTTCCTCTCCGAATAGCTTGTGCTGCATTGACGCCTGATGGTAGTAATAAAAATGTACGTATAGAACAATGCCTTATTTTGCCGGAATCATCCCTTGTTTATAAATATTAAATGTTACAAATTACAAATTAGTATGTTTATGTAAAACCAGATGCGTAACACGAATTTGCAGAGTTGTTAAACAAACACTTGTCTTCCTTTCTAAAGCAAGTTATACAATTAAGTAATGAATAAATAATAATTGCCTAAGAAAACTAAGGCCGTGTAACGTTAAAAAACGCAGGGAAAATTGTTTGCCAAGTGGACAGTCATATCTCTGGCTTATCTGCACTAGCAAACCTACTAAAAATAAATCACTGTTACAAAACTCAAAATAATGATATTACCAAACAGATCCTTCTATAAAAAATAATTGTGTTGGACGAAGGCTTCAGAGATAACAATCTCAACTAACCAATTGCAGATCCTACAAAAGCAAGTAGCTCCACTTCAATATTTATCGATACCAACGACCAAATTCTTAATCTGACCAGTAGAACTCAATACAATTCAATATTCTGTTAAAAGAAGTATTTTGTTCTTTTGAAAAATTTTGTACAGAAAACATTAAAAAATGATCTAAAATTTTCCTATACAACACACGCATACATACATGTACGCATGTATGTACATATGTGTGTATTTTGGTTGGCTTCTAATTTTTCAATTTACAAAATGAATTCTTTAAAATCTTTAATGCTCCAGTTTTTGTATTTATAAAATATGTATCTGGTTTTGTTTAGGTAAAAAGTTCAAGTCTTCTTAAGCATAAAATAACCACAAATCGATCGATTTATTTATTTGGCCCAATCTTTGTAGTTTTCTTAATTCTTAGCACGTATTTTTTATTTTTTTTTTTTTTTAATTCAAACCACACGAAATTGAAATTTGCTAAATTTTTATTGCAAATATGTTCACCAAATAAAAATTGTCCTAGATTAGAAATTAATAGTATTTTAAACTTTTTCTTAGATTTTACGACCTGAACTAGGTACCAGAAGGTACATGCATACGTTCGTATATAATTTAAAGCAACAGATACATTTTGCAATAAAAAAAAACATCTTCAATAAAATAAACATTATGAAGAACAATAAAAAAGGAAAGACACTTCAAATAAATTCACCACATTCTAATTTATCTAGTGAATGTATTATACCGACCGGTCTTTAAATAAAACTTTTTAACAGACGATTAGAAATGTGTTTAAAATGAGAGGTATAGTTGCAAGCCGCTCGCGCGTGAGCTAGTGTGTGTGTGTGTGTGTGTGTATTTACTATGTATTAGAGAGCAAGAGATATTAGAAAAACTTTAATCAATATTATTAGATCAAATCAAATCAATCTCAACTGTTAGACTCCGCTCACTTTATTGGTACCAACAACAGATCGTACAAATACTACCGAAGTACATACATGTAGATATTTTAATTTAACAGCACCATAACATTAAGCCTCTTTTATGAAAGCAACAACAAAAACATAATCGTCGTACTATGTATAGAACAACCATTAAAAGCGTATGAGCCAGTGTTGCCGTTTTGTAAGTTTAAAATACATGGAAAAATTTACATTTATTTATCATATTTTTGTGATTTTGTATTATTTATAGGCCGCGACCTGATAGATCTATTGTGCAGCATCGTGCCCAGCTAAAACAATTCTATACTTTTTATACAGCTCGTAATCATTGTAGGCTTTATTTTAACTTAGTTGGCTGGAACTAGTATCCTACTGTCTAGATAGTAAGTCTGTGTCACTGCAGTGCAATCGCATAAAACATGTTCCAATGTTTCCTGTTCTTCTTCACAAAGTCTGCAGGAATCACTTTCTACTTGAATCACACACATTTTATCCATGTGATAGTTAAGTCTACAGAGTCCTGTTAACAGTTCAGTGTAGAGTTTCATATCATTTCTGCTGAGATTTAGAATATTTTTGACTACCGCATAATCCTTGGGCTCTCGTTTTCCCCCTTCACGTATTAGGTTATTAGTGAAGCTATTGTTTACCACACAGAAAATAATGTATACGCCTTTTTTACACAGATAGTCTTCCATTTCATTGACTTCATGTCCTGGTACTCTGATTAGAGTAACTAAATTCCTCGATGCTACGGTAGCGAGAAGTTTAAAGCAGTATGCCACTGATTTCAAAGTTGACTAACTGGCTGTTTGAATAAATTCATATTTTGGTCCCGCGACCTCTACCAAGGTTACACTATTTATAAACTTTGTGCAGTAAAATCAAAAAATGGGGTGACCCATTTAATAAATTGACCCACATTAGTTCCGAAATAATATATAGAAATTAATTATAAAACATAAACATGAAACGAACATTTTTGAAATAATTGAATATTTATTCAACTTGCTTCATTTATTTATTTTTTAATTTGAAATTTCAATATGACCCACCTTGATGATGTCTTATCTATCTTACCGTGTTCTTTTATAAAGCAAATATCGATAATGGCTATCTAAGTACGTTCGAAAGTCGGATTTTCGTTAAATTTACAGTATTTTCAATATACATATGTATGAACGAATGGATTGATTTAAAAAAATTGCGGAAAGATTTGGAAAAAAAAGAAGATAATCATCTTCTTATGATACCAACATATTTAGCATCACATCCCACGAAGTTTTCATCTTTGTAAAAATTGGCTTTGCCTTTTTATCCAGATTGGGTTCAATTGTGAGTCGAAAAGGGACCCAGAAAGTATGTGGTCTGCTTCGATATCCCCCCATACATTAATTTAAATTAAGTTATGAATTTTTCTTGAGCTTTTTTTAAATTAAATTTATTAAATTCTTAAATCTTGAAGGTCTTTTTTCATAAAAAACTTTTATTGCTTTCGATA
Source organism: Phania funesta (assembly GCA_963932375.1). Lineage (NCBI taxonomy): Eukaryota > Metazoa > Arthropoda > Insecta > Diptera > Tachinidae > Phania > Phania funesta. The sequence goes on along the minus strand of OZ010655.1, from coordinate 80,752,248 downwards.
TTTTGCTACTCCATTGTGTAGCATGATTTTCTTTCCTGATTTTTATAAAAAGGACCATCAATGTTGATGCTACTATTTCTTTAGAAACGTCTAACTATAAATCGGTCTTGACTAAATTGACATCACAAATCAAGGCGTCGTCATAGTGCGCAAAAATGTAAGGCACTTTCCAATGCCGGAATTCAGCTGGGATTTTATAAAAGCTACAAATAAACTAAACGTCGCATTTTAAAAAGCTGCCAGATTTTTATTAATTTCTCCATTGTAAAAAATATTAGACGTGATTATTTATTAGTCAGTTCGTCCTATGATCTATCTACCGACCATTCACCTACAAATGTTATTTTACAGGTCACTGCACATACTATGAAACACTTATTTCCTATCCAAATAAAAACACGAATCGTATCTAAGTATGTGAGGCCTCACTAAATAAATGAAATGAATAATCAATTCAAAATGAAAAATGAATTCGTAGCTTTAATTTCAAAGCTCAAACTAGGAGTAGAACTGTTTCTCGACAACACTGGAGCAAGTATATATGTATATAATTAAACATGTACTTAAAGAGAGACTTTTAACGTTAAAAAGCACTAATACGATTACAAAAACAATCATTAAATAGCCACCATATAGTCACACAAATCCACATACACACACTCGCATGCTCACTAACACTTGATTATGAATAAAGAATAACAGAAAGAAGAAAACCTGTGGCATTAAAAAATCACAACAATAAATTTATTTCGTTGCTATTCACCACTGACAGGGATATAAAAGCAGTTGAGCATCACTGCAACCATTCAAAGTGATTTTTGTTACTGACCGCAGTGCAACAACGAACAACAAAATCAAATTAATTATTTGATTTTCTATTCTTAATAAAAGAAAAAGACATTTAAGTTAAAGAATATTTATTTTTTTACTTAAAGAACAGTGGAAAGTTTTCTTTAACATATCCCGAAAATAGCTGAAAGAAAAATAGCGAACAAGTTTTGAATTGTGGTGCTTTTTCCCGAACAACGAAAAAACTAAAAAAAACTTTGTGATATTATTTTTTTAATTAAAAAAGTTGGTAGTCTTTGTTAAATTACGTTTCAAAGATTTTTAAAATTAATATTTCTTATAAATTAAAGTTTAGAGATTAAACAAAAAGTGCAAATTTTAAGGTAAGTTATTAAAATATGCAATTGTAAAGAGAGTTTTAAAAAAGTTTTCAATAAAATTGCCTTTTTCATAAATAGTTTTGATATTTCTTAAAAGATGAAATTTGTATGAAATTGTAATATTTTGCTTCTCGATTTATTTGAAAATTTATAACGATTAACGCCTCCTGTTTTGGCTAAAGTGATTTTTTTGTACAATTAATTTAAATACTTTTTCATAAAGTTTAAAAGTTTGTTCGATCGTTGCTAAAAACGATTGCTTTAATAATTTTTTGCAGTTTTCGAATATAAAAACTTCGTTAAGAAAATTTTTTGCAAATTTTAAAATTTTATGTTTGTTTTTATTTTATAAAACTCAACTCAATTTTAACTATAAAAAGTTCTGTATTAAATATTGTCTCAAGAGATTGCAAAAATTTTTTTAAAGTCCAGCCCTCCATTCAGCAGTATTTTTCAATCTTGTTAGTTTGAAAATTTTCAAATAACATTTTTTTTTTTGAATATTTTGTAAAAATAATTTTCTGAAAATTAATTTTTTATCGTTTCAAAGTTTATAATATTTTTTATAATATTTGCCAAAAATTTCTTGTTATTTTTTGTCACACAAAAAAACAAGAATATATTTCAACTGAAAATAATTACGAATATTCGTTAAAGTTTCGAAAACCCTATTTTTCGACAAAAATAACATAAATAAGTCGTTTTGAATCGGATCGAAAAAATATATTATTATAAATATTTTTAATGCAAGAAGTGCTATCGCAATAACATTAAATATTTAGTTATTAACTTATCTTAAAAAATAAAAAAGGTGTGTCTTTCGAAGAATAATTGTAACTTTAAAATTAAAAAAGGATTTCTTTTTAATACATTCGACATTTTCACGAAAACTGTTTATGTATTATTAGTTTTGCTATTTATCATGACTAAAAGCCACTATGTTTAACAAATATTAAACATAAATATGGCTTTTCTACTATCGAAATACAATATTTCTGAAAACAATGCCAACCATTTAAGGTGAAATAATTTCCTCAATTATGGAAAATATTCCATTTTCTAATTATACAATTTAAAAAAGTACACCTTATTTCACATAGCCTGCTAAAAAAAAAAGAAAACTAACTAGTTATGTTTCAGTATTCAGTAGTATGAAAGCCACTTAATTTTGAAAATATTTTTGAGGTATTTTCATGGACTGAAGATACTGATTGTTGCTGAAATTGTTGTAAATTGAAATGATTACATTTCGACATACTTTTTCAAATATGCACTAAACTTTTATTTGAAACTTATACTAAAAAAAATTAACTACTATTAACTATATTTGAGTTTTAAATTTTTTGACTGAAAAATAACGAGTTTTTTATTTTTTTATTGAAATATAAGAATTATTTTTGATTTTTTTTTTTGGTTATCAAATAACGATTATTTTTCATTATTTGCTAAGAAACAATAATACGTAAAGTTTTACGCTGTATACCCGCTACGTACGTAAGCGTAGAAAGAGCGTTTTTGGCATTCATATTCATTTTAAGCGATTCAAGCTGTAATTTGTTTTCAGAACTTCTGTTGTAAAACTTAATTCGAATAACGAATTCTAATTTAAATCCATAAATTTGAATTAAAACTTTTATGCTAATGATCTAAGCTTTTAGTCGAATCGTTTTTAACATAAACCTACCTACATCCAGCAATTTTTCAGAGTGCTAAAAATAGTTTTTTAAACCAAATTTTTAGTTATTCAGTTTAGGACTTAAGGTCAACTTATAATTCCCATCGAGCCTAATAAGCACCATAAGGCCTCGATCACGTTAATACACTTTAATTTAAGAATCCCCACTTTCATATTAATTTATAAATGTGGCACAATTTCTTTAACATTACTCAACTTTAGATCAGAAGAATATTTGACCTTTTAAAAAGTATGCAACATTTTTACGTTTTTTCTTAGCGCCTTTCTATATGCTTTATATAAAAGGTTGACATTTTTTATGCTTTTCCAATAGTCGTATACTTTTTTATAATAATTTGTTTGTGTTCTCCTCTAATAATTTTAATTAAACATTATGGCGTGTTACATATTTAAACTGTTTCTTTAGTCAGTTCGCTTACAAAGCAAATAATATTGAATTTCTATTTATTGGCCTTAAGCTAAAGCACACTTTAATTAGACATTAAATTGCTATTAAATAAAAATGTCTGATTTTTTTCATTTTAAAAGTAGACTTTTATTAACATTAGCTTGAAGGCAGTTGGAAAAAAAGACAGTTATCAATTTCATGTGAATTTATTGCCAATTTAACAATAAAAGGTAACATTGTTGGAAATTAATTTATTTCCTGCCAAAAGAAAATAACGCCACGCAACGCAAAACAAGGAACAGAACTGTTGTGCTACAAAAGACAAGCTGATTTTATATTAAAAAATAACGATGTATGCAAAGTGCTGCTCCTTATCCTCTGCAAAATCGCGGTGCGAAAATAACTCCATTTTAATTTAGTTGGATTAAGAAAAGAAAACAAATTTACCTAAACCTTGACATTGATTTTATTAATTAAAAAAACAAACAAACAAAAATATATTTGAGACCAACAAAACTTCAAATAATTACCAGTATGAAAACACACAACGAGAAAAAAATTAAACATTGACTACACTGGCAGAAAAAAGGGTTAATAAAAATAAAAGCGAGAAATAAACTTAATTAAAAATCTTTTTGTTTGCTTTCAATTTGGTATCTACTCTACTCTAGTTCGTACGAAAATATTTATTTAAACAAAACCTAAAACAGACACTATGTTTATAGAATATTTAATGATATTTTAGATAAATTGTAAACTGAAGCTCTGTTCGGCCATATTAATAATATTTATTTGTTTTAAAATATCATTTAAAATGAAATATTAACTGACAGTTTCAACTGAATGGAACTTTTAGCATTCATTTCATTCGAACAATTTATTTCGTTTTAATGTCAAACGTGTAAGATACCAAACCACTTAAAGGTTAAGCTAAACAAGTTCTGAACAGCTAGTCACTTTAATTTACAACGCAAAAGAGTCATTTATTTCAATTAGTGTTCGAGGGCGGTGGCAGAATTAGTCTGATATCTAATTAGCAAAGAAATACTTTCAACATACTCTTCTTTTAGCTTGATACACTTTTTTCGGATCCATTAATGTCGGATCGCACTATTGTTTGGACTGCACACGAGGAGGGAACATGAGATGAAACATATGGGATATTTCACTTGAAGCGGATATCCCCAAAAAATTGTTTCCCCAGAAATTCTTTAACTTTACACACAACTGTACTTTTAGTAGATATGAATGTGTGTACGAAATATTTTTTATGAGGTAGATTTACCAAATTACAGGGTGCTAAAGTGTTGCCGTTGTAGAATTTGAATATTTTTAAATTATTTTTTCGAACTAGAAAAAAACAGAAAAAATTAAGATGAGTTATTCACATAGGAAATTTATTGATCTTTTCAAAAGAATTACATTGGAGAAAAAGAATATTTATTTTTCATTTTGGAAAATTTTTAAATTAAAATTTTTCTAACTTCAACACTATATTTTTTTTTATTATTTTAAAGCCGAAATTAAGCTAGGATATCTTTATTATACTGTAAAAGTTTTGAAATGGAATATACATTAGTTAAAAGTTTGTATTGCATTTTTTTGCATAATTAGTTGAACACGAAAAAAAGTAGTTAGAACGAAAAATGACTCTGAAGATGGCACATAGCCGAAACCGCTTTGTCACCAAAACAAAATTGACTAGCCATGACGAAAATTCGTTTCAATAATCTACATCAAAATACCCTGTAGGAATATCAAATCAAGAATTAATCATAGATAACGTTAAATATGTGTTTTTCGGTGTATACTTCTTTTTAAAGCGCCATCCAGAGAGAAGATGACACATACATAGCCGAAATCGGTTTATCTCCAAACCAAACTTTAGAAGGAAATTTATTCCAAATATCTAATAACAAGCATACTATGTTCTCTAGAACAATAAATTATTGTGATAAGCATATTATGGTTATTTGTAAACATTTTAAACATTACTTTAGTTGCAATAAACAAGCTACTGATTATATTTAATCTTTAGCCATAAAAATTGCTACATGGTTACATTGAAAAATACAAAAATACAATTCTAACCAGAACAAAAGTATTTAAGCTATATAAAAATGTAATAAGACTTGCCATAAAATGTTATTAATAAATATAATATGTAGTATTGTTGTGCTGTTTTCTCAAAGTATGACGGTTTTATGGATTTAGTCGCCCGGTGCGTATTTCAGCCACTGCCAATCAGTAACATCATTTTTTATTGTTCTAAAAGGACCATAATATTATAATAATATGGTTGATTAAAAACTATATAATTCAAGTATTCAACACGTTTGCTCTTAAATTATGGTTACCTCAACTATGTTTTTTTATCTTTTCATGTAGCAGATAACAAATTCTGCACATCCTTTACACACTGGTCATTATTTTCTTATTCCATCGACTGCGCGCAATGAAAAAAAACATATGGTTGGGGCATGGTGACGACAACTATATTATGTTCATTAGAACCATTATGGGTATTTATATATACATACATAGTTCAATGGGACGTATGACTTTTACTGAAGTTCTAACTGCATAATAATTCTTAACAAAGTATGAATTTTAAGGTGCTGCGGACTGGGTTCGTATCTCAGATCGCTGCCAAATCAATAACAGGCTTTTTTCAATTTATTCATTCTATTCGCTAAATCGTTGGCGAAGTAAAATAATTAATAAAACGGCTATCGCGCTCGATCTAATAAAACCTGCTTCAATAAATGCGCCTACAAATAACACCAGGAGCGCAGCGACTCTGTCATAAAAAACATAACGACGAAATTGCCGAGTTTCTATTCCCTCCTTGATTTCACCAACTGTTTCCTCTAGTCTCGTCCAAAGAAGGTTACACAATATATTAAATTTTTTCATCAGTGTTACTTTTCTTAAAAAGAAAATAAGCAAAATCATACAACGCTTGTTATCAAAAAAAGTTTGTTCTCGAACTCAGTTGAATGCTTTTCTAAAATTCTACAATCATATAACTCAATCATAATATGGTTGCTCTTAAATTACCTCAACCTTGTTACAAGCAGATGAAATGTTTGATTTTTTTTCTGCAAAACCCATCCATTATATTTTTAAAATGTTCTTCAATTGGGTCGCTTGCTAAGATAGCGATCTTTACAGCTCGTACGATCAAATTTAAATAAATGTGCCCCCAGGCTTTTAAAACAAGAGTACTGTGTAAAAAGACATTCGCCATATTTTATTATACTTTTATCTCCTGACTCGGCTGTCAGAGGTAATTCTGGCATCTTACTGAAAATCTTAAAATTTTACTTCAATTTTTTTATGTTGAGTTGAAGCTAATTTTTTATTTCAACAAACTAGTGCTCTGAAAGTCTTGAAACTTTATGTGCTTTATCGAAATCTTTTACTTAACTTTCCTTACACTTTACACGAAACCTCATGTCAAAGCAAAATGAAAAAGTTAAGAAATTATAAATCTTTTCATAAAAAAATTCATAAATCACTTCCTATAAAAAGAAATTTGAAAAAAGAAATGCCACCACCAACTGCCAACCAACAAACAACTTGTTCATGAATCCATCCATCCCATCCAACTTCTTTAAAGGAACAAGTTCTTGTGAAAGATAAAACAACATTTCTGTAAGACAAAGTCATTGCACTTTAAGCATGAGTCTAAGTATCTGTTGTATTGATTATTTAATATAATTTTTTTTTTTTTTTAATTCAAGATGATTCTGCTTTTTCCTGTTCAATTCATTCCCATATAAAGTTTTTATGTTAAAAAAAAACGATTTTTAAACTTAAAAATGACGTTGCAAAAAAGCAAAACGGGGCAAACCTGTTTCAATGGTAGACGATTTAAGTTAGTAGCGTTTTAATCAAGTTATTCGCTGCCATGCGACATATTATCTTTTATTATATAACGGTTTTTTGCAATAAATAAATGTTGAAAAAATATACGGTCTAGTAAAAAAAACAAACAAAAAAAAATAGACGTTAAGTTGTCAAATGCGTCTGGACGCTTAAGAGACAAAAGACAAAAAAAATTAAGCGACAACTAGCCATTAAAAAGCAAATAAAGTTGAAGCGGTTTTCAAACACTGTAAAAAATTAAGCAGCGATATTTTGAATACAACTACAACAATAATAACAGAGAGAGAGAGAGAAATACTTAAGGTGTTTTCTTTTCAACAAAAAATGTCACCTTGTTAAAAGGTGGATTTATAAAATCTTTAGCCATCTCTCTAATCATGCTGTTTGTTATTTGAATAGAACGCTACATAAATTATCGAAAAATGGACCGCCTTGTTTCATATAGTTAATTGAATTTAAAGAAAATAAAGACAACTAAAAAAGCAAAAAAAAACTATTTATTTCAATAAATTGGATGACCAGTCTTAGTTTATTCGAAAAAAAAATCCATGCACTAAATAAATAAGCTACGTCTTAGATGTAGAAAAGTCATCTATTTTTCAGGACACAGTCTACCCTGCTAATCTGCGGGGGGCACATTACGCACTGCCTTCTTCCATTAGTAAGGACGAATTTTTTAGAAACAAATACACCACCCTTAAAGAGGGTAACAATTTTTTACGAAACAAACACCAAATTGCATTTTCTTTATAAAATTAAACAACTTTTTATAGAAAAGAAAACATAATTAAATTATAGATTTCAAATTTTATATAGAGAACTATGACATGCGTTTTCTTTGTATATAGTTTTTCGATCTTTTAAACTCTTTTCGTCCTGACTATAATTGCAAAATGAATGTTCTTCTTAATACAGGGCGTCTAAATCATTGCTGTAATAAAACCGTTGTTTCGTCGTAGGTAACAGCTGCTATACATTAGAGTTGCCACTTGCATGAAAAAAATAGTTCTCTTTCTATCAAAAAAAAAAAAATAAGGCAAAATAGTGGCATTTTATTCGACCTCTTTTTCTTTTTCTTGTGAGGTTTCCTGAAGTCCTAGGTTTACATTGCCAAAAAGCTATAATCGACCAATGCCCCCAAAGTCAAAATGAACCAGATCACCGTTCATTTCTAGCCGGATCTGTCTGGCAGAACGCTGTTATGTGCCCTACATAATTTCCTTAACACACCTCTCACACAATTTTGTGTATTTGTTGTTTTGTGTATTTGTTGTTGAGGTATACAAAACTGCTGGGCGAGCCGAGCTCTTAGCTTAAAATGTCTGTAATTAAATGCTTGTTTAGGTTTTTTTAATTGTGTTTTTTTTTAATTAGACTGTCATTTATGCGACATAATTCAATATAATATGACTAATATTATTTGGTAAATTTATTGTCACATCAGGGTTATCAAAATGATCCACAATCGTTTTTTATTACGCGTTTAAAATATAGTGACATTAATAATTTTAATTTCAATAATTTATAAAAATTTTCAAAAATTTACTTAACTTAATTATCACTTATTTGTTCTAAAAATACATTTAATTTTTAAATCAAATATATTTAATTCTGTTATAAACCACCTTTGTTGGCAAGCAAACAATATCGTTATTGACTGTAACAATTTCATAACATGACAGCGGCAAATAACACGATCAAGTCCAAATACTCAGCTTTTAAATATTGAAGAGAATAAAATTTGTTTAGAAACACTTTCGTTGCACTCATTCATCGCTTATCAAAGTTTACAAATTCAGCACATATTAGGTTTTATTACCCTTCTCCTGCTGTTACTCTGCTCCACTTCAAAATATTCAAGAATGCCCATTACCAATTTTTTCCTGCTTCAAATCGTTTAATTAAATCCACTTGATCTACTATATTGGAACCCATTGTTGCTGATGTCCACTGGTGGAACCGGCAACTTTTAATATTTCCCAGACAAAATACATTCATTCATACCTGCATTTGGGAGTTATCAATTCCTCTTATAACATTGCCCTACGCTTTGATATTTCTTTTAACTTTTTTTTACTCTTCTGCCACTTTTACTCCTTGAATTCCGCCCAACTCCCAAATAGCCAAGAATGCTCAAGAATTAAATCCATTTGATCTATTATATTGGAACACTCCCCGCTTGCCGGTGGCCACTGCTGAAACCGAAAGCAAATTTAGCTCACAATATTGCCCTACGTTTTGATATTGCTGTTGTTTTTTTTTTCTCATTTTAACTTTATGTTACTCTTCTCCTGCTTTTACTCCTTCCATTCTGCTCAATTCCAAAATAGCCAAGAATGCCAAATACCAATTTGTTCTCCTTCAAATCTTTTAATTAAATCCATTTGATCCATCATATTAGAATTCATTGCTGCTGGTGGCCACTGCTGGGACCGGCAAATTTTAATATCTCCCACACAAAATTGTTCACTACGATTAATAGTCAGGAATATTATCACTCCAAAAAGACCATAAAATAAAAACATTTTTGAAAATCTTTGTTGATCTTCATTTAATAGAACCACATTTGTTTGATCCATTCTTAACGACAAGAACTTAAGATACTCGAACGTTATTTGCGACCAACGAACTAATGTTTGCTTCTTATAGCTGAACTCTGTAGTGAAAAAGAATTTCTCAAACAAATAATATTTATAGTATACACTCACATGGAGGAAGAGTAGTTGTTAAAAGCTTTTTCCGAGAAAAAAAAAAGCTTACCAAAGTGCCGACTATGTTGTTGTTTAGTGCCAGTTATTTGTTTTGATGCTTTCACAGCATGACGTAACGTGCGTTAGCATGAATTTCAAAATTAACTGAAATGTAAAAACCAATGACGACTTAGAACTAGTTGTAAAATCCAATAATTTTGCGAACTCAATTCAAGCTGTTTCCCGCCCCACATTCAACAGCCGAATCCGATCGAAATGCGTATTTAATAAAAATGAAACTCATTATTGAGAGTCAAGTTCGGTCAACAAATTGTTTAACGCAGCCAAATTAAACAACTTTTAGCTTTTGCTTTCATAAAATCGCCAATTTTTACGAGTGGACCCGATTGCCACAAAGTGAACATCCATGCATAACACAGTTACCTTCACGGGATGTCTTTGGGTGCTTTCTGTAGGTCGAAGATAGCAGTAGCTTATTCCATCGGACCCAAAACGAATAATGCTTACTTCGTCTTTAATTTTTGTGTAATTTTTGAATCGAACGCTTAGAAAATCACTCTACAGAAAAATAATTTACAACTGCACTAAACATAAAATTGTTATAAAGGACGCACGAACGGATGAGCCCTTCATGAAGAACGTGTTATACGTAGGCTAGCAGGAACAAGTTCCCTTATTTCATTGAAGCAGATTCCGTCGTAACTTCAAATTAGACTTTTAAGCAAGCACCCATATAAAGGACGCCTTAAGATTACCGCATGATATTAATATGCCGCGAGAAAATTATGTAATTAACAGCCAACACATAAGAAGAAATCGTTTAATTGTTGCTGAAAGCTTTTAGTCAAAGAAAACTTTCAATAATAAACCAGATTAATATTGCTGAATAGCTTTCTTAAAGAACATTTCGAAAATAAAAAACGTTTCGATGCTTGCTGTGAAAGCTTTTTGTGATGGAAAACTTTCGCCATTAGTTGTGTTCATTTACTCTTTCAGCAGAAACTTGCAAATACTCAAAAATAAAAGAGGAAATTAACGTTTTACTAGCGAAAATGAAAGTATTTTGTTTTTTGAAGAGCACAATGTTGTTCCCGTTTTTTCAAATATTTAAGCAATTGTCACAGAAATGAAGTTGGCTAGAATTTATTTAACACATTAATTGGTACGGGGGCTGTAACGTGCCTTTAGAGAAGTAGACATCAATGTTGCCGCCGGCACAAAAACCGCACCAAACATTTTGATAATAAAGTTTTATCATTTGACGTGCTGCTCAATCGTGATACTTGCCATATCTATTTGGCGTCGTTGACTAAATTATAAACTTAAGTTGTGACAGGTACGATAAAATTGTGTCATATCATGTTTTTGTTCAATCGAAGTAGCGTCACACTATTGTGAATAAAATCAAAAGCTGAGCATCGATTTCATTGGTATATGGTCCGATTTATGTGGAACATATTTACACGCATAAAAGTAGTGGGAAGTTTGTCGTTTTCTACTTTTTAATGAATTACAAAAAACAATTTGTTTTTAATTTAGCTTGAACAATTTTTTTCCCCCAGAACTTACTCGGTATCTGTGAAAACTATTGAGCGTATTTTTTTGTTGTATCAGCACTTAGGGGATGACCCTTACTCACTCACTGCATCATACTCGAACTAGGATTTAAAATTTCCGACGCTGAAAGTGGCAGGAAAGACTTCTGCAGTGAGTTTATTCCACATACGAACAGTGCGGCTAAAAAACGAGTTATACGTTATACGTGTTATACGTACGTTAGCAAGAAAAAGTTCCCTAATTTCATTGAAGCAGATTCCGTTGTAGCTTGACATTAGATCTAATACATGGAATTTGTATTTCATTATCGGTCGGATGTAAGTGGTGGCAATAATAAGGGGATCAGATGGAGTAAAGTATTTCTTACACTATTTCAAGCTTTAGATTCTGTAATACCTACACAAAGGTATCGCTTGAGCAAATCATTTATATTGCGCATGGTGTCTCCAAGTTGCAAACTACTTGATCTATTACTGAATAAAACCAATGGCAAATGCTGCTACTATCTGCAAAAAGAATAGATAGGATTGGAAGTTCGACGTAGAAGGCCATTAAAAAGAGAATAAATAGTCTAGAAGAATGTACGGAGCCTCGCGGTATCCCTGAATTTATCTTGAACTCGTTTAGTAAAACCGCATATATCACAACTGGTATTGTACGATCCTTGGGAAAGCTTGGCATGAATCGCGAGAAATTCTTACCCACACTAAAGCAATAAGTTGTGACAATAGTACACTATGCCATCTCTGTCTAGCGACTTAGAAATCAATCAAGAGCTACTATTTTACCTTCGCCGAAATGGTGTAAGGAACGACACCATCTTTCCAAAAGGAAAGCTAACACTTCTTCCTTCTAAGATGGAAGTTTGTCATGATTTGCATAATTTAAGAAAGTGCAGAACAAATTGCAATGGGGCGGTAATTTTCCAACACATCGGAAATTCACCCGTATGGTATGGGATCTCATTATGAGCGACATTCGTTCTTCCACTGTGGTTGAAAGAGCTGATCGGATGAATTTTCAATTGTTATTATGGCGCGTGTTCGACGAGGAATAGCGTTACTGCAAGACACTTACTTGGATTGTTCGAAATAGTATATTTCTATCAGCTGAGACTAAAATTAAAAACGATTTGTTTGCATATTGAATAAAAAAAAGAAATAAAAATGCAACCAGACTTTCGAATTTTTGTTTGGTACTTAGGCCCTTAAACCTCCATAACGTTAACAAAAATATTTTAAAACTAGTGTATGGTGGCCCAAACGCAAGAACCATTTCCAAATGCCTAGATTTTGAACAATCGTTGACAAAAAATTCGTTCGACAAAAAATTCGATGTGAACGAATATTTCGACAGTGTTTGCAGCTCATTCGATATTCGTTGTTCGATAGCCAGCGAAGATCGAATGCCGAATGCAGCTCATAATAAGGGCCGTAATCTTTATTTTGAATGTCTTGAAAACTTTAACCAATTTAATCTCGGAAGAAGCTTTTAATGGCTTCTCTTTAAAAGTTGTACGGAATTTGTAAACTTGTGTAATAATTGATTAAGGAATTTAAGAGTTTAAGTTTACAAAAATCATTCATCTTGAAATTGAGCAACCTTTAAAATTAGGTTGCACTTACAATAATTAATTGTGCAATTATTTATACAACTCATTTTCTTAATTCTCTACTTCTAAAGCCACAAAAATTTTAGGTTTTTTTTTAGAACAGAATTCACCTCGTCAATTTAAATAATTATGTAATCAATATTGCCATTAACAAACACATGCATACACACACATACACACACACCCATACATACATCAATTATTCATTGCAATAAATTAAAATTTGTCAGGTAAACGTAAGAAGAAAAAGAAGAACGAGATACAAATTACAAAACATCTTTTTTTACATAAAATTTACTTACATTCTTTTGGTTGTTCTCAAATTGAAATGTTTGTGGCTTGTATTTAATTTAATTTTATATTTTACTACATCATTATCATCATCATTATTATGTGACGATCATCATGAACGTAAGCAATTGATTAAAGCAGCAAATAAAAATGGAAAAACGACTTTGTCTATAGCTGCTATAGCTGCTCTCCTAGAGGTCATAGAAGATACAAAAAGTGCAAATAGAATAATGAATTTAAGAGACTCGAATTGTTAACTCTTTGTTGCTTTCGGTTTTTATAATTCATCAACATAATGATTATCATGATGTTACAAAAAAATGTTTGAGGTTGTCAATTTTGCATATATATACATACATACATACACACATACATACATACATACATATTGAAGATAAAATTAAAAAAGAAAAAAATCAAAGAACTGAAAGATACAACTTAAAAATTGCGCAATCAATTCAAATGCAGTGTAGTGTGGTGGGTTTGTCCTATGCTGCCGTCACTGCAAAAACTTACTAAACATTGCAACACTACACACACACACACACACACACAAACGTGCTCAATCATCTCCTCCACCATTATTGTCAAAGCCTCCATCAGCTTAATTTCATAATAAAATGGACTGTGATTTAATTTTGTCATTTGCTCAGCCGTTAATTTGATTAATGTTGTTTTTCTTCTTTATTTTCGTAAATTGACCAACTGATCTCCTCGCGTAGTTTAAGTGCCGTCAAAGTATTTCATGTGTTTGCTTGCGTTAGTGTTTGACGGAAGTTCTTTCTTATTTCTTTATGACTTGTACAATGTATATTATTATTTAAATTGTTTAAATGTAGTTGAATTGAAATAAAAATCACTAACATCACATCACCTCATTTGAGCAAGTTTAAGTTCAACGTATCTTTGATTAGGGTGGGAAAAGTAGGGAATTAAATTAAGCAACCAAAACTTAAAAACCTTAACATGACACATGTTTAATAAATTGCTTTGATTTTATTTTCTTTCAGCATGAAGTTCCAATTAGTCATTTTGTCCGCCCTTTTGCTAAGCGCCTTCGCATTACCCGTACCCGATGAGGAAGTCTCACCGGTTGTACAGCCCGTGGCCGAAGTCAAACCTGAAGTCGTACAAAAAGTTGAAGATAAAATAGCCGAAGTGGTTAAACCCGAATCAAGAAAGGTAGAAGAGGCAATCAAATCCGAAGCTGTTAAACCAGCCGAAGAAAGCAAATTTGCTTTGCCAGCCAGCATACCAGACTCTGAATTGCCACATGCTTTGCCCGAAGCAAAAAAAGAAGTCATTAAAGAAGAGAAAAAGGAGGTCATTAAAGAAGAGAAAAAAGAAGAGATTAAAGAAGAGAAAAAAGAGGAGAAAAAGCTAGAAGAAAAGAAATCCGAATTGCCAGCTGAGAAACAAATACGCAGCGAAGATGTTGTTGAAGAAGCAAAAGCCTTACCCTTGGCCGTAGTACCTCTTGCTGCCAATTTGAACGAAGAACCAAAACAACTAGTCGATGAGCTTAAACCAGCTGTACAAGAAATTCAACCTGAAGCTAAGGCCGCTCCAGCAGAACAAAAGAAGGAGGAATTGTCCGTTGAAGCTAAACCTGAAATCAAGGCTGAAAATCTAAAAACTGATTTGCCAGCTGAGGAGAAAAAAGAAGAACTGCCCGCTCGTCAAGAACGTACCACACTCGATAAGCAAGAAGAGAAATCTGAGGTTGTAGCAGCTGTCGTACCAGCTGTAGCCGAAGCTGAGAGTGCTGTTTTACCCGAAGCAAAGAGCTCAAACGTCGAGGCATCTAAAGCTGTTGAACACCCCAAGCTAGTAGCTCAACCCACCGAAGCTAGCGAAAAGATTGAAGAACCCTTAGCTTTGGCCTCTGAAGAGAAACCCAAACAATTGAAGGAAGAACAAAAACCAGCCGAAGCCAAGAAAATCGATGAAGCTGAAGCCGAATCCATCAAACCAGTAGATGCACCAGTTGCCGAAACTAAGGCCGCCAAGCCCGAAAAACAAGAAAAGCACGCCGAAGAAAAGAAACAAGACGATAACTCAGCTATTGAGGAGGAGAAATCTAATGAAAGCAAAAAATTCGAGGCATCTAAGGAATCGGAAGAATCAAAAGAATCCGAAGAATCTAAAGAAGACAACAAATCCAATTAGAATTGATAATTTAACATTAAAACACGCTTAAGGTTCACTTAATCTTCAATTCCAACCTACTAACAAACAACTCACCCGAAATACTCCCACAAAATCCCCAATCATCCCAATTTTTTTTTTGTTCCTTTTTTACTCTCTTTCTCAATACATTTGAAAATGATGTAGCGGTTACGGGGAGAAAAAAGGAAATGCTCAAAACTCTTAAGTTAAAATACTAGTTAGTTATTTTAGTTGTAAAATTTAAACCAGAAGCTTAAAGAAGAAGAAAGTATAAGAGAGAACTTTGACATGAAGAGATAAGATGACGGACAAGTAAAGCGACCGCCATGAAAAAACATCATAAATTTAGAAAATATAAATACAAGAAAAACAACATGTAGAGAATAGAAATAGAGAACATAAATAAAGAGAAAACAAAAGCACACAAAACACTTAGATAATAGTACAGTGATAATAGAGAGCAACAAAACCACAACCTACATACATTTACAATTACAGTTACACACTTAACATATACATACATATACAAGACACCGTTTCAATAGACGCATTGAAGCAGGAAGAGAAAAATACACTGAAAAAAATTTACATGCATAAAAAAAGCAAGGACAAACCCATATGATGGCATAATTTTTAAATATTTTACAAAATACAAGCAATATACATACTTATATATAAAAAATAATAAAAAAAAACCGAAAAGCGTAAAAAAATATTATATTTCTTTTTACAAATACAAACATAAATAAATATTAATTAATTATAAAAATAATTTTAATTCTGTGACCCAGCCCAAATTTGTCTTTTTCGTATCCCACTGTATTATTTGTAGTCCTTATGGCAAAAAAAAAACAAAACAATTTTTATTATTATATTGTATTCATGCGCTATAATTAATTTTAATTCTTTATATTTTTATTAATTAATATTAATTATTAATGATATGATTGATATACATAATTTTTAATTTTGTGTAAAACTCCTACTCTCTGCTGGCATATGCAATTGATTTACATATTTGTAACACAACAACAATAACAACAACACACTTATAATTCGTATAATTTAATTTTATTTTGTCAAATTTCATTAAGACTTCTCTCAATGTATGAACTTTTCACAAGAAACGGTTTTCGTATTTTCCAATTCGATAACTTTACATAACGACGACACATTTTTGATGTCGTGCCATCATTATTGGCTTTAGAACGATTTGTTTGGAAACGAGGCGTTAAAAGTTTTTACATTTTGAGGATTCAGCGAATTAGTAAAGTAAATAAATATTTTTTGTATGATGATTTTTTTTTTACATAGACTGAAGATGAATAAAACTTTAAAGTAAAAAAAAAGTAATTTTGAAATTATGTTTTAATGTGAGGGAGGAGGAATTCGATTTAAAAACAAAATTCATTCGAATTTGTGTTTCGAAAATGTTTTCTGTCGAATCCAAATATGCAGTAACCACCGATGTTAAGTTGCATGCATAGACATTAGAGTGATCGATCGGTTTTACGGGCTTACAGCGTTCGATTTTTTTTTTTACGTGACTAATCTTTTTTCTTTTCTCAGGAGTTGTATTTTTGAGAGTCAGCAAAAAGTTCACAGTGTCACAAATACCACCTTGTACAATAAGATTCCAAGTATGATTTTGAGATATATTTGTACTAAACGACATATTATACACTCTGGGATAATCGTCACTTTGTTTACTCAACGTTTAAAGAACTGTTTTCTATAAAATATTTTCTTTAAATAAGCGCGCTGACACCAGTTGCCAACATCAAGGGTATGACACCACCATGTTTTCCTGGTGGTCAGAATGTAGTTATCATGTATTGCCTCCAGACCAAACCACGTCCAACCGAACGATATACACAGAATTAGTTCTCATTTCGGAATAACACTTTGTAACCACGGGTGTGTATTTCGTATTCAAGGGTTATTTAGCAAAGGAAAGAAACATGATCATGCTGATCGGCTGCTGGTATTGGCGAACTCGTACATACATATATAATAGATGGGAACGAATTACATTAAATAAGAAAGTTCTTGGGGAAGAATATTTTAAATAGTTACCGCCAGTTCCAGCAAAATACTGATCGGCAACTTTCAAACTTGGGTAGGATTTTCAGACAAATATTAAAAAATAAACTTATCGGCAATTAAAAGATTTTCAAAAAGTGTTTTACATTAATACGCAAGATTCTTTTTTAAAGTGGATATTTGTTAGGATTTATCATGAAACAAGTCAAAATATAAATTCCTTCGTTGTTACTTCCTCAACTAGTTCAAGATTGTATCCCCTAATTTGGTGTTATAGCATAGTATTTTTGGTTTGATATTCCCACACCCGCAACTAGGTTAAATATCTGGTGTTTACAGTGGACACAAAATTAGTAAATAGACACAAATAATGTTGAAAACGTGCGTAGGGACCTAGAAAATGCACTCCTTTCTGCTAGTTGCCATAATAAAAATTTTAACTTTTACAGTATTCAAAGTTATCGTATCAAACAAAGTATCATTTTTAACAGAAAGAGTAAATAACAAACTCAAGCCTAACAATTAAATTACTTAGAAAACAAGTTTAATTTTTTTTGCTCATTGAATTATAACCATTAAACTAATTTTACCTCAAAACTTATTTATTATTTAACACAAATATTTTATACATTTTATTTGTTTATATTTTAATACCGGATGTTTCCCGCGGTTTAAAACTTCAAATATGCGATCTTTTAGTGAGTCATAAACTGACTTTAAATAGTCCAATAATATTTATTTCTAACATTCTTTAATGACTTGAATAATAAGTGATTGCTGGTCTTTAAATTTTCTTCCTCCTTCATATACCTTCCGTGTAAGCCATCCAAAAACGTTTTCAATTATGTTTAGATCAGAAGGAAAGGCTGCCATCAGACGTATGTTTTGGCTTGAAATAAATTCTTTTACAACTCTGGCTTTTTGTATAGAAGTATTTGCCTGTTGTAAAATCCATGGATCCGGTCAAAATGTCATTTAGTTTTTCAAAAGCTGAATTAAACAATCTTGTCGGTTTCCCCAGTCACCCTACTGCTTAGAAATTGTAACTCTATTGTTCCATAATACATTACAGCACCCCACTACATATTCTCATCACAACTTTCTAAACATTAAAGTGACTTCCTTCTTGTACACTACACGGTATATGCTCCCTGGCAAATTGCATTCGATTTTGTTTGCGTGTCTCATTCAATGAGGGGTTTTTCTGCTCAGGGTTCACAGCTGATGATAGATCTACATACAGCTTCCTTCCTAACTTTTGATACCTAAAGGATACAATTCAGCGAACTTTCCTCGTGTCTGTCGGATTTAAAGTTGTAACAACTCTTCCTTTGTAGTTTTGTCCATACATTTGTTTGTCCAAGTATCTGCGCACGGTCTTGTGATCTTACGTCCAATTTCGCGTCCGATGGCACGACAGGAATCAAATCAAATAATGACAAATTCACGTCGATTTCAAATCTGTCCGCTAAACTTAGGATTGTGTTTTTACCCATGTTTACCAAATTAGTTTAATGTTCAACAAAATCATTATATGCCTTTGTGCTCATTTAAATGCGCGATCCGTTGTTGGTAGTATAATTTTTTGTTCTACCAATAAAATACCAAAACAATTGGTCTGCTAAGTAAAAAAATATTATGTGGCTCTAATCAATTGAACGGGAGTGTATATTATTTTGAATTCATTGTAGGATTAACAATCGCACTGAACTCATAACACCTAAACTAATTATTTTTTATTATAATCTAATAGCGAAATTACTAAAGAAAGTATAAATGGACTGACTACTTACCTTTTCAACCAACATTTGACAAACAATTATACCCAACGACCACCAATCGACAGCGTGAGTATATGACTCTCCACGTAAAATTTCGGGAGCTGAAAATAAAAATCAAAATAAAACTGCTTTACTTACCCGAATAGAAACGAACAAAATTCAAATAATAAATTTAATTAATAAAACCCATGAACCAAGGCTTACAGAAATAAAACACAATCTTTATGCTTTTTTCATATGCGTTTTGATTTCATAGTTTTTTTTTTTTTTTTTAATTCATTTAATTTTTTTTTAGTTTTCTATCTTTTCATCTCAATCCTTATAAATTTACACAAACATTTATAGTTAATAATATGTACACAGTGTTTTGTTCTGTTGTTTAAAATTATTTTGTTAATAATTATTAATAATAATAATATTTACGTAAAGTACTACTACAATAAAAATGTGTTAAAACTAGTTGGTAGAGAGTTGTTTAATACAAATTTATGAATAACAAACTTTTATATTATTTATATTTATAAATATAATTTTTTATATTTTCTTATGGTTCAATTTAATTAATTCTTATTTCAGAACGTCCAAGCAAATCACATTGAAAATTGTTTTTAGTTAATTTATTTGTATATCAATTGTTTAAAATTATTCAGGGAATTTTTTTTTTCTACAAAAAATTTACATGAATAAAAATAAACATTTTGCAAATAAATACTTTTTCTCTTTACTTTTCTTTAAATTAAAAGGTGCGCTGTAAACTTATTTAAATTTAAAACATTGTTCTTTTTTTATTATATTTTAATAATAATTTTTAAATTTATTTAACAAAGTTTTTAGCCAAGAAACTTATAAAATAATTTTAAAAATATATATTTTTTAAACTTAAATACTTTTAAATATTTTTTGTTTAAAATGGTGTTATTTCCATTTCTTTACTTACAAATTAAACACTTGAAATATGAATCACAATTATTGTTTTATTTTTATAACTTGTGCGAACTTGTTCTAAAATGATAGTTCCAGGAAGCATATAAAGATTTGTAGACTCTCTAATAGCATACTGGGATATAATGAAGACGCAATCAATTCCAGAAGCCATTTCGTGGAAGGGCGTTACTAATTTCTACTATTTTGTAACATCATATATAGTTTTCTTTTAACCAAAGCTATTAAATAAAATCATTAACAAAATATTTTTTTTTAATTCAAAGTTTTTAAAGAAATTTTGCCAAGAATGATTTTAGCGAAAATATTTAAAAACATTTCATAATGTGCAATAAATTTATCAACCAATGGAACAAGCTAAAGCTAAATTTTGTCAGCTAATTTAAGTACTGGTGATAATGTAAAAATCGTCCGCATAAATTACGAGAAACAAAATCTGGGCGTAATAATATTAAACCCGAAAAAGTAACTTCATTTATTGCACAGCTGACTGAATAAAGCTTCTTTTTAACCGGGTTGAAAGGTTATAGTATGCTCGCATAGCGCCTTAATTTATAAGTTATAAACTTTGGTGTTCACACAGACGCACGCAATTTAGCTTACTCAATTATCATTTGAAAGCTGAAAGCATTTTCATGACCAGATGATGTTTGAAAAAGCGCCTAAACATGTTTTATGCGTTTTTACATTCAAAAAAAAATCCAATTGCCACCATAATAAGAAAGAGATACCTTAATTGGTAACAATAAAATTTGTTATATCTTTTATATAATCGTGGTAATAGGGTTGTAAGTTATCGGGTCTAGTTAGTGATCTATTACATTTAATGTCTTCATTTTACAGAGTTTTCCTTTTACTAAACATACTTCACCAGGGTTGCATGCAACTTGTAGTGCAATTAACTACGAATTGCTGAATATATTAATAGAATTCTTGTATGATAATTTGAGCTCAATTAAGGCCTTAATTGTGTAAATTTCCTAATTGCGCAATTAAGGCGCATGCGTGAACATACTATTATGAATTGCAAACAAAATCGAAAACATTCCCAGCATAAAATGTATTCCTGATATTAATAATAGAACCAGTTCTCGTAATATTTGAATCTTGACGAATGTTCTACGAACAGCTGTTGCTTTTGATAGTTATAAAGCAGCTTTTTACCTCCTGTTCCCAGAGAGAGATTATGTACAACTCATTATTAAGCACTAGTTCCAGGGATGCAGTTAAAGAACGTCAGCTGCCTCTAATTGCTAGTGTTCTAGAACTTATAATTTTAGAACAAGATCAAAGAGTTCAGGGTGTTTACGCTTATTATTTTTATTTTTTCAAGTTAATTGTTTAAGCAAAAATATTTTTATTAATTTTAAATCTACATTTGTATAACAAAAATATTGAGGTTGGCTTTTTAACCTTTATAGTTTTTTTTTTAGTTTGTTTTACATTTTAAATTTAGCAAAAATTTTAAAAATAGTTTTCCTACTTATGTTCTATGTACATACAAATGTATGATTTATTGATTTGTTTATTTTATAATAGATATATGTATGTATATACACATATATTTTGTTGTTATTTTTTTTTATTAATTTTAGGGTCGAATAAAATATTTTTTAATACAATTATTTTTTTCTATATTTTGCTGCATGCATACAACTTCATATTTTTATTGAAAATCGGAAAGTTAACAAATTGTAATTTGGTGTTAATAACTTAAAGTTCAAGTTTCAACATAACTTTTTTCCATATTCCAGTTAGTTGCTTTGAGATTGAACATATTCCTTGGCCAGGATATAGAAAAATTTTTTAATAAAAAAAAATTGAAATACAATTCAACCAAATTTGAAAAGCAACATACCAACTTTTAAGACTGCATTAAAAATGCAAAACACAATGAGCTAAATTATAACATTTTAAGGTTGTCTTTTGAAGGGCAGTTCATATCCAGACCTAACCCAAATTCGCGTAACTGACAGATTTTTTCAAAATTAAACTTTCGATGCCGAATTGTTCTATAGCCAGCCTCCAACACGTCGTCTGGTAAAAATTTTGAATCGAAAATAATAATAATAGTTTCAGAAATACAAGAAATAAAGGGTGAACTATCGAACGAATTGTCATAATGCCGTCACTTTTTGACATTTCTGATCAGTATAATCTGTCATCAACTGATTCGATGTTGTATCGCAAAATTATGCTAAGCGATGGGACTTATTTTTGGCTAAAAGGGTCTGTTAGTAAACCAAATTGTCGCATAAGGTTTGAAATGAATCCTCAACACAACCTTACAGACGCCATACATCCAGAAAAATGCACCGTTTGGTGCTGCTTGAACTTTATTTCTTTCATAAGTTGACGTACAGAATGCGTTGCGTCACAAACAGCTACGGCGGCCATATGCTCGATATCATTTTCAAACGTTAATGCCTTCAATACAGTGATCTTTCGAATAACATTTTTTTTTATTAAAATTTAATTTAACAAGATTATCTCTGTACCTATCTATCAGCCGAAGGAGCCGGTGTAGAATAAGTAGGCGATACTGGTCTTTTTGCCGCGTTTGTTTCTAATGAAATACCACTACTCTTACTGTTTCCTTACTTATCTATAACTTGCATAAGATCATTAGTAGGCAGGCTATCTTTCAATTTTCATAAAAGAATTCAGAACAAATTCAAATAAAAAACTAAAAACAGGCTACTCATGAAAAGTATGTTTCTTCGCGTGTTACGTTATTTGACCGGTTAGAATTCGATATAATTAAACTGTATGCCATCATTGTACTTAAACATGATTTAATGACTTATAGCTCTTTTCCCCATTTTTCTGTTATAAATTTGTTCTTGCATTTTGTCGTTGTATTTTATATGTGCGTTATGTATGTCGGTATGTTCATACGTATGTTGAATTCATTTACGCCATTCATTTATGTCATATCAAATTAAACTATCAAAATAAGTTTAATTAACAAGTGTAAGCCCCAAAATCTGATAGATACCAGTGGTATCGTATTGATTCGAGTAGCTTTACTAAGTTTTAGGTTTCACTCTCTACAACTCATTTTAATTTTATATAATATTTCAAATAAACATTATTTTTTTAACCAATGAGAAATTGAAAATCTGCTAAGATAGAAATAAAGTGTCGCCTAATATGCTTAACATCCAAACTATGAAGATAATTATTGCAACTCTTTCAGATACGAAATCAATATTAACGAAATGATCGTGTTATCTTACAAGTAAATTATTGGCCCGTGTAACGTTCTTAATAAAATTTGTGTTACTGACTTCTAAAAAATTTAATGATATACTATATGAAGATGAATATTTCAAGCATTTTGTAGCACGAATTTTTGCTTAAAACTTATTTATTGACATAACAAAATTAAAAGTAAAGTGAAAAAATAAATAACAATAGTTGGATCTCTCTACGGTAATTAAGAATACGTTAGTACAGTAATATGTACGTATGTCGGTGTTTAGGCATGTACTCGTAGGTTTCATGACAAAATTTTCTTTTTCTTACTCGTATTATTTGGAGAAAATGAAAATAATAAAATAAATAATTCAAATTTTAAAAGCCTAAAGAAGATTTTCTTTTAAATATGTGGCATGTTATACTTTTAATATATATTTAAATATACTAAACATAAGTAATGAAATAAATAAACTAAGAGAAAATTATAAAAGATCTAGTTCTAGAATGTTCCATTTGGAAATTGGTGTTTTGATTTTGTTTGTTGTTTTTTTTACATTTAATAAATTGGGAGAATAAAACGATTAAATTGGAAATTGATTATCTTAAACAATATATTTTGCCTTAGTTTCGCTTTAAGGTACTTAAGTAACTAAACGATGGGTTTCTGTTGCTAATTTGTTTTAAATAAAATCAGCTTAAAGGAATTCTATACATATAACAAAAGCAATTAATAATTTTGAGTTCATTATCACGTTTCTAGTTAAAAAAAAAAATACATAAACTATTGCATAAATGGACTGACTCCTTACATTCAACTTAATCTAGTGAAAGAAATAAATACAGATCAATGTTGTGGAAAAGTTCGAAATTGGAAGATGCCTAATTAAATATAGAATATAGAGTTCTACATACGTATATGCTATTTCACTGTTGGACAAAGATCCGTTTGAAACAAGTCCAATATAATTGAAACAAATAATAATAATTAGACAACTTAAAGCATACCCAAACGTCTGGAGGGATAGTGATGATAAGAGCGGCATAAACAAAGATATATAAAATTCTGAACGACATTTTGTAAGAAATAACCTTCACCCTGTTTAGAAGGCAAAGTTAAATTTCTAGGAGGTTTATAGTACACAATCATGTGTTTTTTCTTTTTGGAGCGTGTCATTGACAAGCTAACATTGTCTTCTTCTACAGCATGAATATAATCACCATCATCACTACTGCTTTCAATATCACTCGGAACGTTTGTGTAGGGCTTATAGCAAAGTTGAGACTGTATGTTATAACTTGTCCTAATACACTTTAGTTTATCACTTACTGCACACAACGTTTGCATGCCTGTTGTTTTCGGACTTTGTATTACAGGATTTTTCGTTAAAATTAACGGATTTGCAACGCGTCACAATGCAAGCGTCTCTTTAATGATTTTCTTTACGGCATTGCCCATGGAGGGTGCCGCCGTATCGGATGTAGATGAAACAAATTTAAACAAATATGGTTGAACATCGGGATAAGTGGTGTCAAATATTAAATCCAATTCACTTTGACTTGGTGTCTTAGGTACATAATCATGTCTATTCATGATATCGGTAATATAAATAACTTTCTCCGTCAACAGATCCGCGACATTTTCTCGACACATCTGACGTTCATCTTCGTTTTCATGCTTTATCAGGTCCAAATGTATCGTCCACACTTCCCACGGTATACATTCGGCCGCAAAAGGCCATCGTGATTTTTTCTTTTGGAAAAACTCCAAGCTTATCTGGCCCGAACCACAACTTTCATTCGAGCGTAACTTTTCGCTGAATACATTGATGGCCCGTTTCACGGTACGCTGCAAACTGTCGGAAGTACAGCAGACATAGGTAAAGTCAATGAAATCGCAATCAACATCTGTATAACCCACAGTCCCAATGGAGTACTGGGCATCACCGGTATACATATATTTACCAAGGCAGCGATGAAATAGCACCGTATGAAAAATGCTAGCAACAGCTTCATCTACTTGACGACCTTCCATGGCCAAATCGAACACTTGCGAGCGGGCATTCATTTTCAAAAAGTTCTTTATAACTTTCGTGTGTAGATTTTCTTAATTAACAACTAACAAATCACATTACTTTTTTAATTTATAATTCTAATAATTCTGTTTCTATTTTTTTTTTTCTTAGTTTAAGAAGAAATATCTATTTAGTTCGTACCCATATATTGAAATGTTCCACACATAGTTTTTGTTGTTAAGCCCAACTTCAGCCACTTGCTGAGCCCAAAATCAGTTAATTTCAAATGATAATCGTGAGTTAATAATATATTTTCAGGTTTAGCATCACGATATATAATGCCAGCGTTGTGTAGAAAATCTGTTTCAATTAATTTTAGAAAATAAATAATTATTAGCAACCAAAGATTGTTGTATGAACTGCAGGTTTACTTACCCAAAGCTAAAGCTATTTCGGCCAAATATAAACGTATTAAATTTAGGGAAAATGTAAGTATAGAAGAGAAAAGTTCACCGTTTGGTATGTATTCTGAAACTAAAGATGTTATAAAAAAAATTGTTAATATACTCGTAATTTCTTACAAAAAAAGTGTGAAATTTAAAAATATTCATTTTAATTATTGAAACATATACGTCTTTCGTTAAACTAAGAGTTATCGCAATTTTAAATAGTAATCTTATAAAGAGTATAAGAAAAAGTATATTTCCATTTGTTCTAAATATTATCTGTCACTGCAAACTTCAGATACAGCAACTTATGACACAACTTTACACTTGTATGTTCTTCTATGTAAATATAAATTAACTTCGGTTTCTTCTAACATAGCCCCAATTTCACTCTGTCAGCTAAAGATTCTAATGTCACCAATATAAAAGACATTTCGGCTGATGCTAATCGAATATGTTGAGAAAGTTTTTCACTTAATAGAAGGTTACAGCGGCGAAGGCTACATATGCAAACCTCGAAATAAATAGACCCTGAAAACTCCTTCAAAAGAATCAGCACGATATTTAGGAGTGACTTGTAAATATTTTCTTTAAAGGATTTGTGAATCGCAACGTTTCTAAACTAAACCAAATATTTTTGGCTTTAGAGTTCTGTATTTGGGGGTCGATACTCAGCATTGTATTTTATAAGTTTTGATCAATTGGCGAGGGATAAAATATAATTTAGGAGTTTAACAATGTAAAAACGAATAATAACATGTAAAGCCTGGAAGTAGCAGTTGTTTTTTTTCGCTATGGCTTATTTCAATCAAGAACAAACGGACTGGCTGACCAACACCGGTGTCGGCGTTTTTATAAAATTAAAAATAAGATTTTTACTCTGGTAACTTGAATTGCAAAATTTTACGGCGAAAATAAAGTTTTCCACCGAGTGGGTCTGAGGTACAACCGTGATAAAGACCCCTTGTCCTAAGTAATACGTTTAATCACAAAAGAAGTGCCGAAAAATAAAGGGTGTTCTAAAATTAACGCAAGATTTGAATCGCCGTCGTTGCAAGATATGAATTCGCCGTCATTTATGCAGATAAGTGTTGGCAACCCCAAAAACAATTTGACAGCTGACAGTTCAAGGGTTAGTAAAAATGGAGTGTTACAGGATAGAACAACGTGTTTTCATTATTGAACAACATCTCAAAAATAATGAAAGTTTGGCGACCGCAGTTCGACTGTTGCACAGGGTAATCAGAGGTGAAGACTTTGACACCTAAAAAATAAAAAACCCAGTTTTTTTACTATGGGTTCTGTTAGAAAGAGACAAATATAGCATTTTGTGACGAAATACAGGAAAACACGACAAGAAAATCAAAATGTCTTCAAAAGCATGCGCATGTGGCAGCATAGCTGTAAAGGCCAACTACCCGATGTCTTATTCCATAAATAACCTTTTAGTATGTTCTTTATGCTTCAATCGAAAAATATCAATCTTAAAAAGACTAAAAACTGTCTTTTCTATTTAATTCAAATCTTTCGTTAATTTTAAGAAGACTATATACGAGTACATATCTACACATCAATATATTATGTATTTCAAAGTATTACTCACGTATATGTAAATTATAACGATTTTGCCACAAATCAAATTGTTTAACTATAAAAGGATGATGCCCACAAAGTTTTTGTATATCAACTTCGTCCTTAATTTGTTGTAAACTATTCTCACTAATAATCTAAAAGATAAATATATTATAATTAAAAATGGAAACGATGTGTATAAAAAATAAATGGACGTACTTTAGATTTCTTTAGAACTTTCAAAGCATAAACAGGAGTTTGACAACAAGCTGTTTTAGCTGTAGTCAATTGTTGGTCTTTTCGCTGCTGCTGCTGCTGCTCATCGTTTGTAGAGTTCTTCTCAATTACTTTGAAAACAACACCAAATGCGCCCTTAGCTACCAGCTGATCAATTTGAAATTCTTCATTGCGACTTGACTGTGGAAAATGTGAACTGAATATGGCATTTGTTATAGGTTTATGCCATTGCGTTTTAGAACGTTTTCGTTGATATTGTAAAGTACAGTAACTGCAAATGAATAAATAACATCAAGATATTGTTATAATTGTTGGGAAAAAATTAAAGAACAACAACGAGGAAGCAATTAAAGCAAATAAATAAATATCGTTATGAAATAACAACAAAGATTTAATTTATCTTACTCCTTTCTAGACGACTTCTCACGCTGTTTATAAGAATTACGCCCAGAATACGATAAATTCCAATTGAGGCTGCCTAAACTCCAAAAAGAAGATGCCTAGAAAGAAAATTTTAGAAAAACATATTAATTAAAGATGGTTTTTGTTTAAAATTAAGTAACAAAATCAAAATACTACATTAACAGCTACAGTCAATGACAAGCGTAAGTAGGTCAGTACTTAACTCGAATTAATAGGGCAGTGATGCAAAGCTTTATTTGAGGATTTATTATAAGTTTCATTCAAAATACGAGTATTCTATTTGTAAAGTGCAGGCTTAAGATTTTGGGGTATTAACAAAAACAAACAATTCTTCTATTTTTTTTTTTACTTTTGTTTAGGGAAATATTAATTTTTTAATGGTTTTCAGAAGGCAAATGTCTGGATCCAAAAATTTTAATTAAACAAAAACGGTGAGATATACTGATTTTAACTTTATTTCGAAGCAAGATTTATGTCATTGTGATTGGAATTGCAGATCGTACAAATATACGTCTCGTCTTCACAGTCAGTTTGCTGGCCAAAATTCGGCTCCAGTTGTTGTGTCAAATCCAACCGCACAATATACCGGCACCGAATCCATGTGTCTACGATATTCGCCGCTACGGCGACAATGTACCAACCTCTGTTTGATTAGTGACGATTCAACATATTGAAATTGTGTTTTAATTATTAAATAATTAATTGATCATAAATTTTATTTAGTCGATATTTGCGATAAAAGTATTTATTCAATGAATTTAAATTTAGAATGTGGACACTAAGTCTAGTTTTATTTTTATTTAATATTCATTATGAAATATCATTATCATCGTGACAACTTGCAAAAAGCTCGCATGTATTTTACTTTATCAGTCATGAAGAAACAAACAAAAAACAAAATACTTTTATTAAAAAAGAACCATTCCTCTAAAGGTTAAAACGCGTCTATATACATATATAGTACATATAAATATACATTTGTGTGCATTGTTGAGTCATTGACTAAATGCACGTAATCTTTGTTGGCAAATAAATAATGTTTTTAATAATGACAGAACAATTATTTAAAATAAATAATACACCAGTCAACGAAAAAGTAACCAAATTAGTTATTTAATTATTAAGAAATATTTAAGGATATAAAAGGGGGAAAAAATGATTAATTTATAAAATGAAATGTTAACACAACGCGATCACAGTGTGGTCCCAAGTGAGCCAGCGCAGAGTCCCTTGTAGCCTGTGTAACATAACCTAACATAACCACACCAACAACAACAAAATTGAGCCAGTCACCCCCTATGATTAAAGATTAGCTGAAGAAGATTCCAGGAAGAATTTTTTGCCATGGTCCTGGATACCGCCCTTTTAGTTTTTTTTTTTTTTTTTTTTGTACACTGCTTAGCCATTTGAGGTCCGATTATAACATATATCGCATTTTGTTGTAATTGGTTTAAAAATGGTTTTTTCCATTTTGTCCTTTGTGGTACTTTAATCGGACATCAAATGTCTTGACATTCAGCCACTACCAAAATGCCGCCCTTTTGTTTTTTTTTTTATCAAATAGTTGATACGAAAAATATTCAATAACTTTCTGATTTGTTAGAAATTATGTTTTAACGCTTACACTTTTTTTTAATGATACTTGTTATTATCAAGCCAAAATTAATCAAAACGAAAGAAATGGTAGCTTTCAACGAAATTTCTACATTTGCCAACCTATAAAAGCAAACTGCATAAATTTGTGAAAGTTATTTTATTTTCAGGTCACATCATTTTCAAATCAGCATATTAAAAGAAGTTTAAAATATCAGAGCCCCAATTTATGTAGTCCTGTCGTTTAAAAAATCGCATATTAGGAGGGAAGGATTTGAGATACCAGAAGTGTTATCAAGAATTTGTAACAAAATTGGTTATTGGTTTGCAAAAATTTGGTTATTGTGGTGGAACGATCCGAGATATCAGAGGTCGCATATAGAATTTGACTTTCGATTGAAAACCCAACAAGGACGAAGTTGAAGTCGTTTTCGAACCATTAACATTGATATGCTAAAGATTGTGATCGTGGCAAAAAGCTGTTGAATAGACGTTTAAGAACCATCATTGAAATATCTTTTATCCTAGGGGTGACTGATGCAACTTTTTTTCTACTGTGGTTCATGAAGTTTTCTTAAAAAAATGTGTGTGAAGATAAATTCGAATTCAACTAGCAGAATCACACAGAGCACTGTTAGCAGTTGAACAGTAGGTGTAGGTGACCTAATTTCCAAAAGACTACAAGAAGAAACAGGAACCAGATCCATAAAAACCCGATATGTAAAATTGCTCCAAGAGATAATTTATTGGCCCACAATAGTTTAAAATCTAAAATACATAAGGAACAAAAGTAAATAGTATTTAATAGCAGTCATTTTTTCAACACTGTTAATCATGAACTTATTTTCAGTAGCCATTATGTCAAAATGGTTATGGGCTGGCTAAACCCACTATATATTTATTGTGCTCCAGGGAGTACTTAATGGAACCATAATGGTGGTATATCTAAAATAATTGTATAAACAATTTACAAATTTTACCCAATTAATTTTTTTTTTAATTTTTTGTTGCCAAATAATAAATTTTTTTTTTTTTTTGCTCAAATATTTGGTATACCCACCCCTTGCACCTACAATTTATGGGTGACCACATAGTATTGATAGTTTTGGAATTTGTTATATTTCAGAAGCAGACAAAGTTATTAATTCCTTGCAGCTGTCAAAACATGTCTTCAGTAAGGATTGCTATATTATCATGTATCGTTTCACACCTGCCGATAGTACGGAAATTATTTTAAAACAATATTATAGAAATTCCGGCGAAGTTGTAAATTCGTCGTGAGAGAGATTCATACATAGCCCCGTAGCTGCCAGTATCATAGAAGTTTCAATTCGAATCAAATCAGCTGGCGTGGGCATCGCCAGAGAGCCAACCCGAGTTATTTTGGGGTTAAATTGGGGCCTGCATCCGTATAAGATTGTGCTGACGCAAGAATTGAACCAGAAAGAGTTTCTTGACTATAGAAAAAACTGAGTAGTATTGGCTTTTGTTACATTTTTAATATTTCTTTTTTTTTGGCAAACATGAATATTTTGTTATTATTAAGCCCTAGAAAATAATTCTAATAAATTTAAAAAACTTACAAAATAAAATCAGGTACAGACGACATTTAATATTATGACGTAAGTAGAATTACCTTTAGAGGTGTCGGGAGGGAGTGGTTTCCACCACGCGAATTCTCTGGCAATGTATGATGTGATTTCTATTAAAAACTGACTCTTTATACTATGACATTTTTGAGCACAGCTACCTGTTACCTTTCAAAAGCCATCGCGACTTAAGGTTCGTACTAGTCAAATGTTTTTACCCACCCACCAACCCGTAATAGCACATACGAATTCTAACCTTTTATACGTTTGGCTTAAATAATCTTACAAAAACAAAACCGTATTAGTTTATTGTTGAGTGTGGTAAAAGTAAAGCGAAATAAAAATTGTTAAATTGAAAGGTTGTTAGGCACATGTGTTACTGAGCTAAACGATTAGAGAAAGAAAAAACGTGTTGATTTTAAATAAAAATATTAAAAGCAAAAAAAAAAACTGCGCGATATAAAAATACATGTAATATAAACTATTGAGTGGGGGAAAAAATAAAACGAAACTGCAAACAACAAAACAAATGATGTGAAAAAAGTTTACACAAAATTAAACAAATATAATAGAAACTAATGTTGCCTCACTAGTATTTAATTAATAACAATATAAAAAAACTAGACAGACAAAAGAATTGATTAGTATTATACAGGGACGGTCGCTTCTATAGACATAGAAATAGAAGTACGTCATGTTCACACGTTATTGTGTTGAAGTGAATGACGCTTTTATATTTCGTTTATTTGCAGTTTGTTGATTACAATTCTTTTAACTTATTTTATTTTAAATTTTAATAATTTTTTTTTTTATTATTTTTTTCAACCTCTAAAAATGTTATTCCGAAATCTTATAATTTTTTTTTTTTGTAAAAGCTTTTGTTATTGATTAAAAAACTTAACTAACTAACAATTTACTTTAAAAAACAAAAAATATTACAAGATAAACGCATTAATAATTGTCACACTTTATTTCAATATTGTTATAGATATGAGACTCTTACCAAACACCAAAGCGTCCCCTACACTTGCAATATACTTAATTGTACAATATTTCATATTGTACAATAACATCGTCTACATATGTCATATTGGAAGTGGTCATAATATATTGCACAACCAACAAATGTGTAATATACTGTGTAATGTATTTGGCGGTCTTATTCAATATTATTTTTCCACCAATATAATAAATATATTTTTGTTTTGCTTATAGATCCTGTTTTTTTTTTCATTCAGAGAAAAAAGGCGCTATATTTTACTTGAAAATATTGTGTCACTTATTGAATAATATAGAGCAGAACGTCAATATGAATAATAAATTATTCAATTACTTTGCACATGGTATAAGTTGGGGAAGTTGCGCGATTGTTAATTCCTCGCAAAAAAATATTTGTTATACGAATATATTATTAAAATCTCTCTCATTAAGCATTCCCAACGTAATGATTTACCGATCGTTTTTGTGGAAATTTTTAATTATAATCGCACAAAAACTTCTTATCTTACCAAGCAAAATACGCATTAAATTAGGTGATAATATTAGAAATGATTTTTTTTTACCAATTTTCTTGTACTTTTTGAAAAAGTTTCGTTTATATTAAGAAACAAAAAATCACTGATTTCTTCGTAGTTTATTTTTTATGTCATACATTTCTAGAAAACAAGATAATTTCTTCTAAATTAAAAAAAATCTTTTTTTTAACTTCATTTAATGTTTGAAATTTCTTTATGTAGGTGTACAAGTGAAACTGATTACAATTAATTGTAATGGGACTAGTACTGATTACTTAGTAGTTGAATAATATAATTACAAAGGCTTGCAATTAGACTAGTACTAAGCATAATTACTTGTAATTCGACTAGTGTCAATTAATATTATTAATATTAATATTATAATTTTTTAAATTATAACGAATACAATCACTTGTAATGGCACTAGTACCGATTACAATTACTTTTAACGGGACTAGTATCGATTAGAATTAATTGCAATGGGACTAGTATTAACCGTAATTGCTTGTAATTTGGAAAAGTATCAATTAAAATTACTTCTTATAGCACCAAATTACAACTTGTTCGATAATACCGCATACAATTTTATTAAATTTTTAACATTTCATCATGCAAACATGCTTTATCTCTTTAGGTTCACTTGAAAGCCAAATGTTCCAGAGAAGAGGAATTTATAATTTCGTTCAATTTTAAAAAGTAATATTTAATGTATTTATTTTTTTAATTCAAATGATTGTAAAAACCGAAAAACAGCATTAAAAAGAAGAAAGTAAATAAAAAATAATAAAACACTGGTTTTTAATTCTCATTATTCACCAATAGTTTCATTAAATAAAATAAATGTTTTTGGTCCAGGTCCAGCATTCCACAACTTATTATATTTAATTTCATTTAGCTTAATAATTTTATGTGTTTAATTTAATTTTAAAATCTAAACATCTTTAACATTGCCCTAGCGCTTTAAACAAATCTATTTCTATTGTTTCTTTTTTTTATAAATAGAAAAAGTTGTTCACATTTATAAACACTATTTTAAAAATACCAAGATCATCTATTAGATTATATTGTGTATTAAATACATATGAATTCCAATGAAGTACATACATATGAATGAACGAATTTAATTTAAGCAAAGATCGATCGCGTGATTCCTCTTATATACCAGAGCTGTAAAAAAATGATTCTTTTAAGAATGATACTGCGAGTCATACAAGCATTTGAATTCTGCTTTATGTATTTAAAAAAATTGTTGAATGCATTCTTTTTACAAAAAAATAATTGAAATAATTGATCATGAATTAAACATTCTCGAATGCATTCATTTCCTCCAAAAATGAATTTGAATGAACTAAACGAGGACTCAAAATAAAGGATTTGTAGTTCACTGCTTCACACATTTTACAGATAAAAAGAAATTTGGCTCCAAAAATCCATCTAAAATAAAAATTAAATAATTAAAAATATTCCTCAAAATCTCCTCTACGCTTATTGATTGGTAATGAAGTTACTCAGTTAATTTCGAAATTAATTGAAATAAACAATAGAAATACTCGTACAGCAGCTTTTTTACAATAATGTGTCAAAACGAAAATAATGGAAAGAAAAACCATTTATTATAAACTTCTTTAACACAATGAAATTAATATCAATTTTTAAAGCAAATTTTGAATGTGTTGATTTTGCTTACACTAGACATCTGCATAAATCTATTTGTATATTGCAGTGCCTTCCAAATAAAATAATGTAAATTGAATATGTTATTTTTTACGAATGCATTCATATTTTAATTCAATTGATATTTTGTTTTACATTTTTGTAATTCATAACGAATTAAAATACAAATATGAATCATTCCTTTAGAGCTCTGTAAAATACTACAATTATAGAGTTTAATTTTAAAGTGCGTAATTAATAAAAACAAATAAAAAATTGGAGATAGAGAGATACTAAGTAGTAAATAGCAACCAAATATAAAAAAACTTGTTCACTTTGTTGTTTTATATTAAAATTTGAATTAAATTATGTAAATAAAATAACAAGGAAACTTTTTGATAACAAGTTGCTTGTTTAATACGGAAATAGAATTATGCTAGACTTGTAACATATTCCCTTTATTGACACAAAATTAAGCAATAGATTTATCGGGGCTAAGGTTGTAATATCTAGTGTGAACACTGTTGCCAGATTTCAAGATTTATCGTCATTTTGAGAATTGTCGCACTGAAATATGGTTAGACGATTTAATCATTTTTGACACAAATTTGACAATGTAGATACTCGTAGTTGGTTTTCAATTGTAATTTTTTTTTACAAAAATGCTAACAAACTCGATAAAATGTATAAAGCTGCGTCTGCTAGCCAAATATTTAAAATTGCTGTTGACAAAACACCAGTTTTGGTCACTGGAATTTTTTAGAAGCATAAAGTAAACCAAAATTATAAATGTTTTTAAGTAACTTTATTTTTATTCATGATCAGGCAAATATATTTAGAAGCGGATTAAAAATTATTTTAAAAAAATATCAATAATATAGATAGTATCGGTAGTTTTTCAACAAGCTATCTAAAATATCAAATGTGGTGACTATCGATAGTTTGCCAACTCTAATCATAGGTGACAGTTTGAAAGTTTTCCCATAAAATCATATTTTAGTACCTATTCATTGACTGACTGCCTTACTTATCTTTATTATGTGGCACTTCCATTACAGCTAGAGAGTTGAAACTACAGGAAGAAAATTTTAAAAAAGTAAACTTTTTTTAGGGGGACTAGGGTGGGCACTCCCACTATGGGTAGAGAACTGAAATTTGGTATAAACCAACCGTCTAACCAATTCCATATTCATGCCTCGGACACACAAAGATAATGTTTGAATTCATTTCAATTTAAATGTTTATTTTTTTTTTTTTAATAAAGGAAAGAAACACTCAAGCAATTAATTTCTACTAATTATACCGTTCTGCAATGAAACCCTGCTTTAAATATTATCCACTTAATATGGGGGTTAACTAGAGTAACTATTACTCGAGAAATTTTCGTCCGATTTCGGTAAACGAAACACCAAAAGATGCGTTATAAAATTGTATTGCAGTTGTATATAGAAAGCGCTATAGTTTCGAAATTAGTCTAAAATTAGTAGCGAAAATATTTTTTCATGCAAAATTATGATATGTTTGCTCTTTAAAAATTTACAAAGGCAAATTGATAACAGGTAGACTCAGGGGCAAAATCCATTAATTTTTGGCCCAGTGTCGGATGCCAACTCCATATAAAAAAGTGGAGAATTTTACATCTGATTCATTGAGTTAAGTATTATTGAGTTTTAATAAATTATTTTTAAAAATTAATGTCAAAAAATACTGTGAGCTTATATTGACGATTTGATAGGGTGTTTGCTGTTATTTCCCACAAAATTTGACGATTTTCGACCAATTTCATCTGGCAACTATGAGTGTGACACATATTTTTCCATACAAATTACCTTCAACAACAACAAGCGTACTCATATTTGAAGTGGGTTTTGATGTTTTATTTTATTATTAAATTTTGATGCTCTGGATTACTGCTTAAGCATATTAATTACTTGTTTCTCTATATACAACGATCATTAAGTTGTTCTATGTGATACATATGTACTATATACGTATAAGAGCAAAAACAAAGAAAAAGTTTATTTCCTTTTTTTAATCAAACACAAATAAATGAACAAATGTTTACAAGATATTTTTTACTGTGTAATTTTGAGTAGCTCTTATGAGCTGTTACTTACATACATGCTTTATAACTAAATCTGAATTTGTTTGTTCCGTATTTGCTTTTTATTTATTTGTTTTTGCATTGAATTTTTAAAGATTTAATATGCTTTCTCATGCTTTTGCAAGAACACAGAACTTGTAAAACTGATTTGCGTTGAGACAATAATTATAAATGCAAAATCAAGAATTTACCAATTGCTAAATATACCATCTTTATTTTATTTTGCAGGCTGTCCTTTTGGTGCCAGTCCTTTGGTGCCTGCGAAATTGTAATAAATTTCATACAAGAGTATTTGGGTGGACCACTAGTTTGTTTACGTATTTCGACGTGCATGTTTTTACTGTTCCCGGGATAGTAAAAACATCTAGATCTCTATGGATACTTTCATTTCTTATATACCAGATACACAAACCGAAATTTTTAACATGGCTAATTTTGCACTCAAGAAATTTAACAGTGGGAGTAATTTTGACCTTATTTTCAAAACCCTTCAATAGGAACCAGGAACCTTATCCATAAAAAAAACTCTGTTTGTAAAAATGGCTCCAAGGGTTAGTTAATTGACCCATGAAAGTAAAACATATAAAATATTTACGAAACAAAAGTAAATTGCATGAAAAAAAAACAGCCCCTTTGGCGACACTGTTAATCTTGAACTTATTTCTAGTAACTAATATAGAAAAATGGTGATGGGCTGGCCCAAGCCACTATATAGGAATGGTGGTCCATAAAGGTAGAAT
This sequence comes from Phania funesta, assembly GCA_963932375.1. NCBI lineage: Eukaryota > Metazoa > Arthropoda > Insecta > Diptera > Tachinidae > Phania > Phania funesta. The sequence goes on along the minus strand of OZ010655.1, from coordinate 80,714,914 downwards.
ATCTGAAATAATTTCAGAATCTAAAAAAATAAAATCAAAAAAATTACTTTTTGAAAATTTCTTGAGAGGATAAGAGATCATTATGGAAAAATAGTGATGGGCTGGCCCAAGCCATTATATAGGAATAATGATCCAGGGAGTAGTTCATTTCGGAATCTAGAAATTTTTTGCAATTCTCTATAAGTACTAAACAAACAACAATCGTATTGTTGTGAAATTAAGTTTGAAGTGTTTACAAATTGAACAGATTTTTAGAAAAGAGTTTAAAATTGTTTTTATTAAAAATTTATTTTATGACAAATTATCCCGGAGGTATTTCGTCTCTTCCAGAACATTTGTTACCGAGGGAAAAATGTCTATTCTAACAACCCTGAAAATATACAATGGACTTTTTTCTTTATTCAAGTTGACTTTAAAAAATTAGAAAATTGTGCTCCACACGAAAAACGAAGCAGAATTTAGTGAAAAGAATTATTTTTTTATATACAGTAGAACCATGTGAATTTCTGATTAGAAGAGACCCGCCATTTTTTGAATTATAGGTTAACGAGATTTTGATTTAACAAGGTTCGAATAAAAAAAATACTACATATAAATATACGTATTTATTAGAATGAAAACTATGCTTTTGATTTGCAGCACTTACAGTCTTTCTATCTTTTTCACACACGCCAACCAACAAACCGACTATGAAACACAGAAGAAATTGCCTACTATTATTATGTAACTTAGCTCGAAACGTAAGAATTTAGTGCTTCACATTTCGAATCGTAAGTTTACGATTTATAAAGGGTAACTTAGACATTCTATTGAAGAAAGATGTGAATTAGCTAGGGGAACAAAAGGTATGGAATTTATATGAATAAAATCTACTTTTACAAGGGATCAACTGTTTGTTACGAGTTATTGAGATTTTCAAATTAACGGGTTAAGAATTATAGCAATTCTTCTGTATGAGGTTAACACAATATCTAGGCATAGGCATATGTTTCAGCTGATCATTTGTTTTTATATGAAGTAGGCGTTTAGTGTCAAACTTCCTTTGATTTTTGTTACCATTGAAAGGTAAAAGAAGTATCAAGAAAGATTGTGAACGAAGTTTATACCAAAATAGTGGCAAAACCTGTTTCTTTAATTTTTATGTGCCAGGAAAATTAAAATGATGTTTAAAAAAGTTATATAAGATAAAACTATTATGAAAATATTGCTCAAAATTTTCATTGTTGTGTACAAAAAAAATTATTACCGATTCAAATTTTTTAATTTTGACTCTTGGAGAATAAGTAGAAACATATTCTACACTCACTTTTTTTACATTCTTTATCATTGATGTAGAGGCTTATATAGTTTCGACTTGTGCCAGCAGATATTCTTCTACATTATCAAGACTCATAGCTTAAAAAGAAGGAACTAAGGGTTAATTCTAAACAATTTCGCATTATATGATATGGCCATAGATTAAGAACGGGGTGCTTTTGGTTTTATCATTAAATACACATACATGCACATAATACACAGCAACATAATTAAGTACGAAATCATACAAACTGAACATAGCCAAACACAAGCTATCCTATATACACTATCAACAAAAAGCAAATAGAAATAAAGAAGAGCAAAATCAGTTAAAGAAATCATCAAAGAGGTGTAAAGTGTAGGGTGGCAATGTAGTGAAGTTTTTTTTTTTTTTGAGGTTACACTTATTAAAGCCAATAAACTCTTGACGTTGTTTTTCTTATACACCTTTTAACTCTCAATAGAGCAAGTTCGTCACAAGGGTTGTTATTTTTGTTACAATGCTAGTAACAATACGAAAACAGAATTTATTAGAAGCAAAACAATACTAAGAAATGCCTGACCAATTATTCCTTAACATTAGGTTATTTAGATTTTTTCATCATCTTTTTCTATAATAAATTACATATTTTCATCTTTAGCATTTTAAAACGCAACCTAATTTTTTATTGTTTTGCCTAAGTTTTGTCATATACAAATATTTGACACCATGAAAACTGAACACAATACATACACACAAATAAGCTGACATTACCTGTTTATCAGCTGCTTTTTGTTGTCGTTGGTTGTGATGATACTGTTGTGGCTTTTGGAGATCTTTTACTGCTTTTATCGTTGTCGTCTTTGGGTTCGCATTTCTAGTATCCACTAATAATGGACCTCCTACAGATGTGTCAGCATTAGTTGATGTTTCCGTCGTCCCACTAACAATTATTTTATTACCTTCTTTCCCAAAATTTTTTATTGCTGTTGTTGTCAATAATTGAGTTGACTGTGTTGAATTCCTAACAATTTCTTTGTCAAATTTATTTACATTCTTATTCCTTGATTTAGCATTGCCCATTAAATTGCATTACTTAACAAAAGAAAATCTTTAAATAATTTTCTTGCTTTGCTTTTATTTTGATCTATATTATTTTTTATCAAACTCACTTTCCCAACCGAGTTTTTTCTTTAATTTTTTTACATGCCACTTTTTAGTTTCACACTCTTTTCATTGCAATAATCTATAAACCAATTGCTTGTTTAAAATACATAAAATTATTGTCAAAATTCTAGCTAAACTGCATTATTATCTCACTTCCTTAAAATAGTTTTTCAATTTTTCTCAGCAACACAAAGCACAACAGCAATTTACAAAATAAGTGAAGCACAGTAAAGTTTACTTAACACAGTACTGACAACTTTTAAACAAATTCAGGCAAACAGTGATGCCAGATCCATACAATTATGTTTTGCCATATTTGTCAGAAAGATATGCTCACGAGACAAATATTTTTTGTCCCACAATGAGAATATTATTGAGCTATGTAGAAGAAGATAAAATATAAGAACATTTAAACAAAATTGCGCTTCAAAACAAATGTTATGTCAGACCCGGACAAAAAATCACACTGAAGATGGCACATAGCCGAAACGGGCTATAACTACTGTTTATCTACATGTTTCTCATACATATTTCATATTAGTCAATCAAGTTGATTTGCTTCAAAACATGTTGAAATGTATCTGCACAAAATGAGCACTACTATTTGTAAATTCATACCAAAGGTAAATTTCAAGTTGTTATATTTTTGTATTCAATATTACACACAAGATCACACAAGTATTACGAGATGTCATATTATTGTGTAGAAGGTCACGCATGGTATCATCGAAACATAATATATAACACTACATCTTTAACTAGCCACAAATTTGTTCACACATGGAGAGAACGTCGGCAGAATAACTGGGAAAAATGTCGTCGTGGTCTTTTGTGTGGAGTGCAAACAGCACTCTGAATGTTTCCAGAACAAATCTATAGCTATACAAGACAGCAAGTATGTATTATCTCTTTCTGCAAAAAAGTAAACGTTATACAAATGGTAACAAAATTTCACAGCTTGATTCAAAAGATTATTGGTTAGCAATGTATTATTCCATTTACTACTTAATATGTCTTCTAAAAGCCTATAGAGGGTTTTTGTTCCCGTGTTTTCCCAATCTTGTTTTAAAGCTGATAAGGTAAATACTTGCGTATTAGTACTTTATACTGTTTTCTTTGCTACTCCAAAGATTTTTTTTATCGCTTAAGTTTTAATACGCTCTTTTACCTTAACATTAACCGAATTTTTGGCCCTGTTTTGCCATTTTCCAACAAGAATCCAATTTTATTGCTCGTGTAGGTGTGGGGTTAGTGAATTAAGATATAATCCTGGCAACTCTATTTAATTCTTGACGATCTGGCGGCTTTAGTGTACAAACTACCACCAACTTCATTATTAAAGTCTTCAATAAATTCTTAAAAAAAACACCGCAATCACCGCTACTTTTTTCCTCAATCTTTTGAAAGTTTAGTGGCTTTTGCTAAGAAATAATAAAGCGCATTGAATGTGTTAATTAAAAAATAAATATTTATTACCTCAGCATTAAATAGAGTCTAGTGTTAACATGGATATGAGTTTAGATGATATAATAAAAAACAAAAGAATGACACTGGCGTCTTCAAAAAAGTTGTAAGTTAAAGTAGTCTAAGAAAATGGCGTTTAAAATAGAAAATATAATTGTTTAAAATGCTAAATTACAATTTCTAATGATATATTATCTTTCAGTAGCTTCAATAAGCCAGCAACGCAACCTCTGAAGAAAACTCAGATCAAGCAAGGGTTTAAGGAAGTTCGGCGCATTACGGATGCTAGATTAAAAATTATACAGAAAAATCGGTCTAAAATTCGAGATGCTCGCGATAAATTAGCAGAAATTACACGAAATAATGGTGACGTACGAAAGAAATTAATGCAAAAGCATGATTTGGGCGCCTACAAATATAGAAAAGTTGGCAGTGGTTCCTTGAGCAGAGGTAGCGCTGTTAGTGGTTCTGGGGGTAGAAGAACAGTAGCCATAAGTAGGGTCGTTCCAGCTGGAGGCTTAAAAACAAAAAGTTCCAATTATAAGAATTCCTTACCGATAATAAGAAGAAGAGAAAATCGCTTTGATATACCACGCGGGTATGTTGACTATGATAATATGGAGAAAATGGAAGAGGGTGAGTATAGAAAATCATTAAAGTAGAAAAAGGTTGTCTAGATGGCAGAAAATGTAGTTTTGTGAAAAAGGAATTCGAAAAGCGTCGGCCATTCAAAGCATACGTTAACATAGGGTTGAGCCTTAAAAAAGCTTTTTTTGTCTAGCATCCCTTTGGCCGGTTGTAAACATTTATCGTTTATTATGGTACACCAGCTCTGCTAACTAAAGATTTTATGCAATGCTTAGGTTTTGTTGTTATTTTATATAATTCCTTCTACAAATTATGTCGCCAGTTGTTAATTTACAACCTTCCCAGTAGCACGAATTTTAACATATTCTGACTCAAAAAAAAAAAAAAAAGAACTTATCCCTGAAAATTAAATTGCTTAATATTAAAAAATTATATATGTATAATACGTACTATATAATCCCATTTGGGCCCTAACATTTAAAATATGGGTTTTCTTAGGATTTTTATATATTTTTTTTTATTGGTTTTCCAACTCGTAGACAATTCTCAATTAATCATGAAATTGTATAGTAAAATTATTTTATATTGCAATATAAAAATGTATACTAAATTTTAGAGGAATATGCCGCCGCTTCATGTCTAAGTCGTACTGTACAAAACGACATTGCCTATGATTTGGCACCACCAGCGCCTAGACGATTGAATTCGTGGGGTTCGATATCAAATGAACATTTTGATCCCTTTGATGTTTATGAGGTTCCCTACTCGACCCGTCATGAACGTCGAATGTCTCCAGATATGACAGTTTTGCCTGCTAAGGGCATTTTACGTTCTACTTCATTAAGAGAGCATAGTCCGGAGTTATATTCCAGACATTATCAACCAGAACAAATATCACATCTATCCTATGAAATGCGTTCACGCCTAGAACATGCCCCTGATCCCCATGCATCAATGGGTATTTTTTCAAACCCTATAAAGCCATCGTCATCCTCTTCTGTGGGTTGTCCTACCGTAATGCCAACTTCTTCATCTGGTTATCGCATAGTCGTCAGTAACTTACACATAAGTGTTACCCAGTCAGATATTAAAGAGCTATTTGAGGATATTGGTGAACTTTACGATTCACGCATAGTTCGACCTGGAGTTGCCGAAGTTATCTACAAGTCGTTAGGTGATGCTGAAAAGGCGGTAGATACTTATCATAATCGCCAGTTGGATGGACAGCCTATGAAATGTTTATTGGTTAATCCCAGAGCATCTAATAAGCCAACTGCACCTGCCATGCACTCGTCAAGGTGAGCCACAGGTTGTATGCCCATAACATTTAGCAAATGCTTAATGTAGTCTATGTTTTCCTTCTTTTTCCTTGCAGTTTACATTCATCAAACAAAACTCCTTTAGAAATTGATATCGATGCTCTACACAAAGTACTATTTCGTCGTCATTAGTATTAAATAAAAATGAAAACAACTAACAAAAAATCAACAAATTTATATAAAAAAAAATAACTTAACCAAGATATTCATTCAAAATATATACGAGTAAATCTATAAAACGCAAAATTTATGTTAAAATTCTACTTTAACCAAGAAACAAGCAATTTTCTTAAAATTTTTTCAAATTTAACATTCACCATTTCAAAATACAAGGCAACAACTAACGCTATACGAAATTTGCAAGGTAATTCATTTTACATATTTTGGTTTTTATATATTTTTATTAGTTTTATCATAATCATTGATTTAGTTTCTATTATGGACTTATTGCCAAAATAATTGCTTTAGTTTCTTTAAAAGAAAATGGTTAAGAGATACTTTTGTTTACTTTTTTATTTCTCATTCATATCCATAATATAATAGGTAGTTGTATTAAAAGACTAAAAATAAATTATAACGAATATATAAAATTAAGGGGAAAATATAATAAAATACATACCAAACGTCGTGTTATTTGGAAAAAAAGCAACCTTTATAATGAATCTAATTTCTCAAAAAAATATGATTTTAAGCAAACTAAAACATTTCTTTATATATCACACACCTCTTCTCATACGAGTGCTTATTTCAAAGACTTGATTTTTGCACTAAAAAATTTGTGTGATCGAATAAAAGTATTTATTTAATCGGCATTATAAAATTTAAAATAAATGAGTGCGGCAAAATAGAGTGAAAAGTATAAAATTTTTTTATACTTAAATAAAAGTGAGTACGAAAATTGACTATTATACACGACATTAAAAGTTTGTAGCATTCCAATTATCAGTGAGATTGTAAATAATCATTTGAAATTTCTGTTATGTTATGAGAAAACCGCCCAGACCTGATCGTGTACAATAGTAAGAAATTCTTAGCTCTTCTGTAAGAGTTATAGTATTTATTATATAGCCTCATTAGCTTACTCTCAATTTTGCCAAAGTTGTTTGAAAAATAGCTTGTTTCGTGCTTAAAACCATGAGCAAAACTTTATATCGGACCATCAGTTTGTTTTTCGTTCAAGACATAGTACTATGGAACACGTCCATAGAATTGTTACCACTATTAGAGCGGCATTTGAAAATAAACAATACTGCTCAGCTTTATGTTCTACCTAAAAACTCCCACAAGCATCTTAAAGGCTTTTTAACAGATAGAACGTTTAAAGTAAGGTCAAAGGATCCGTTTTCTAAATATAGGAAATTCTCTGCAGGAGTCCTGCAAGGTAGTATAGTATAATAGGGCCGCTATTATATACCACTTATACAGTGGATATGCCAACAAGCTTAAATACATTGCGTCAACGTTTGACCGACGGCACTGCAGTTATAAGTGTTAATCAAGATCCGAAGGTAGCATCCGAACAAACTTCAGTCTCTCATTTACGTGCTAGAGGACTGGATAAAGATGTGAAGAATAACTACATCTCTCAAAATGTTCTCATGTAAAGTTTTCCCTCAGATTGGAAAAAATAACAAGTACCATCGTTCTAACGGAAACTCACATTAAATATTTGGGTATCCACTTAGATCGGCGCCTAACTTGGTCCCGCCATACTGGAGAAAAAATAATTACAATAAAATTTAGAACAAATCAACTTCACTGGTAAATCGGTCCTAACTCCAACCCTGGCTTTGGAATACAAAGTGCTTTTATACAAATCCATAATATAACCAATATATCTCTGAACAGGTGCGTGAATTGGTAATTTGCTTTGAATATATTCCGTTATAAGCGGAAAATTTGTCGCTTCTTTATCTCTTCTGTCAGCTTCTTCATTTCCATAAATATTTGAGTGTCCTGGTACCCATATAATATGATTTTATTAGAGTATCGATTAGGTTATATCTATTTTCAAAGATCGTGTCATCTCTATTAGAAACATTTTGAATTTCAGTTATGTATGACTTCCTCCGAATAGAATTATGAAAAAAACATGTTTTAAAAGAAATGTTTTTTTTTCTAGAAAGTTATACAAAAATCATAAATTTTGTATGTCCTTAAGGACAAATATTTTCCTCTCGAAAAAGTAATAGAAGCCGGTCATATACTGTATTAAAACCCTCAGACGCTCTCTAAAATGGAAAATATTAATTTAGTATTTTGAGGGGTTAGGACTTGCGCCCGACAAACCTGACTTCAGATTCAGGGACTTTGAAAACACAGAAAAACCACCATGAAATAGAATTCCGACGAATTTAATAACCCAAGAAAACTTTGTATTATACATAATTGCGTTATACCTTTGGTAAAATATATCCTTTTCTAAATTAAACGCATATTTTCATTAGAGTTTATTTGACTTTCTGTCTTATTTAGTAAAAATACATTTTTTAAAGAGAAATTTTATAAAAATACCATGTACTTTTTTAGCTTTACAATTATGAGAAAATACAATACGAAATTATTATCAATTAATAGTAGTTTCTAGAAGAACAGAAGAGAAAGTAAATTGAAGAATGGTTAAAAAATATTGAATTATTTCAAAAGAAAACATAAACATAAAAATTATTATTTAAAAATGTAATCTCTTAAATACACTTAGTAGCTAATCAGGACTTTTATTGCAACTTTTTGCTCTCTTATGCCTAAACAATTTTAATAATTTAAAACGACAAAACGATTGTTTACCACGAAAAGTTGCATTTTAAAAATTGGTTCTTTGAGTTTTCGATTTTTGTATCAAATACAAAACTAAATTGATTAAAAAAAGAAAGTTAATTTGTGGGAACTTTGAAAATGTTGTTTGGCAAATTAGATATTGCGAACACCAGTACCATAATTAGCACCACCGGCACGATTTAAAGCATCTCGGAACAGTTCAATATCCAATTCAGTATCAGCACCTGCCTGCAGTTCAACAGCAAAATTCTAAAAGGTGAAATAGAATAATTAAAAAAAAAATTAGAAAGTTCTCAAGCATTAAAAGTAAAAGATTTTACATTTAAGACATCCTTAATTATTGCTTTGTCTGTAGACATTTTAGCTCTCTGTATAACACCCACATCCTGACCAATCCATGTCAAGAATATAAACTTTTTTCTCTTAGACATTTCGTCGCCCATTTGTATGCGTATGTACCCAAAGGCCCGTTCATTGTCACCGAATTGCTGGCGGAACTCTTCGAAACATTGACCACGGGCTGAGCATATTATTTGTGCACCATCGAATTTGAATACGGCCCTATATAGAAGAGTAATTTACTAGTTTTGATCTTGCAGGTTTCTTTTAATTTTTAACTTTTTTGTTACCATTCTGTGTCGGTGAGGTCAGATCGTACATCTTCGTAGGCTTCACGAATGGCATCCTTGTCTAATGAAGTGGCCATTGGCATCTAAAATGAGAGAGAAAGAGGGAGAAAAAAATTTAAAAATTTTTATATTGTTATTTTTAAATTAGTTAAACAAAGCAACAAAGTCAGTTGGCAAATTCATTGAATTTTAATTTATTTTTATAATTAATTTAAAACGTCTCGAAAAGCTAACCCCATCATAATGAGCGGTATTTTACCAATTCCCTATAACACATAAGTGTGACAAGCGACACCTGTTGACGAAGCACTGGAATAAGAATTAATTACACGATATTTGGTTTATTGAATGTGATAGGTTGGGGTGTTGGTTTCTCGACCGCGACCAGAGGGAATAATTACAAAAGGATGGCTGTAAAAAGTACACGCGGCATTTTCCGGACAAACAGAATGCTTCTACCACCGCCCCTATGTGGACTCCTTCACATAAGGGTCAATTTAAGCACCACGACTGTCTGGACCCCTCGCTGAGCAGTTTGAGCAGAGCCACATCGATCATGCACCACAAAGCCCCCGCAATTCGCGTCTAAGCCACAGCCACTAATTTACTCCCCCGAAGAGGTTCCACCAATTATCGTACCGGGATTGGTTGCTGTGTTCCCAGTCGCTTAGTTACTAGGCAAACCTCGAGAAATGGTTCTACCATATCCCCCGGAGAGCAATACATAAGAGCGGCACGATTACCAAAAATGTATGTGGTTAAACAAGGGACTAATCCATGGCTCTTTTCATTAATCAAAATCTATTAAAGCCGTACTAGTAGTTGGTGTGCGTCTTACAATCTGGGATGTTGTGAAATCTGAATGCCAATTCATCATGTATCGTTTCACGCCTGCCGAATGTGTGGAAATTATTAAAGAATATGATTACTCCGGATCAGTTGTATGCCGTAAGCTATAATTTTGGACTTGACCAAAAAATGGTCTTGGGCGAGGCTCATTTTTGGATTAGAGACTATATGTCGACAAGCGAAAGTGCCTCATTGGAGCGAATGCAATCCACCAAGCATCAGTGCATGCACACAAATTGACTTTTGGTTTGGTTCATTGTAAAGCGGTATCATAGAAATTTAATTATTTCAAAATTATTACCTACATGCAATACGAGCGACGCAACGTTCGAAGTTGCGAAGGGAAAATTTGGTCAATGGGTCATCAAACGGCAAGCTTTCATCAATTGGGACTTGGCGCTCTTCGTTTATTTGCTCTGGGGATACGTCAAGTCCTTAGTCTTCTTAGGAGAGGCGAATAAAGATAAAACTAACCAAGATTGTAAAATTGAAACATGGTAACCATTTTGTAAGGCTTTTTTGCTGTTAATTTATTTTTAATTAAAATATTAAGCGTTTCAGCTAAATTAAATCTCAATTTCCAAAAAAATACTGTTTATTTTTACAATTAATTAATTTAGAAAATGTAATTCCAACTTCGTTTTTATTACGAAAGATCCATAAAGATGCTTTAAATAACTTCAAAACTCCACAAATATTTCGAATGACTGATTTGAAAAACGAAAGTTAAACAAAACAAAATATCTTGTTAACAATATGGCAAAAACAAACTTCATAAATAAATAATCCTAAAAATAAAACTTAATGAACATGCAATTTTTCTTTTGGAAAAAAATGAAAATTTTTTAATAAAAAAATACACACTTTAAACGTTTTTATTTGATTAGTCATGAGTTTTTTTTCGCAAAATAGCAACGAGTTTTTTTTAACAACAATTCCTTTTATGGCCAGCCTGGCCACAAAGCAATTTTTAATAGTTTTTGTTCGTAAATTTATTGTTTTTTTTTATAACCAAATTGGGGATGGGATTTAAAGTTGTTTGATATGATTTTTTTTTTTATTATTTAGAGGTTCAATAATTTAGTGAAACAAATCGAACGCCAACCAACGCCAGTGGAAACAAAATGCTCTCGTCAATTTTTTTTATGAAGTTTTTCATGGTGGCGTATTTTTGTTTCAAACTTTATGAAATTTTCAAGTACATCACGTATTTTTACAGTCAACTGACTTGCTGACTGACGTACAATATCAATAACACATATGAGCATTTGAGGTGTGATGCACATCAGGAAACTGAACGAACAAAAATTAACAAAGAAAAGAAAAAGAAAAATAATTTGCTAATATTTATTGATTTTTTGAGTTTCTTCTTCACGCTTCTTCTCTTTGGAGTTGTAGGAAATTAAGGAAGTTGATTACCGGTAGTAAATTAGTGCTAAGTGTTGTGATTCACCCCTATCGCCAGTGAATAAATTCCCCGAAAAAATGTTCACGTCAAAAACAATTCCAATTATGAATTTTTTGTTAACTTTATTTTTGCTGGAGAATAGTTTCTAGGATAAAGTTTATGTACAAAAGTATTTATTATTTCTTCTAATTAGAATATTAAAGTTTATATTTATTTTAGGTCAAAATTAGTTACTAAAGTGCAGAGGAAGACAAGATGCAACATAATAATATCTTGCATATGGGTTTAAGATTTTCGGTAGAACTTTTGGGCTGTAACTTTATTGCCTTCTTCTGACGGTGAAGTTGTTCACTTACCGCAAAGACTGTGTTCTAAAGCATTCAAAACTTGTGGCAGCATAACCTCTTGCCACAAACCACACAAACAGTTTCTACATGTAAAGTTATTCTTTTTAATTTTTTTTTTTTAACTTTATTCTTAAAAATATTTACAGATTTAGTACTTCTTATTTACATTCAATGTAATGCCGAAGACCGCCAATGCAGAATAGCGTTCTTAAGCGAAGCTGGTTTTGGACATGTTCGAGAGGAGAAATTTCCTTCGTTCGGCCGAATACCGGCAACCTGGAAAATCAATGGTAAGCGAAGCCGATATTGGCAATACCGCCCTCCGAAAATCCCTACGTCCGGAAATCCGGAAAAGAGTTGGTAATCGAAGCCGATGTTACTTCCAGTAAATGGAAACAGACAATTATTAAAACCCAACCTCTTATTACGTCTTTTTGTTGGCTATCGAATTTCAAATTCGCATAATCGCATCATTGTCGATATTTTTATTGTTCATCGAATTTTGTGTCGAAAAAAAATGTTGCTATGCAAATGTTGGAATTTAAGATTTTTTTGCTTTTCGGCGAATCAAACACAAATTTTCTAATATGTTTGTTAATTGTAAGCAGGTCTAAGGTTGTGAGTACCAAACAACCTGAGAGGCTGTTTTCACGAATGGAGTAAAACCTTGAATTCCCAAAAGGGGCTACTTGCACACAGGTTTAAGCGCTTTTTATTTTTTGTATGTGACTTTTAGTAGAATCCTTTGCCAAATACCACCACTGTCATAATTTTGTTTTCAATATAAATTTTAGTATTGCTTTGCGTTTTATAAAATAAGCACACAAATGAAAATTCGTGTGTTCAGCTCTTTCGGCCCCAGTCGAAGGTTGAATATTATTCGTAACAACGCCTATAAATTTTATATTTTTAATTGCTCAGTTTAAGAAAAAAATTTCAGGTCACTTTAGTATACACTTGCGAGTTGCAATCGCCAAACTTCTTGCAATTATGAACTATACAACACTTATCGTGCGATTTCAAGTCACATTACAAATGTTTTTTACACGTAGGTGCTGATCATCTTCCTAATAAGTTGCGTGTTTGGAAGAGAAACAAGTAGAGCGTTGGAGAGGGCGCTTTTAAAATTTTGACTGATTAAAAACGAACAATTCAAAAATCCTTGATATTAAAGGCCATCTCCATCTTTTTGAACATATACTTTTGTACTTGTTTAAATTTAGTTAAATTTTTTTCATTCTAAAATCTCCATATATCACATCCGTATCCGGTATAAAAAAATATTATTTTGATTTCAATAAAAAAATAAAGAAAGCAAGAAGCGCATATAAAAAATAATTTACTGCTGATTGTATATTTTATTTTTTTCCCAGCAAATATGCAAGCAGTAAAATGAAAATAAAAAAATATAAATATGAATTTATGTAAAATTATAGAAATTCATACATTAGCCAGAGTTTAAACGGTGGAATCATGGAGTATCAACATAATCTTCATCGCAAACGACGTCGCTGCCACCGCCAACGTTAGTTAGAGAGTATCATATCAAAGGAAACCACAACAGAAGAAAAATGAAATACAGAAATCCATAAATAAATACACATGTTGTTGTTGTAAACTACACAAATAAAACCGACTCGTGTATTTAAATATTTGTTACTTGTTGGTTTTTTCCACTTTTTCAATATTTTTGCATTGAATTTTAAAAATAAATCTTCATCATAATGCGTTAAAAAAGAAATAAATACTCGTACGCGACACGCATTCACTCATACGCATTTTTCACATGGAACCCCTACACTAAAGTTAAGGGTTCATTGGATTTTTCAATCATTTGAGAAGTGCTAAAAAGGCGCCCTCGTTAAATTGAGAATAGCTTATGATTATGATACTTGATTTGATTTTCCAACAGGGTGATTGGATATAGAACGAAAAATGACTCTGAAGGTGGTATATAGCCGAAACTGGTTTGTCTCCTAACCAAACTTGACAAGGAATGACGGACCCTAATTTATTAAATACAGTATCGTCTGCGTCTGTATAGGTATTTGGTCTTGTTGGCATATCCCCTCTATAGATATTATATATTGGCAGCCCAAGTATATTTTTAGGAAACTGATCCGTTGGGCTTACTTTATACGTTCTATCTGTCAAATAAGTCTTAAAAATCTTATGCAGTTTTTGGAAAGAACTGGAGTGATTTTTGTCATTAGCCCATCATGGGAGACTTTATCAAACGCCTGGGAAATGTCAATAAATAAAGCTAACCAGTATTGCTTATTTTAAAATACCGATCTAATAGCGGTGATAGTTCCTACGGATTGGCTCAATAATGCTATGTCGCGCTCGAAACCCAAAGTGATGGATCGGGTTAATATTTTGCTCATTAAGATAAGGTTTCAAAGACGACATAGTAATTTTTTTTACAGCAGAATTAGTTATGTTTCTTATTATTAATTTTTTAATACGATCAGGTCCTTGAGATTTTCCCATACAAGAAGTTTAGAAAGAATTATTTGTTTACGTTTATACTTCAAAATAACATATAGAACTAGTCACATGTCAATTACTTTTCTGACGTTGAATTTACGGAGGTGGCAAATGAAAACAAAAAGCATTTGGTAATTGCCATCCGATAGCGTGTTTTATGAGTAAAATTTTTAATATGTCTAATAATTGCCACATTATGAACGAGTACTTTTGTGAGTAACTGTCCTTATACAGCATATTTCATACATCTAGTCACAACTGCCTTTGTTATACTATTAATAATAAAAATATACATACAAATATTTTTTGCTGCCAAAACTCCAAACAAAGCGCAGGCAAAGACGGAATCAATACACAAGTGCGCTTCACACTACAGCTTGCATAGTGAAGGAAAATAAGAAAAAAAACGGGATGCACAAATATCTAGACGGACAATTTAACATTTTGTTGGCATTTCATGAATAAATAGGGAAATGTGACTCACAATTAAAATGCAGCAGCAAAAACTAAACAAACCAAAATAAGAAAAAAAAAATTAAAAAAAAAAAATCCACATTTAGAATTTACTCACTACTCCGAAATGTTTCAAAGAATTTCGAAAAATTGTTTTCATTTTATCGTTCATATTTTTTATTTCCTTTCAAATAAAAGAAATAAAAAAATTTCGCAAAAAACAAGGTGAGTCAATCCTGTCACTGTCAAACATTTAAGGCGTGTGTGTTGGTCACTAAAACGTACTAATGAGCAGAACCATATAGAGAGACATGACATAAGAACAAAAAAAAAAAAAAAAAGAATTAAACAAAAGGGCGTCGTGTTTGCGTTTTGCTGTTTACTCAAAGCTGGCAAATATAGACAGACCATCAGACAGTCAAACACAGATGTTGGACATACAGATGGACTGGCAAACACTCTTTTCTACTCGCACTCCATGTTTTCATTTATTTACTAATTCACTGTCATCCAACATGTTTCATGGCGCATGATGCAAATATTACGTGTTCATGTATGTGGAAATCTAATGGAAAGAATTTGGTGGCTTTATTTGAAAATTTATAATTTAAAAAAATTAAAAGTTTTAAGTTTATGAAATTCTTAGTCCATCAGTTCAAAAGTCAAACACAATCATTTTCTGTTCTGATAACAACGAGGAAAATTAAGTACAAATCAGTACAATCCGTGATCTTTCATGATGAAAAGTCATCATTAATAACTTCAAACTGAACGGTTACTTGAGCAAATATAATTTTCCCTTTTAATTCATTCATGTTTGTATTTCATGTGAAATGTGAAAATGAAAACAAGTTTTTTTTTAAACAAATACTTTGCTTCTTTTTAATAATTTGTGAGCGTGTGTGATTAGTTTCAGCTTGGAAGGAAGAAGAGTTTTAAATGCGACTGGTCCTTAAGAAAAAATATATACAATCCAAAATTTGCATTACGCGCTGTCCGCATATATTTTTTAATGCGCTCTCACGGATTTTTTATAGGCAAATAACGTGAATTATCCATCAATATCATGCATACCTTGCTAAACTTTTTCTTGTAGGGTTTCTTGGAGTCGCAGTCTATGCAAATAAGCTGCCTTGTTGCCCTCAAAGTCAACATAAGCAGGCCAACGGTTGCCATTAGAACGATGATTGGAAAATAGTAGCTGGGCTTGCCAAACGTTTTTTTTTTTTTGTTGCCTCCCATGTAAATATGATATTGACTTGCAGTATCGTTCGAAGTTCGTCGCCGTTTCCCCGGTGTAAATTCGAACTAAAAATTCATTTTTTCAAAACAACTCAGCTCCAGTACCAAGTATTGGAGATATTCTCTCCAAACGTACCGTTGGGGTTTGATTTGTTTTATAAACAAGTCCTTTGGAAAAAATTTTGTTTTTCTAGAATTTTGCCATTTTTGGGTAACTTCTAACATAAGAACCTTTTAGACTTGATGAAATATTAAAAAAAAAAAATTATCTAATTGATCCAGCCGTTCTCGAGCTTTGTGCTTAGCGCATTTAGCGATTAATTTATATAGATTATCGAAGGTTCGGCTCAGTTTAGTTATAAATGCGCAACGTGAGGTCGGTCATCATCATGGCTTTGCTGCGAAGGCAATTCCTCATGCCGTGGAAACGTTTTGGATCTTAAACCACCAACAATACAGAGATCGGTGCGAAATGTAAAAACGTAGGCCAGTATCGAAGAAGATCGAGAAATGAATTCGGCATCGCGGGACAGTCAACCTGGCTTATTTCACGGTTGTGTTTAGGCCACATCCGTATTAGCTTGTGCTGGCGCAAGAATAGACGAAAGACGACCGTATAAAACACCGTCAGTTGGGTAATTGGGCGCTGGAAATGTTGGCCGGATATCCGAATTTTGCTCAAAAAATTGTCTCGTTCGAGATCTGTTTTTCGCTCAGCGGCTATGCCAACAAGCTAAATTACCTTATTAGAACAGAGACATACAACTGTTCCACCAAGCATCACTGTATCTACAAATATTGACTGTTTGGTGTGGTTTAGGTCTTGGCGGCATCATCAGACGTTTCTTTATTTTGTGGCCAGATCTCGGTAACATCGACATGTCCGTGCCGTCGATACAACATGACTGCACTGCATGCCATACAAACGACGAAAAGCTCGAAGTTTTGAAGGAAAAGTTTGGCGACTGGATCATCTTAAAGCGAGCTTTCATCAATTGGTCGACGCGATCATGCGACTTGACACCCTTTGATTATTTCCTTTGGGGTTACTTCAAGTACTTTTTTTACGCCAAAGTGGTTGGCTTACTTTGGACGAGCTAGAGCTCAACAATCGATACGCTATGGGCGAAAGCTTGAAGCCCTGCCAGAGAAGCTGAGGCCACACATTATGTCATAAATGTAGCTTCAAAATGAACTCTCACACCATTGTTGCTTAATTTAATTTTTTCCTATCGTTATTATTTGGTCACCCTATACATGATTCTTAAAAATAAAAAAATCTCTAACACCTCACACACTGCTTGGTTTATTCCATTCCAACACAGATCCGCCCTTTTACTGGAAAACCTTTTATAGTCTATAAACAATTATTTTTATTTATATAAGGAAAAGTTTACTATTTAATAAATACGACGCTGGGACAACAGTGGCGCTGTCTTGTGGCCTTTCAAGACCTGCACAAAAACCCATTCCTAACTATCAGCAAACTGATATGGAGTTCTTAATGCATTTAAAAGGCACTCAATCATCCAGTTAGACAACAAATTCCAAAGCGGCAAATAATTTACGATACGGAAGTCATTAATAATTCTTTTAATACCATAAAGTTTTGCAAACACCTTGAAAGTTTTCTAAAGAAAATGGTTTTAATTTTTTATTGCCAAGTAATTTCATTAACCTTCAACAAACATTATGACCAACCAAAGAAAGGTGAAAAGTTATAAACTCCTGCAATTTGACCATGAAATTTCTTGTCTAAAACACTCAGAATTTTAAATCGCCTTTCGCAGGTCAACAGACGACAGACAGGACTCGCCCCTATTTGGCATGTTAAGTGGACATTGAATGGATGAAAGAAAGTTAAATGAAATTTGATAGTGCATGGCACTAAAAAAAGGTACGGTGAGACGAAGCAAATATTTGATGAAATTTGCGTAACCAGTATTTTTGGGAAGTAATGGTTTTATTTAACCATCATTTATTTTAATAAATAAAATGAAGGCAAGTCATATATTTATGTTGGTATGTTGTCTCTTATGTTAAGTTACGATTAATACGCGAAATGTTTGGTTCGTCTGAACGTACCATGTGTTTGTCCTTAAAAGGATATTGTATTTTCAATGTTGGGGGGTTTTTTTTTTGATTTTGCAAAACAAATATTAACACGTAATTCATGGCAATGAAAGCTAACATGAAATTAACAATAACTTGGAAAATGACTCGTGTGTGCTACAAATGTTTTAAATATAACTTTTCAGTGTAAATCCAAAAGGCCTCCCCCGTTTTGCATTACACAAATTCAAAGTGAAATTAAATATAAAAAATAACAGATCTTTATGTTTCTTTATATATGAAACAGAAAGACGAATGAATCATAAAACTCTCCAAGAAAGCGAATAAAGAAAACCTCCACTCATCGGACTTTAAAATCGAACAAAAAAAAAAAACAATCATTAAAAATACCAGAAGCAGCAGCTAAAAAACACAGATGCAAGATGAAAACGAAAACTTCTGTTGAAGTGGCATTGAACTCTATTAAATGTTTAAATAAAACATCTTTTATTGTTGTTGTTGCTGTTGCGTTAAATTTATTTGCTTTTTTTGAGTATCTACTTTATTTAAAACAAACAATTAACAGCAATAACTTGTTAAGAGTAAATGCTATAATTATGCACAACTAAAAAAATAAAAAATAAAATATAAATTTTTACAATAAATTTGAACTACGATTTTTTATGGAATTCTCTGATAGATATTTTTATTTTTACCTCTTTTTAGAGCTTCATGTATTCTCTTGGCCGGAAATCTCATGTGGCCACCTTGACTAGCTTGAAGGAAGTTTATTCGGAAAGTCAAATATTCGATAACTTTTTGCAGCATAGAAGGCCGTATATCAGTGATATAACGTGGCGAATGTTGCCTTCCAAGGCACACAACAGACTTCACTTCCCCGTAAAGAAAATAGCCCGGTTGTGTCTAACTGCCTGATCTTGGGTCAAATTATGGGTGCATTACGCGAAATTATTCATTTACCGAGTTTCTTTGTGGCATGTTATACCATCTCGAAAACATAGCTCCTTAAAATTGAATTTGTGACACGAAAAGGTCAGTGATCATGCCGTGTAGCGTTCACCAGTAACTGTAACGTGAACGTTCTGCACAGCATCGTTTTAAAAAAAATATGAACCAATGATTCTTTCTATCCTTTGTTTTTATAAAGGAAAGTGACACTCCTGCAACTAATGTTTACAACTCTGTAAATCCGTGTTATATTTATTATTAGAACAATGTTGCAGCGCCTCTTGAAGTTAGGATAGTCTTTTTTGTTGATTGTTCAACTTGCCGACGATTTAGTGCTATAGAGTAATACCTATTAGTAGGAATAGAAGCTAGTACAATCAAACAAATTTAAGTTATTAATTAATGGCAGCGGCTGGTATACGAACCCAGGCAACTACAGACATCGAATGCTTAATAGTCAACGAGCAAACTACATAAGCCACAGCACCCTCATACCTTGTGTGGTCCCCCCCGGGGCATATATCATCTTGGTGATCACTGCCACCATGATGGATTGCCACTGGGGGAAAACAGGGGCACCAATTCCTGGGGCTTGTCAGAGCCTGAAACTGGAAGAAGCTATGACTTCTAAGTTTGACCAGTAGCGAGAAAAGTAAACTGGTACCACCAGAACCAGTAGCCCCTGGATCTTTGGTTCCAGACTGGTTGTTGGTGGGGCTCCTTCGGGGGTGCACGTGGTGGCTGTTATACCCAAAACGGGGAGGTTCACTGCAGGACCGATGTGGCGTTGTATTGCAACGCAAGCTGTCAATGTCATTCGTTGACGGCAGGAGATTAGATAGCTCCGAACCCCTCATCAAGGGGCGTGATGAGTTTCTTGAACTGAACCTTGTTTTTTCGTTAAAAAATTTGCACAATTTGGAGGTATTCTGCAGGTTTCAGTAAATTTACGATGTATTGGTAAACCCTGCACACATGTCAAGTAGTATTGCGAACTCAAACTTCTATAGCTCTCAAAAAACATGCGAACATTTACGAAATTAAGGCCTTAATTGAGCTCAATTTACCATACGAAAAATTAAATTAATAAGTTGAGCAATTAGTACTTAATTACACAATTACTTAAATCATATTCCCAATGCAATTCGGTTGAAATGCGTTTAGTGAGTAAAAAATTCTGGAAAGTGACGCGTTTAACACGACGACAAATTGTGTTGTTACCAATTTAATTATCTCTTTCATATTAATTGATGGTAATTGGAAATTTTGTACGTAAAAACGTATTACACGCATTTTGAAATATCAAATGTTAATTAAGTAAACTAAATTGCATGTGTGAACATCAAATTTTATAACTCAATTTAAAATTTAATTGCTCCAATTAAGGCACGTGTGTGAACAAACTATAACGAATATTTCGTATACCGCAACTTTTTAAATAAATTGCTCGTTTAAGATTAACAAACAATTACTTAAACTCATTTCATAGTATGTAATTGATTGATCCACAAAAAGTCTTCCTTATGGATTTTGAATAAAAAAATTAATGTTAAAATAATTACAATAAAGCTGATACTTGTTTTAAAGAAGGCTATGGAAAAATAACAAGTTTCATGTTAATGTGTAACGAATAACTCAATGTCAACGGTTTAAACAGTTTGTGGTGAATTAATTATTAAGAGTTGTCTGTCTTAAGTTTCTTGTAAAAATTTAATACAAAAACAAATTGCATAAAATTCATTAAATGCTTTCACTTTGATTTATTACAAAAATATTTATTTCAAATTCAACTTAACAATAATATTTATAAAAATCTTAACAATAGATCAGGGTTTAATTAAAATAAAAATTTTAGCAGTTGATTGGGTTTTAGTAAACAATTAAAGTTGGTTTCGTATCCCTCCCTGTTCCGTGCCACTGTGCGCTTTCAACAGAAGCGATTGCACATACCCGAAACAGTTTTTGACGTATGCATTTTTACTAAAATATTGGTTAATCGGCTTCCAAAATTCGATTTATTCAAAAAACCCGGTTTTTGGAAAATGTCGAATAATCGGCCACGTTAATATGTAGGTATGAACTAGATTTCTATTTAAAGCCCAACAGTCGTTTGGACGAGAAAACAAATAAAAATCGAAAAAATCTTTATACGAAAACAGCGGAAAATATGACTTCAATCCTGGCCACTGGGCTAACTCGAATGCACATTTCGCTCTGGTAGCAAAAATGATCTCTATCGCACAGCCAATTGGGATCGTCAATACATTTCCATGTATAGTTTGAAAATTATTTGGTTTATATACGGTTTCGTAACAAGATTGCTGCGATGCACAAAAGAAGAACTCGTTATTATTGTGAAAACCCATTACGCTGCAAACGCTCGCTAACTTCACAGAATTATAGGTCGAGAAAGCGCAACTAATGGGTCAACAATTCGAAGAGTGGTCAAAAATGTAAATAAACTGAATCGTTTAAGGCGAGTAGGTTAGGTTAACTGGGCGCCCATGTGGGTCAGCAAATACGGTCACTTTGTGTTAACTGTAGCAAAATGAGGAGAATAAACGAAAGTAAAGAAGATGAAAGGAAAGTGAAAAATTATAGAGTGCAGAATGGAAAACTAGTGATTAGTGTATAGAGTGGCTGCTATATTTGTACCGCAGTGTAATGATTACCGAACGAGTTGGTGCTGCTTAGGAAGGAATATAATCCCTGTATTCCCACCTCCGATGTCTCAGAGAGGCTAACAACGGTCCTCCGCCCGCGATAAGTTTGGCGTAGGCCATCGAGTGCAAGACAGAGGCGTATGAAATAATTTACTGTCTTCTCTTTCTCTTTGTGAGAACTTCTACAGTAGCCATTTACAGGCAGCCCTTGTCTTGGGTGATTACCAAATCTGTAATGTCCGGTGATCGTTTCCACGATATCCCTTTTTGCGTCTTCTGAAATCTTAACAGATCTGTGGTTCGAGTCCTATCTAAACTGAGCCAAATTTTTAGTGGGTTAGTCCCACCATATGACCTATATCCCCGCACCCATATTAAAGTCATTCTTGAATGTCTTACCATCCGATTTAATGATATCCGGCAATCTGGATCAGTTTGGATATCGAAAAGACATAGTAAGTCTCCTTTGTGTCAACGTACCAGTCGGGGGTCCTGAAAACGTTGCCATTGTAAACGAGAGTGTTGCCGAAAAATTCGAAATATCAATTCGTCAGTGACTGTTACAGGATCATGATAACGGAGTTCTTGTTGGTATCAACTGGACTGCATGAACCTGAACGACATGTGGGTTCAGCAGCACGCGCCACTTTCCATAGTGCACTCCCATTGAAACACTCTAGCGATGAACTAATTGTTTACCTTAAGAATAAATTAGAAATACTTTCTATTTATATTCACCAACTATAGATAACATTTTTTCCTTATTGTTTTTGCAGCTGCCTTTCTTTTAAGCGTTTCAAAATAATCGTGGAGTTTAATTTTTAAATAAATTTTTGCTTCATTTGATTGTCGTAAAAACCGGCTAAATATCCATCATTATTAATGCTTTTGTGGGTTAAATATAAACGAGGAGAGTAACATTTTCTTCTTTCTTATCATCAGCAAACTGTACAAAAACAGTTGTTTGTTATTGTTTTGTCCATTTGATGTATTTATCTACGCGATAAAATTGGTAATCGCTTTCAAGTAGCAAAAAAAAAAAAAAGAAAGTGTTTAAAGTTTTAAATAACATTAAACGATGATTACAATTTCAAAAATGAAACGCCAAATGTGTGTGTTTGTTATTTTTAAACTTGAATCTTGTCTCTAAGTGCCCTACATCGTGATAATTTGGTTGGGAAAGTGCAAATAAATTAATCGCTCTAATTAAATTATTTTAGATTAAAAGAAAGTTAAGAGAATCTTCAAACTCCCTACAAATTCCCTATCAAATGACTCCAAAAACACTCATAATTTGTTGCAAAATGTTGGTTTGGATTTTAAAGTTATTTTTTCTGTTATTAATGACCACTTAGGCTCTTTTGGCTTTATTTTCAATCGTTCTAGCGAGAGCTTCCTAAACGCTCATCGATTATTCCATTTAAAAAAAATCCCGGAGCAGTAAATCCGGGCGAGATTATCAACCAATTTAAATCGTCTAGACATGACATTGGACCACCAGGACAACCATCCTTTATATTGTCTGTGATCACGCGATTAAAGAACTGCAGGCAACGGCATATAGACTGTCTGCACATTGTAAAGGAACATTGTAAAGCTTTTTTTTATCAAACTGTGCTGCAGAGACAAATAGCTTGGAATATCGTCTAGTCACGATTCAGCCATAGCGAAGGTGTTCTCTGCTTTCAAGGCGATCATTAAACGCCTTAATCTTTGGTCAGTAAAACCGACAAAACGTACATTTCGCCAAGTCACTGACGAATTATTTCACATATAGGAAAAAGATATTAAAACAAAACAACAACGGTGTTAGATATCAAATTGTTTCTGATTCTATTGAGATCACATGCCATTTCGTAGGTAACAGCTAATCATCTAACTGCCCACCTAGGCTTCGCTAGCACTGCTTCAAGCGGTCGGTCGAATTTTGAATGACTCAGATCAATATGCGTCACGTTATGCTAGAAATAGCGTTTCGATTGTTGGCCTCCAGCTCGTGCAAAGTGGTTTGCTTTTTAGCGTAGAATTGACACAGCCCCGCATAAAATAATCGAGGGGTGTCAAATCACATGATCGCGGTGACCTATTATTGAAAATTTTTACTTCAACTTCGAGCGTTGCGCTGCTGGGATGTTGGAATAACAGTTCGGATATATCGATGTTGTCGAAAGTCGCTTAACATTCCTCCATATCGAAATAGGGTCCGAGATGCCACCATGCCATGAACCGCACCAAACAATCAGTCTTTATGAATGCAATGATGTTTGATGGGATAGTTATGGATTGTGATTGCTCCAATAAGGCAATTTTACGTGTTGACTTAGCCGCGGAGCCAAAAATAGGTATTGTGCGGGAAAATGTTTTTTTTTTTTGCCAAAATTTGGATCTCCGACCAACATTTCCAGCGGCCAATTAGTGAAACCTCGGGTGTGTCCATTGACGTCTGACTTAATTTTTGTGTCAGCACGATCTTATACGGATGTGGACCCGAACTTATCTGAACAATAAGCCAGGTTGGCTCTGGCGATGCCCAATTAAGCTGGTCAGCGCCGAATAGACATTTCTAAAACTTCTTCGATACTGGCCGTTCTACGGCTATGTTTTCTCTACTTCGCACCAACCTCTGTCTAGTTGGTAGCTTAAGATTCAAGAGAGATTACTCATGCTTCAAATTTCCCAAACCGCGGCGCATTCTAAAGCCATGATGACGATCTACCTCAAGGAATAATTTACGTCTCATATTTGCAACTAAGCAGGAATTCTGATAATATTTTTTTATGAAATATGCAAACCTTATTGATTATTTTGACAGCTGGATAGTATTGGTAACTTTGACACCCTCTTATATATAACTATTCGAAAAACTATCATTACTATCTGGTCACTCTATAGCATTTTAACAAAGCGTGATACATTTAGGTCACCCTCTACTTACTTCAGAACAGACAATTTTTGATTTATCCTGCTTAAATAAGGAGGCTTAATATATTTTGTTGTAGCTCCAGTACCAGGATGAAAAAAATGTTGCCACAATAAATTTCCAAACAACATTTAAAAGTCGTTCTGTATCCACATTTGAAAGTTCTTTTTTTCTTTTGCTAAATGCAATAAAAGAAGTCATTAATCAACTGTATTTTTTCTGTAAGCAATTCAGCTTTAAAAAGTAGTTGCTGCTACGAGTATTTATGTACAAATAGTGTGTCTGCATGTAAAAACTAAGAAGACAGTGAGTGTTTTTGTATTAAAACTAGAACTGCTCTTTTTTCGCGAACGTGCGATTCTTGATAATTTTACACAAATTATAATAAAATTTACAACTACTGTAATTATAAATTAAAGTTGAAACTATCGCTGCCAGTCAAAAGCATTACAAACAAACATTCTTTGGTACACGCTACATGATTAGCATTTTAAAAAAGTTAAAAATTCCAAAACTTTGGTTTTGTTGGGAATAGTTAAGGAAACAGACTGGAACATTTGCCACAATGAAGGTAAAGGCGTCTGTCAAACCATTTTATTTATTTAAAAAATAAACAAAAAGTAAATGATTTTCTTTTAATTAAATTCAAATATTCGATATTTTTAGTTTTAGGTTAAGTCCATGTGGAAGAGGATTTCTATTTTTATGATTAAAATAAAAAACATTATCTGATTTCTAATTCTTTCTAGATAATTTCGTAGTTGGTGTAACTTTACATACTTAACGAGCAGAGCTGAAGAGTTCAATAGCGGAAAAGTTTTCATTAATGATCCGACAGTTCACATTTTAATACAACCTCTTTGTAATAAGAGATGCCAACTGCTGATCTTGCAGTATCTGGAAGTGATTTATAATGAATTTGTAAGTATCTACATCTGTTTATTTATATACTCTATCTTCTACAAAAAAGCAAATACCTTTTCCATTACCTTCCATTCATTACTGTCAAGCCGCAAATTTTCTATAAATAACTTTACTTGTTCACTTCACAAGTGGTGAAACCCAATACATTCACTTTCTGAGTCAGGGAGAAAAAAAGTCAAATTGGCACCGGGTTTATGGGAATGAATTTATTTCGAGAATAAATTTGCTAACGAATGAGCAAGAAATAATGTATTATAAATAAACGTATTACATATGCCTCTCCAATCGAGCGGTCAATCATAGGGTGAGAATGTAGGTGATGTACGCTAAGAAATTGTAACTCCTTAATTTTCGGGAAAGCTTGAAAAATACTGCTTAATTTTGACAGTAAATTCGATTAATTTACAGTGGTTGGACGCATGTTTTGTAGAGGATGATTGAAGAATGGCTACAAGAATTTTAGATAGACGACGTTTAACCCATCTCTTCGCCTTCAAACAAATTTATAATTTTTTGAAGAACCCACTGAAATCCTCTTAATTGAATAATAGGCAGCATATTTATTATAATACTCTTAGCACCATCGCTAGATTGTTGCTGCTATTCTGCTAAAACCACATGTAGAATAGCTCCACACCTTCAAGTTGAGATCACAAGAATCGCGTTATCATGTCCTTTTGACGGGTTTTCGGCGAACTTCAAATGTTTTCTCGAGAGCAACCGCTGCGTCAACGCTCAGGAGAGTTCCTATCTATAATCGACCCAGTTTCTTAATTGATACATTAGGTACACTTTTTCGACCGAAAAATCCGCGAAGTTTGCTAGTCGTCTCAGCGTAAAGGGGTATGTAATGATAAATGATAAAGCGTTCTTCTCTTGTGCAGCGCTCCATTTCTAATAATTGGTTAAATCGCAGAGTTGCCAATTGCACGACAAAAATGCTACAAAATGTAAATAGTTCCCACCGTATAAATGTGTTCAGCTTCGGCTCAGTTGTAGATGCGCCACGTGAGGTCGCTCTCACGCTAACACCGTGTCACACCGTGTGAAAGTTTAAGTGAATACACCCTTTTGGATCTTAAGTCAGTCAGTCACCAGTTAGACAGTGATTGGTGCGAAGTGGGTAATAGCCGCGTAGTGGGCAGTATTGAAGAAGACTTAGGAATGCCTATTCGGCCCTGATCAGCTTAATGGGACATCGCCAGAGAATCGACCCGGCTTATTTTGCGGTTGAGTTTGGGCCTGCATCTGCATAAGTTTATGCTGACACAAGAATTGAGGACGGACGGCTATAGACACAACCGAGGTTTTACTAATTGTGCGCTGATAATTTTGGCCGAAGATCCGGATTTTGACCAAAAATCATTTTAATATATCACACGTTCATTGTTTTTTTTTTCTCGTTCTTATCCATCCACCCTATAGTCATTTATAGTCAGTGCAAGTTTTTAAGAATTTTTGTTTTAAGTTTAAATTTTTATTTTTATTACTACAATGTACCTTCACTTGTGGTAGTCACTGTAGTACAAAATTGTACATCATGATGTGCAGACATTTAAATTGCATGATTTTATCAAACAACATAATAATAAGCGCATTTCATTAAGAATATTAATTTTTTCCTTTCTTTCTATTGAAATTTATGACTAGAGAGAGCATAATTACTGCTGCGAACATTTCTGTTAAACTCTTTGTCTCTCCCCGCTTTGTGGTGGAAATTTCTTGTTACATATTCTTAAAGATCATAATGAAAAAATAAACAAACGAGACCTTTTTAATTAATTGTTTCAATAAAACAATTAAGAAAAATAACTGCTTTCCTTATACTCCTCATATCTCGTATGTTTTTTAATTAAATTGTGTCAATATAAAATAGAAGTGCTTGTGCCCAAAGTATTAACAATTCTCTGTCCTCATTAATAAGGAATGTGCTTTTTATCGTTTCATTTCGTTTTTCCCTTAATCAATATGAAAAAGGAGTTGTTTCTCATTGTTTTGTTTTATGAAATCACGGGATTGGCCTGCAGTAATTAATTATATTGATTAAACACTTTTTTATCTCTAGAATAGCCATTACTTGTTTGTTCTGGTATGTGGGTTTTTACCGACTTCTTTGTTGAAATGTTTAAGTGAATTTTTAATCTTTTATGGCTTGATAAACTTTTATGAATAAGTTTGTGAAGTTTCAAAAAATTAGATTATTTCTGTTTAAATTGTCCGAAATTTGTTGGCTTGTCAGAATTTAAACAGTTTCTTCAAAGTGAAGTTTTTGTGAGATATCATAGAAATCTCTCGGAGTCATCAAAGCCCCTCGTGAACTTTACCCTACGAGGTCATTGCGTAGAAGAGTTGCGAAGTATATGTTTAGAGTTTCCCTATCAGAATTTGCACTACTTGATCTGAATATTTCCTCTAATAAAGTGTTCATATCTACGATCAAAGTGTTCGTTAAGCCATTCCGCTGGAATTTATTAAATTTATTGCTAGAAACTCCTGAGAACATTTACTTTAAAATCTTAGATATTCTGAACTAGACAAAATATATTTTATTTGTGCAGTTTTTTAAAATTAACACCGCTTTTTAAACAACTCTTTACAAGTGCATGTATTTGGTTTCACTTTATTATTAATTTCTATTATTTATTTCTACTTTTATTTCGAATTTGTCACCAAGTAAATTTATCAAGACATTTTAATCTTAACGATCATCAACTCATATACGTCCATGAGTTGGAGTACTAAACGTACTCGTATCTAGTTGATTCTTATTTTATTTTTATAACTACATTTTCCGACGTTATGATTCCTTTATCAATTTAACTAAGAGTTGATAATGTTATGCATTTAGAAATGCAGAACAAAAGCGTTTAATATAAATTCCAGCACATAAGTTCAGACATTTTAAAAGAAAATGAAGATAATATTGAAGGGGATCGGATGAAGTTTGATTTTAAGTAGGGATTAAAGTGTTGGAGATTAGAATTTATGTTATCAAAGAATGCCTGTTTCAATGGAAAAATGAAAACCGATTAGAAAATAAATGAAACCTTTAATTGCCTTTTACCATAAGTCTGCTCAGATTTGCTCAGTTGTGACTCTTCATTTCTTTAAAAACAAAGGGTGGCAAGCGGTATAGACTAGCCGCGGCGATTTTGAATTATATATTTTGAGGTTAGTTGGGCCGTGTGTTTTTTAGTCAAGACGATTGGATTAGATATTTTATGCTATGCACATTTTCCTGGTGTTTATTATTAAAGATCATAAAGGCAAATCGCCTTGGCAAGTTATAGTCAAGATTGCGGGAATAGACTCTTTCGAATATATCTTGTTTGTTTTATTAAACTCGTCAAACAAGTGACCTATTTATGCGCTAAATTCATCGTACGTACTTTCCAAACGCTACCCAGTGAAGCTGCCACGCCCATTTGAACGACGAAACAAATTATTTAATTTAACACATATAAATATTTATAAATAAAGAAAACAAAATTGGGGGGTCATGTGACTTCCTTGAGGCACTCTATATTTCACATCAAAACATTTTGAAAATATGTTTTTGAATAGAACACGCTGCCTTCAGCAATCAGCTGAGGGACTACTTTCAAGAGACAATAGTCCTAAATTGTGCATCTCTGGCAAAAAATATTTTTCGGTGTATGGAAAATGTTTGCCTGAATAGTAAACATTTTGTTTGGACTTCATAAATTATTTTTAAGTGTTATTTAAACTGTTCAGCTCGTTATTAATTCCATTTTTATGCCATTCTAAGATGTTTTATTCTGTTTTGCTTTAGCATTATTCACTTTTCGCTGGAAAATGAATAGTACAGCTTTTCAAGGCTTCCCCATTTTATGGCGTTGGTCTTGTTATTGGGCTTATAACCAATTTCCTGTCGTTCTGTAGACCTTTTTTAGCTTTTCGGTCAATAAGGAATTTAATTGTATTAAGGTGTGTTATGATTTATTCGCAAGCGCATCTGTTTAGATTTTCCTTGGATTTTTGCAGAGAGAATTCCAATGCTAATCGTTGTGACTGTCAAAAAAAGTCAAAAGTAAATTATTCTTCTTACATAGTTTGTCTACACCATCGCACTTGTGTAAAAAATGCAACCCTGATAGAAAGAAAAGTCGCGAGCTTTTAAAAAATTTCCAAAGAATAGTGTCAGCCATATATACGACGCTACTTTCTATTTTGTTTGAATTTTTGACCAGTCGTTTTACTCAATGTAATTGTGTGACAGTGGCTTTAATAATATGCATCACCAGCGCTGGGATTAAGGTACACCAAATTTTTGAAAACTAATTTTTAATAAATTATCTTGTTTTTCTTTTTTATTAAATACTCACAGCCGTATTCATAAAAACTTACAATAGATAGGCATATAGACTAAAATTGTATTCAATAATGATTATTATGAAAAAATTTTATTGTAAGTTTAAAGCAGGTAGACACCTACATCCTTCGATTAATTGACATGTTAATTTTGTTTGGAACACAATTGTTTTAGAAGCAATATTTTTCAATGAACTAACAACTTCATCCAGTATAAATATTCCCCCGATCATATCCGTTCTAATTTTCCCATCTCCGCAGTTTAAAACCTTTTTATTCATCATTTATATACAGGGTGGGCCAGAAAGAATTGCGTATTTGAAAAAATCATTAAAAAAAACTAGGTACAAACCACATACAAATTTTTATTTTTACAAAAATTAACATCTGGAAAATTCAGTTCTTAAAAATAACATCATCGAGATGTGCACCATCGCGCTGCAAACATTCTTCGAATCTGAACCTCAAATTGGTAAAAACTCGCTGGCACATTGCACGGGGAATATCTGCCATTTCTTTCCGGGTATTGGTCTTCAACTGGTCAATTGTGGCTTGGAGTAGACTCTACTTTTTAGGTATCCCCACAAAAAAAAACTCCAGTGGTGTGAGATCCGGACTTCTAGGAGGCCATTCAATGTCACCTCGGCGCGATATCAGTTTCTCAGCAAACATCTCGTTTACGACCGCCAAAGAGGCATTAGCTGTGTGGCATGTCGCGCCATCTTGTTGAAACCATGTCGCACGATTATAGGCTTCAAATTTTTGCAGTTGTGGGAAGAAAAAATCCCTTAACATGGCTATGTATCGGTCAGAATTTACAGTGACAGATTGCCCTTGTCGATTTTCGAAGAAGTGGGGTCCGATAATTCCGTGCGCTGACATGGCCGCCCAAACGGTTACTTTCGGCGAATGTAGAGGCTTTTGATGTTTTGCACGTGCGTTCTCTGCAGCCCAGTAACGGCAATTCGCTTTATTCACATGCCCATTTATGTGAAAATGGGCTTTGTCAGAGAACAGAATATTGTTGAAACTCCGAAAGCGTTCCAGCATTGTTTGAACAAAAGTTCGTCGTAAAATTGGATCATTTGGCTTTAATTCCTGCACAAGTTGAATTTTATATGGGTGCAATTTCAGATCTTTCAACAAAATGCGACGCAAAGATGTTCTGGACACCACAAGTTCGACTGACCGCTTTCGAGTCGATAGAGCAGGATTACGTTGAACTGAAGCTCTTACTTGTTCAATTGTGACCTCCGTTCTTGTTGACCTTGGGCGTCCCGCAGGCTTCTGTTTGAGAGTCGAACCAGTAGCTGCGATCTTTCTGACCCACGATCGAATCGCGCTTTCCTTCGGACACTGATTTAGGTCATGTAATCCAAACTCACGTCGAAATAAACGCCGAACAATAATGCACGAATCGTGATTTTTGTAATATTGTTTAACGCAGAAAGCACGTTGCGCGCCGGTGAAGTGATCCATTGCGACTAAATATCCGAGAACAGAGCTACTTAACCCCACCACCCGCGCAGTCCCCTCTCTAACGCTTTAAACGCAATAGTGTTTTTAAAATCGTATTCCCTTCTGGCCTACCCCTGCTTATTTAAGTAGCCCAGTACAAGTTGCTTTGAAACCATTTCAACTATTTTAAGTATATTGTAAAACCTAATTACCAAATGATCTATACAAATGTATAATAGAAATATTATAACTGTTTTCTATAAACTAAAATTATTATAAATTAAAAAAAAAAACTCTTGCTTTAAAATTCTTGTCGAGTGTCTCATGCATAATACTTTGTTGACATTATAGCTTCGACATGACTATGCTCGTATAAAAATATAATTACTTCCATGTTGCAGCCTGCATTTAAAACAAAGTAAAATAAATCTAATTAAAACCGTTTTTTGCTTTATTTTCAATGCAACATGAGTGTATTAGATTTAGTTTAAATACATTTTCTTGAACTGAAGAACCCCCTAAAATTAGAAACACTTTACATTAATAGTTTTGTGTTGTCTGTCTATCTAACAAAAACACATTTCAAATAAATTTGTTAACCAAAGCAGATTTTTCATGCAGATACTTATTCTGGGTTTTATTTTTCATGTTTGGATTTTTAAGGCAGGGCGGCGGGAGGCACTTGAAACGTTTTTGAGTGAATTAAGTGAGTTAATTAGAAGTTTGTTTAAAATAAAATAAAACAAACCAAACACACGATATGGCTGATATAAATTAGAAAAACAGATACAATGACACACAGATACACAGACTAACAATTTATCTCTAAATGAGTATTTGATGTATTTTATGAAGAACTCATAAAGAGTGGGTCATCCAACATGTGGAATTTAAATCGGCTAGAAAAAAAAGACTGAAGCTAAAAATTTAAGAATGAAGCAGAAGTATTCAAATGACTGCTATCTATGTCTGGCCATACCGTACGACGGTGCGGTATGACCGATTTTTTGGGCTACAATTTGATGAAAGGCAACTGCGATTTCGTGTTTCAAGACCTCAATCGTCTCAAAATGTGGGCAACTGACGTAAGACTTTCGGCTGCTTTTCGCAGAAAAATGATCCAATAATGCCAACGAGTCCAAATCGGCAGCAAACAATCACTCGTTTTGGATGCATCGTCTTCTTAATGATGACATTTGGATATTCGACAATTTCGCTTATTGGCGGACATAGCCTCCGATAATGGTAATGGGCTTTGTCCGTGGCCGTGATTTGATGTTGGGTCTCGTGCTGAAATTTAAAGTTAGTTTCAGTCATACAATAGAAAAAATATTCATTCCTTTTTTTAGCCGGTTCAAATTCCCAACGTTGGATGGTCCACCCTTTATAAGATGTTTATTTCTCTATTTTGCTTGCTTCATATTATCAGCTTTTATTAATATTTATTTATATTTTTTTAAGTTCAAAAAGATATGGAAATTTCACCAAACAACAGTTTTATAAAGAGTAGATTCAAATATTATTTTGTTCCGAAAAATGCATCTTTTTCTCCTTTGGCTCAAAGAATATTGTCAAAGAAAAACCAAACCCCAAAACAAAAACCGTATTATGTAAATAAATAACTTGTTTCTTTATGTTTAGTTTTTTTTTTGTTAAAACGTAACAAGGAAAAATTTAACCTCAGTTTACCGAAAAAGAAAAAACGCCTTTCTAAAGAATAATGAAAACTGTCAAGCCAATTTTTTTTATATATTTTTTGGTTTTCTTAATTCTACTTTAATTGAACACAAGTTATTGAGTTTTACAATTAATTTGTATGTTAAATGTAAAAGCTTTAGACAGTGTAGGCCAAAACAGTGCGAAGAAAAATCATTGTTTCAAATTAATTAATTATTGAAAAAAAAAAACCCCCGTAGAGAAACGAAAGATAAGTGGAAATACCGAAAAAGTGAGAGGTTGGAAGAAGGGTTGAGTGGTCACTAAAACTATACCGCGGTGAGGTCAACCGTAAAGCATTTGCAGCTCCTAATGAAGGAGTATATTCGCTTTAATCACAACCAACGATAGTTCCGTGAGGTTGATGAAGAGGAGAACAGAGGGATAGGAGATTAACAACTGTCTTCTATGCCTCTGCATTGTGATAACTTCCTCAGAAGTCATTTGTTTGTTATCTCGGTAATCGTTGCCACGAATGCCCCTTATTTGCGTCTTCTTAAATCCTAGCAGTTGCTTGGTTCGATCCCTATATAAACTGGGCAGATTAGCCTAGTGTTTCTCCATGTCGGTTCTTCCTGATTTGCGCTTCTTGCAAGCCAAGGTAAGAATGCCATAGCATTCTTCAATGTGTAAGTCCTGTAGCCTTGCTCCTCTTTTAGCCAGATTATCGGCCATGCAATTAATTGCCCATGTTGATCTCGTTTAAGATGGTTCTCGAACCATCCGGTTTAAGGATGGGCATTGCTGCATGAGTTTCGATGCCGAATAGACACCTATCAGAGACCTAAATGAGACGCGGTTGCCGATGAAGATCCGAATATGTCTATTCTAATAGATATAGTAATATTCTATAGTACTACAACCAGTTTTTCGCCTTTAATATCGCTGATATTTCAGCGTAACTATTTCAGAGCACTACAATCGTTGGAGATTCTAAAGGACATTTTCTACTATATAGACACTTCTGTCTGCTCCGTTACCCCGTTTGGAGCCATCTGGGGATATTTAAAAGAAAAATTGTATATCAATAAGTCAAGAACAATTCAAGAGCTAAAGGATGAGATAATTCGACACATTAACGACATTGAACCTCAATTATGTCTCAGAGTCATTAAAAATATCGAAATTCGGAGGTATGCCACCGAAGCCGTACATATATTTTTTTGCTAAAATGGGAATTTGGCTTTTTATTGAAATACAACTCTCTTTCCCAACATATTTAAAAATTTATCAATCGCTGAACATGTATTAAGGTGTGTTTTTTCGAAATGATTTGACCGACACTGTATGGTTCTTCTTCAGTTTGCTTAAATTTTGTATCTGTTTAAATATGAAAGTTAAACCACGATTAATCAAATCAAACATCTGTAGATTGTTATTAGTACGGATATGCAGCTGTTTGCAAATACAAATATTTTTAAATTTTTAAGTGACACATGGGGTTCTCCAAAATTATGAACATTAAAATTTTTCTTCCCATAGTGAAATTAAGGAAATGGCGGTTTGCATTTCATTTAATTAATATTTTCTCAATAAAATAAAATCCTTCTTTATTTTTTTAAAACTATTAAACATAAAATAGTAACATTAAATTCAATCTTTATTTCTAGCACAAGAGAAGAGAAGAATTTTTAAAAAAGTGAATAACAAATTATTCCTAATTTTTTTCTATAAGATCACAGTCTGTTTCTATTTCCACATTTTATCAACTTTTTTCCTGTTTTTATTATTTTATGAGAAAAAAAGAAAAATCCATATCAAACAATATTTTATTGTTCTCTTTTTTACTTGACATTAATATTTGTTGGTTCAGTCCCCCCCGTATGGATAACATTTATTCTAGGAATTGTAAATTTTTGTGTCAACAGTAAAACTTGGCAACACAAAAAACAAATTGAAGTGTGGAAAGAAATGTTTGTTGTTTGTTTTCTCTTTGAGATCATTATTAATAGATTTCATAAAAGAATTCAATAAAAATAAAAAAAAGTTGGGGTATCTATATTATAAATAAATTATATGGTTATAAAAAATCATATTATTATAGATAATAATAATAATATGATCCTCCTCCACAATAATATATTGTTGTAGAGAATATAATATACAGGGTGTCCGCCGGGATGGTATACTAACTTGATTTGCCACCATTTTGGTAAACATTAATCTTGACAGTAGATATTTGGCAGTCGTGAAGTAGAGACGTGGCAAATTTATTATGAGAAAATATTCGGTAAGCCAATGTGCTTTAATCGTTAAAACATTTTATGAAAATTAATCATCGATAACTGTGACGATGAGAAAGTTCTGTGAAATTTTTGGGAGAAACAACGTGCCAACAATATGCACTATTTATCGTGTAATGAATAATTTCGAAGAAAGAGGGACTGTAGCGGATACGCCCAAGCATGGACCACAACGTACTGCAAGATCGGTTGAAAACATTACTGCTGTTCAAGAAAGTGTTCAAAACAATCCATCAACCTCAATTCGACACCGTGCTCAGGAGCTTGGTCTTCAAAGAACAACTTTGGCCACAATTTTGCACAAAGATTTGCATTTGTTTCCATTTAAGATTTAGTTGACACAAGAGCTTCTTCCAGAAGACCATTTACGCCGCCGTACATATGCCAATAGGAAGCCACAGCTCGCCCATGACAACCCCGATTTTCATGAAAAAATCATAATGAGTGACGAGGCACATTTTCATTTGAATGCATATGTGAATAGACAGAATAGTCGGTTCTGAGCAATAGAAAACCCTCAAATTATTCATCAGTCACCTTTGCATCCATTAAAAGTGACAGTCTGGTGTGCAATTTGGTCAGGAGGAATCATTGGACCTTACTTCTTTGAAACTGAAAACGGCGTAACGGTAACTGTCAATGGGGACCAATATCGTGATATGATTGAAAACTTTTTAACGCCACAACTGCATGCTTTGGGCTTGACTAGCATGTGGTTTCAACAAGAGGGTGATACATCGTATACAGCCAGCAATACAATGGAATTACTGCGAGATCTCTTTCCACAACAAGTTATTTCAAGGAATGGTGATGGTTTATGCAAACAAACAAGAAACGGCGGAGCAACTCAAACAAAATATTCGTGATGAAATTAATGAAATACCACGTGAATGTAATGAAAAATGCGTTCCAAAAGGGCTCGCATTTGTGAGGCTAACAGAGGCGGACATTTATCTGATATTGTATTCCATACATAATTGCCGATATTAAATAAAACATTTATCAATATACGATCCATTCTCTTTCATTTAATCAAAAATTATAAACAAACAAAGTAGTATACCTTCCCGGCGGACGCCCTGTAGTTATCATTACCATGCCTCAATTGGGGCAAAAAAAAAATAATGTTAGGTCAACCACAGCATGCCATCAAGGTGGCGTTTTATCGCTCAAGGTCGCGGGCTATCGCCACTCATATGGTCATGAATGATCTGACGAGAAAACACTCTCTATAAAGCTGAACAAGTCTAATGTGGTATTGCTTTTTCAACCGTTTTAAAATAATCATCAGTAACTGCTCAGCTTGGGAAAATAACGGGATAATAGCAGCACAGGAAGTAGATTCTAGAGCCACATTTCCAAAAAGCTTCCTTTTTTTCAGGTAGACGCCTACGCGTTAGAGCCGTTTGTAAAAGAATGTTTACGTAGAGACACTCGCGGTACCAACAAATGTATTCCAGAAAGGCAGGTTTGGGATTGCTTTAAAATTCTCGATACCGTAGCAGCGAGAAATTAAGTTACTGTAGTTTTTCGAACAAATTTCCGTCATCCTTTGTCGAGTTTAATTTGGAGACAACGCAGTTTCGGCTGTTTGCCATGATCCGTGTCATTTTTCGAACGAAAAATTTTTTGGACATCAAGTCAATAACTCTAATCTGAGTAACAGGACATGATGGCAATGAAATACCAGACTATCTAGCTAAAAGGATGTAGACACTCTCACATCTGTGGGGTAAACAATATTTTCACAAATAAGCGAATACGCGAAGAGGAAGAAACGAAGTCTATATCGTACTTCCTCCCACTAAATCCGCGCCAACAAATTGAGGCGACCCAAATGCGAATAAAAAAAGGACCCTCTTTAAATTAAACAAGCAATAATTTAATAAAATGACGGGTATTCTGCCACAGCACTTCAACTTGCTTGCAGGCAAAATTGTAGGCATATCTTTGCCACCGCCAAGCTTTCGCACAAGTAGATGCTGGGATGGCGGAATTTTGTTCGAAGTTGTGATTTTCTACATTTTTAAGGGTTTGATTTCAAGCACTGGAAGCGCATAACAATTCTCGTGCACTGGCAAGACCTATTTAACCTAACCTAACTCATCCTAATCTTTATGATTACCTATTAGCTGTCTCTTCAAATGTCGATGCCTTCTAAGGAGCAACAGAAACCCTGGTGTCACATAAAATGTTCGATAGAAAATATACGTTTATCTAGTACTGAAGCAATTTATAGAAATTATGGCAACTTCTGCCGGCTTTCAATTAGATTAAAACTCAAGCTTTCA
This sequence comes from Phania funesta, assembly GCA_963932375.1. Lineage (NCBI taxonomy): Eukaryota > Metazoa > Arthropoda > Insecta > Diptera > Tachinidae > Phania > Phania funesta. The sequence continues at coordinate 80,677,336 of OZ010655.1, read as the reverse complement.
AAGATGTTCGATAAACTGAAGTTGGGTTGCTATCCATAATCGGCCTATAAATGTTGTAAAAAATGTCCCCAACATTTTGTTGCCTAAAAAGTGTTGCACTTTAAATATTAACAAGATTTCTTAACGAAACTGAAATTTTTAAATTTAATTTTTTTTTTTTAGTGTGAAAAGAAGTACTTGCACTTAATTTCTGAGAAGCATGTCTAACTTGACTTTTTATTATAAGACAAAAAAAGCTAAAAAGACGAACATAGGAAGACTAAAAAATAAGGACAAAACGCAAGAAAATTAAAAAAAAAATAACTCTTACCCTTCTTGGTTTGGCTTCAACCATTTGTTCAACTTCAATACCGTCTGACATCTTGTAGTTGTTTTTTATTATTTTTTGTACTTAACTGAAGGCTATTTTCACTTTAGTTTTCTACTGTTCTCAGTCACTCACTACTTGTATATTCCTTTTACTGGCTGATTCTAAAGCTGTGAGACAGACGATGATGCTGCTGATGTTGAGATGCTGCACGTTCTGGTCGTACGTTCTTCGTTGATTCTTTGTGGCTTTAAGAGCCCCGCTTTATTGTTACAATGCCGGTTTTTTTTTTGCTTTATTTAGCACACACAGCCACAATGTGTATGTCTTTTTTTTCTTTAATGGAGTAGAAGTGGGAAATACCGATATGTTGGGGAACGATATTTTTTCTTTAAATATTTCCTAAACAGAAATTTTTATTTTTGCGTTATTTTTTATTATAATTTTTTTTTATTTGAAATGAAATAAATACACTAAAGTACTCGTATGTGGAGAAAGAGAAGCAAAAGAACACTGAACTGTAAGCGTGTAAGATAAATGAAACAATCGAAAAGTTTTAAAAAAGACAAAGGAAATAATTTAACAATTAGTCAGTTTTTTAAAAAAAGGAGTTTCTTTTTTTTTTTTAAAGCAAATAAATGTATGCTCACACACACACACACACTGTTTTAAATGAGTTTGAAATATTTTAGTTTAATATTTCTTCAACAATTTTAAATAACAACGGTTTTTTTTAATTCAAATTAGATTTGAAATTCCTTTTTTTGATTTACGCGTTTAGCACGTCTAGTTGGTTCAAATGATACTCACGAATGAAACGTCAAACTTGTGATTTAACTATAAACGGACTGCCAACAACGGAACAAGTAAAATGCCACAATACAACTAAATAAGCAATAATATACACCAGAGAAAAATGAAGCCGCCACAAAAACACTGTACACAGATACTTACAAAACAAACACTGCATACAACCCAACAAACAATTCCATCTTTATTGCTTTTATACAAAATGAACAATGTCCACAACAACACAAAGCCAAAAAACTCTCAAAAGAGAAAACTGCAAATTTGTATGCTCTTCCACTAACTCACTAACTGGCTTTCTCACTTCACACACATACAACACACAAAGCTGCCATTGCTGTGCTTTTTGAAGATTTTTATCGGTGCCTTTTATCTCTTCGAACACGGTGATATATTTAGTTGTTTCAGTTGTTATTACACATTCACTTAAAAAAATCATGTTCTGTAAATCGAATTATTGTTAAAAACGAACACCAGAAAATCGCTAATTGGTGTTTTGAAACCCTCTCCATTTGTAAAAAGTCGTTCATTTTATAGGAATATCTTCCCAAAATGGTTTCAAATTTTTACTTACATCTGTATGTTATGTTTGTAACGTTTTATTTCCCTTGTATTTAATTCAAAATTTCCCGCTGCTTAAATTAAGAAATGTTTATTTCTTCTTATGTGTTGAAGTTCTTGTTTTAATTTGCATAAACATATGTTATGAAATTGTAAAATTGCTTAACAAACAGTACTAGTAAAGAGTTTCTTAATAATCGTTAACATTTAGAATATTTAATTAAACCTTCAGAAATATTATTGCTTTAATTTTTATTACAAATGTTATTTTATTTACTTAATTTTGTTATTAAGATACTGCATTTTCATGAGAAAAACTTTGACATTTTTTTAATACACAATGGTGACTTGAGTTTTTTTTAAGTTTAAGTTTTACTTTCTAAATATTGCGCTTTTTCTTAGATGTCACAAAAAAGTATAGTCAGTAATTTATTGTTATTATTGCGTGGAATTTATTGCGGTATAGTACAACAAACAGCATGAATGAATCGGATTGAAGCTATTGCATTTCGTAGTAACCTGAGCCGTTTTTTCAATCAAGGCAATACAACACTAAAAAGTAGATTTAATTAACGAAACAAAACTTGAAAACCGGTTATTTTTTAATTCAGCAAATGTATGATTAAATTTTAAAGACAAATGTTTGTAATAAAATTATATTTTTACGATCTATAGAACAAGACATAATATTATTTGAAAACTGTCAAGCCCTCTTTTCAATTTTGAACCAGAATATATCCAAAAATTAAGACTTTTCTTTTGTGATTTTTCTGTCTAAATATACGAGTAATTTCAAAATTATCAAAGCTTTTATTGGGTTGTTGTGGCTTTTTTCAATTCCTTACCTTTTGTACCCGTTTGAGAATTCCTTACAGTGCTTTTATTCCCCCAAGAATTGACAACACTTTGTATAACAGAAACTCATGACTTTGCTTTTGTTAATGTTCTGATGGGAATTGAGTGTTAAAGGACGTGTGTGTGGTGTGACAAACTCTGTTCCTTTTAAATTCATTTTCAAAGAAAAGTTTTTGTAATTGGGGATTCCAAATGGGTTTGAATATTGTAGTTTCGACAGGAAATACAATTAATGCGAAGGACTGCTAACTACCTTTTGTGTGAAATCTTAACTGTTTTACTTTCATTTCTTCTAATGAATTGCGTTGTAGGAAGCTTCATTTATTCAAAACACAGCCTGCCTAGAAAAACATACGGTAAGATCCAGAAGAACAGATTGCTTGCCAGCTAAAACGATTCAAAGTTCAAAAGTGATAGACTTTTTATTGCATATCTAGCAGCTGATCACATATGATTATTGATTTAATACCAACTTTTATACCATTCAGCTACTGAATCACTTCCATACTATGTCAACCATGCAGAAATGGAACTATGTACATCGGGTTCTTTTTCATTAATGTTTTAAGTAACGATTGGAATTGTCTTTTCTTGCTTCGGTTACTCTTAAATCAAAAACATGTTAAAAAATAACCAAAAGAGACATAGAAAACTACGTATAACATCTGTAAACTCCACTTAATTAACTCGGCACTCATATGAATAATAAGGAAATATTTCTTCCTACTTTAAATTACCATCGCAAATTCATCTATATTAGAGTATGTTCTTTTTAGGAAAAGTCGAAAATTACGCGGCTCTTATAACTTCGAAATGTAAATTGTCAACTGTAAATGTTATCATTTAAGTTTTTAGTTGTAAAAGAAGTCATTTTTAAGGTTCCTTTAGCCATGTGTCTACCTTTCGGCTATGTCTCTCGAAATCGCAGACGGAGCTAAACGATCGTGGAAATGAATTTTGTTTAAATCTGGGGTATGGCAGAGCTTATGTTCCTTTTTCCTAAGCCGGCGTTCCAACTGGCTTAAAAGGGTCATTATTAATTGATTTACATCCAAAAATATTAGCATTTTAGTAGAAAAATTTATTAGCGGCATATTATAAGCCTTTATTGTTTATGAATTTGTCTCGATTATTTTGGAATTTGGAAACAATTAAAACAAAACATTATTCATTTTTCGATTAATCTTGCCATTACTACTTAGAGTGTAATAAATATAGCTCGTTCGCTATGTAACTGAACCCTGCACCAGTATTTCTTTAAAGTAACGATGATCATAACCTTACGATCTCATGAACTTTATCTGGCGAAATCTCTTAAGCTTGCGCTAGAAATACAAGCTCACTGCTACGACTGCAGTAGATTTCTGTATTTGAGAACTTAAAACGCTCAAATTATCAGCAATAAATTATCATCTTTTTTATTCTCGTTGCGTTTTTGATCCTCTTCCTCCTATGATGTAGTAGCAGTTTTCATGTTAATTAAGCAAAGAACGTATGATTTAACAAATTTTGTGTATGCTCGGGAAAAAGATAATTGTTAAAAGGAAACAATCAACAAATAGATTTTAATAAAAAAATTCCTGTCGAAATCAAAATTATCTAAACCTCTATTAAAAAAAATCCTCAACAATTTTTATTCACAATCATTTAATTTGTCTATTCAAATAGCCAAATCCACATCTTCAATCGTAATAGTGGTTTCCTGTACTTAATGTGGTCATCATGTGCTTGCAGTAAGACGGACTTGCGATATTACATTTTTGTTGTTCGTCGGTGGTCGTTTACATTGTAATATGCTGCCTGTTAAATAAAAACAAGGAGAAAAGATTGCAAATAACACACACTATGAAATCAAGTTGTAATGTTGTATTAAGCCCCCTATTTTTCAACATTCAACCCAGTATTTTGTCTGACATTGTAGTTTTATTTTCATTTTATATTGTTGTTGCTTTTCAATGTCTACATGTGTTGTTCTTGCGTTTTCTCTTTCATTTATTTGCACTCCCGTCTGGTTGTGATAAAAGTTTGTTTGAGTTGTTGTTATTATTGTTTGTTCCTCCCAATAATTTTTGGGTGTATTTCTGAGAATGTGTATGTGAGAGCATGTGAATATGAATTTTAGCTCTGAAAGGCAGCATGTTATTTTTCATATAGACTTTGAATTTAATATTAAATTATTTTGCTTAAATTTGTAAAATAAGTAATTTTTGTGTTTTTTTTGCTTGTTATTTTGATAACACGAGTGCACATTATGTAAGCATATGTATGTGGGTATGTGTGTATTTTAAAGTTATCACAGTTGCTGGTATATAATATGTTTAGCTTATCATAGCAGAAAAATTCTTTTATTATGGTGGCAAATAACGAAACTGTGGTTTTAACTTATTATCAGACATCCTTAATATGGACATTACAACTAGAAATTATAATATCGGTGCAAAATGTGTGTCCTTAATTCTCTCTTTTGTGGTCAATCTATTAAAGGTCGTTTTAAACGACAAGTTTTTTACATATGACACCAATTTTGCGACCCACCTGTAATTCTATGTGTAGTTTATCAAAACTAAACTTTTTCTGTCGATTTATAGCTTTGACGTTCAAAATGTTTGCTTGCAACAAGTAACCTCACGCGCGAATTTTGGTAAAAGAAATTACGAGTTCGTTTTCACATAGGGATTTTACACAAGCAAAGTTTCAAAGGGTACAAATTTTAAAGTATCAAATTAAAAAAAATTTCAGTTTTTACAAGACATAAAGTGCTTCATCAGAAAAATTTGAAAGATGTCAAGGTATTAGACAAGGACTTGAATGTAAACATGCGTCCATATACCGTAGGCTACTGGAAAACGAAATCACAAAACTGGCAATGGTGAATTACGCAGACAGCATTGTCCTTCTAGCAGATTTTGCAGAAAGTCTACAACACTACATAAATATTATAGAGACGGAAATGTTTAAAAGAGAACTCAGAATGGAGAACTGGATGGAAGGGAAAACTGACAATGGAAAGCACGAACCTCATCACATAGGTATTAGAACGGGACTCCTGGCACAAGTGCAACCCATGAAATACCTGGGGGTTATAATCACTGAAGACAGAAACCCAGATAAGGACTTAAACGCTAGAACATACGCTTTGAAGACGACTTTCTTTAGAAAACGTAGGGTATCATCGTAAATCAAATTAGTGGTGTACAATTTCGCTTAGACCCCTACTCTTATTGATGTGAATCATGGGTTCTTACTACATCAAGGCAATGCCGAACAATGGCTACAGAAATCAAGTACCTAAGTAGCGTATCTGGAAGGGATAAAATCAGAAATAATAACATAAGAAACAATCTGAGAGTTGCAGCGCTCGATAAACAGCCGAAGGATTCGTGATGCCTCTACACTATAAGGAAGATGAGGAATAAGTATGTAGATATGTAAAAAATCGGACATCTAAACCCAGCTATAAATTATGTTGCGAAAAAATGCAATCAAAATCTGAAAATGAATAAAACTTACCTGTGTTTTGATTTAATAAAATAAAATTGTAGGGCTACCCATTCAAGAATTGCCAACTGATCTACACCTTCCTGTAAGAAAAAACTCTCAGAGTGCCCTCAATCAAGAGCTTACTTATAAGTTGTGTGTGCTACTCCACGATATAAAATATATTTCAAGGGGTTGCGGTTCTTGGAAAGAATTAATCGAAACCTAACGCCGAACTTAATTCGAAAGGGCGACGCTCAATGGTCAAAAAAGAATAAAAACTTGAAATTTTGAAAATAGACCCAATTTACTCTTCTATATAAAAATTGGCATTCAGTGTAAACAGTGTTTGAGTAGTCTCATTCGTGGACACATAGACAATCAATCATACGAACAAAAAATAACGTAATGTGTACGTGAAACGTATAAACGCGTGACACCATGACATGTGATTGCAAACGGAACGTAATTTCTTTCTTTAAACTCGTATATTCAAATCACAATCAGCTCAATCATGGTCAACAATTACGCGGGAAGTTTTTCCCCTTTCCCATTTTTTCTATTTTAAATTAATATTTTTCTAGGACTTCTCTCTTTCCTCCTATTTTCAACACTGTTTGAAAAAAGGGAAAACTATCCTGTGTGTTCTCTGGGTTGTTAGGATTTTCCCCGGGAACAAACAATGGGGAAGGAATCGAATTCCCTGGGAAAATTCGTAATTGGGCTGATGTAAGTGAGATTGTCGAAATAATTCGAAAATAATTGAATTATACAAAACGTAAATATGTTAGCGTCTCAATTTTTCTATTTAAGTTCAAGTGATACCAAGAAATATGAAAAAGTCACGCGGAGGCAGCTAAGGGATCGCAGTAATTCACTGGCCCTAACGAGCACAGCGTAAGTTTTTAAAATTTGGCTTCACAAAATAATCCACAAAACTTTCTTTTCAAGTTTGCAAAACGGGTCCGCTTGACTTAATTGAGGTACTCGGATGCCAAAGAGTGCCTCTTTGAAATGTGTCAGAGTACAGTTTGTAAAATATATGTATGTCCAGTGACACGTCTGAGTGCAAGAAATGGTTTTATGAAAAAAGTAAACGTTGTAAGTTCAAACATGTAACGATTCGAGCCCAGGTTTTAATATTATTAAATATTATAGCATAAAATTACAACTAAATTAAGACGTCAGGCCAAGCAAAGCACACACTTTGTATATTACACGAAACCATTCGCACTGTTTTTACCCCCTCAAAACTTTACTTCCTTTAATCATAAAATAATAAACTTGAAACATAAGGACTATGCGTATAGACAACCTCATAGGCCAGTTTGAAAGTTTTACCATAAAAGCTACCCAAGATACGAATATGTAAAACTCTCACTTACTCATTAATATTGTGGGGTTCTTCCTTATTTGTAGGGGACACTACCACTATAGCTAGAGAGCTGAAATTTGGTTTATAAGTAGGTGTTGGGGAATTAGTAAACAAACAAAAAATCTAAAAACGGGCACTTATGTGTAAGGGATGGTATTGTACATAGGAAGAACTTGGTCGTCATTTTGATCTCAGTACTTTTAACAGCCGAAATTTTTTAATGCTTATTTTCTCATTTATGTTTTTGTGCAGATATATTTCACAAAACACCGGTATCGTATCAAAATTCTATAAAAATGGAAAAACTTTACTGGAACATACCTACAACATTAGTAGACTTATTTGACATACGAATATTATAGTAACTCGTAATAAACAATTCTTCTTATTACCACTTTGTGATTTCCTTTCTTTATCACTCTTTTAAGTAAATTGATTTTGTCCTTGAGCGGCTCGCCCGTTTTATCGCAAATACATACATACGACTACATACTTACATCTGTATGCAGATAACATGTATGCATAATACATTTAGCAAGTAACCGTAAATATTATTTACGTTAGTGTTTATTTTTAAAACAATTTAATTTTATGTATCTGCAAATAAACATTTTCATGGAGGCAGGGCTTCAATCATTAATAGGATTGTTTTCAAACATCTTTATTTAATGGGAATGTGGGTTATTTAAATACAGTAAAGTGTTTTGCACTTAAATAATGGAAATAAAATATAGAACTAGAACAAATTTGATAAGAAAGCGAAACTAGAAGTTATTAACAGTATTCAGTAATAGAAAATAAAGTCCATATTGCAATCTCTGTTATAAATATTTGCAATGATTAGTGAAAATAAAAAATTGTATGGAGCCCTTCGCCTGTATCGGAAATTTGATCAGATATTAGAAGGAAATTTGAAACTTTGTTACTCTTTTTTATAAGAGATATTTTTCGGGGCAAAATTATCTTCTTTCACCATATAGCATCCCTTTAGCTCGGTCTATTTCGACGTTTTACCAATTATTTTATTCATTTCAATTATTAGGTTTTCTTAAGGACCTCATAATAGGTATTTATTTTAGCGATGACTACTAAATGTTTTACCGAGCCTTTTCTCGGAAACCGGAAATAGTGGCAGGGAGCTGAACAGATAATATGCTGTATGTTGGCGTAGTAGCGCGTAGCAGAATTTATGTATTTTTGCATTGACTGCACACGTGAGTACTGGGGCATTGTCATGGATTTTGCTTCAAATTATGGTCGAATCTGAATAATATTCGCCCGTGATAATTTCACTCTATTCGAGGTAATCATTCAAAAAAGCTATCGCCGTTTCCACTAGACCCTCCTTAGCCGTCTTTGGTAAGCGTTCACCCGACTGCATCTGGTCTCTAGAGTTACGGTGGATCCATGTTTCATCCACGGATGCGAAACGGCGCAAGTGGACACACAGTTGGGCTTATTGTCGAGTGTAAGAAATCGTGGCATCAATCATGCAGATGGGTTTCTCGTGACCAAATATTAATTTCAATTGAAATACCTACAGCCTTTTCATTTTCTGATCCACTATCATTCCACAGCTTTACTGACGATTTTTAGTGTGACGACCTCTTTTGGGCAACCTAAAACTTCGGCATCACATTACACAGTGGATTTTCGTAAACTACTTTTTTACCATTGACGTTGATGGTACAAGGTCAAGCCTTTCCCTAATTTCAGTGATGATTTTTGTACGCCATAAAATATTGAAATATAAAAAAAAATATCAATTTATTTACCCTTAAGAGAAGATTCTTGCCGTTTAGAAAAATTGCATATTCGAAGGGAAGGATAATTGTTAGCAGAAGTGATATCAAGAATTTGATATAAAACAAAAGGGACGGCATTTTGGGAGTGAAGAGAAATTTATATTTTCAAGGCCAGTATTACATCGTTTTAAGAGGGCTGTCCGACATCAACAACCGATGAAAGCATGCAAAAATTGAAAGTAATTGTTATGCAAGATCGCCGAATCGTAATCACAGAAGTCGCTGATGATGGTGACATATCGATTGACTCATGCCATGATATTTTTTGAAAGTATGACACGCATGGCAGCAAGATTTGTTCCAAAATGGTTGTTTTTTCAACAAAAACATTCGCCGCTTTTGCTCAGGCGTCACTAAATGAAGCCAACGACGATGCAGAATTACTGAAACGTGTTATAACAGGTGACGAAACGTGGGTTTACGGATAGGACGTCGACACCAAAGCTCAATCGTTCCAGTAAAGGTATTCTGGATCACAAAGATCGACAAAGGTTTGACAAGGAGTACTAGCTACAAGTTCAACGTTATTTTTACGAAGCAATCCGAAAAAACGCCCCGACTTGTGGCAAGATAGTGCACCTGCTCACTACAGTGCTTCTTTGTGAGTTCTTGCCCAAAAGCAATACTGTAATGCTGTTCGAGCCGCTGTATTCACCAGATATGGTTCCGTTTGACTTTTTTATTTCATTAAATGGCATTAAAAGCGCATATCGCTGAGTCAACTGAAGGTTTTTCCAAAGATTGAATTTGAAAAGTAATTCGAAGATCGGAAGAAATTCTGGCAGAAGTGGCATTATATCAACCACAATACTAATGTAGACGAAAACTCCCGTTACTTTTGGAACATACCTCGTATTCCCCTAGATATCAGCTACCAACCGTTAAACACGGAGAAGAATCAATTATGGTGTAACATATGGTAAGAGAATATGTGTTTAAAATTAAGTCACTGATTTCATGTCACATATTTGTAGATTCGTTCAGATGTGATCAGAGTTACATGAGTGATGGCTCTATCTTACGGTGGTCCAACCACGGGTTTGACATTAAGCGGCCAGACCAGCGCCCCTATGCGATCGCATAAGCACCACCGGAATAGCACTTATGCACATCCAAATAGGACAGAGGCTGTCAGGCCCCCGGTCCCACCCCTTGCTGATGGATTCGGAGCTATCTAATCTCCTGCCGTCAACGAATGACATTGACAACTTGCGTTTCAATGCAACGCCACATCGGTCCTACAGTAAACCTCTCCGCTTTGGGTATAACCACAGCCACCACGTGCACCCCCGAAGGGACCTCACCAACTACCGAAGTTCCACGGGCGATTGGTTCCCGTGGTGCCAGTTTATTTCTCTCGCTATTGTTCGAACTTAGAAGTCATACCTTCTTCCAATTTCAGGCTCCTGACAAGCCCCAGGAACTGGTGCCCCTGTTTTCCCCCAGTGGCAATCCATCAAGGACTAAATGCGTCAGCGCATTCTACTAATTTCATACTTTCTACACGCGGAACTATAACTTGACATCATTCTCATTCAAAATTAGCTTCTGTTCGCACGCCGCTTACAAAAGTAGACCTACTTCTCGCATTCTACGCCTCAAGGAATCTTATGATTTTCTGCTCTGTAACTTGTTGCATACAACTACACTGATTCCACTTTTTTGCTGATGCTTAGGGGGCGAAAAATCGTAGAACGCGTGGTGTGTACTTTTAACATAAAACATTTCTAGGTGAATAATTGCGGGTCCTTTTGGACGTACTGGACAGTTTTGGCTGTTAATGATACTAGATGTGGTGGTTCTGCTCGTTACTTTACCTCCTTCGAAAGTCCCATGTTGTCGATTGTTAGTGTGAAATTTTTTTTAATGTTTTAGTTAAATGTTTATATATAAAATAAATTTACCATTTAATATTATTTTGTACACTCGAAAGTAAATTCAATATATTAAAAGCCGTTTTATTTTTCTATTATTATTTTTAGCTTCATCTCTTCAAGCGCATAAAAACAATAGTTATTCATGCCACAGAGTTTTCACTTTCCATATTCGCTAGCAGCCATTTTTCCATGTCAGTGTCGTCTATCAAACCACCTGTCCACAATATAATTTGTTTGTAGGTGTCCTTGTGCATTTCCATTATAACCTGAATATTTTCTATGTCTCTACGCAAATGGTCAAGTACCATTTGCCCGCGCGTGTGTGTACCGGTCAGTTCGACTGTGGCATGATACAAACGTTGTTTTGCGATGGCCAGTTTTCGAAAACAATAAGCTGCCACCAGTATGGCATCACAGACAATCCATTTGACAAACCCTTTTGGCAGATACACGGCACATTCTACGGTGTTCATAAGCTGCATCGCCTTTGTCTCAACTTTCCCCAGTTCATTTATGCGCCAGTCCTGTTTGCGAAAAAGAATTAAAAGTCATTGGCTTTGGAATGTGTTTGAATTTGTTGAAATATTAAGTTGGTTGTATTTAAATACCATTTCCAAATTCATATCACCATCTATACAAGTTTCCCAGGGTAAAATTGTTATGACATGATCTTTGACACTTTCGAAAACAATGTGGGCAGCTTCGGGATCCATCATAAAATTAAATTCAGCTGATTTGGTTATATTGCCTTTGCCTGCGCTCATAAGTAAAGAAAACCAGGTAAGTTTCAATAAGTTTTATCTCCTAAATGGAATGATTTGACTGAACTTCATTTACCTCTGTAATTGCCGCCCATGACGTAGATATGACGGACTTTGCTTAAAAATACATCGCCATACATATTGATGCATGTGGCGAAATTTGTTAAAGGGCCCACCAAAATAAAATCAATCATATAGGGGTACTGAAAAAATTGATTAGCGGATGTCATTAAAATGACTGTTACTGTGTTGAAATTTCAAAAAATAAAACTCACCGTGCAAACCAAGGAGTACATTATATTAACAGCATGTTCAGCTTGCGGCTGGGTGGTGGTAACTTCTGGTAAATCGGAAATGTCACCAAAACCGTCTACACCATAGAAGTAACTAGAACGTTTCCATGAACGAGGTAATATGGGATTATTGCAGCCTTTATAAACGGGAATCTTTAAGAATTATAAAATAAAATTCTTTGTTAGAAACAATGATAAACTTAATGAGGATTTTGCGATCTTTAGAAGCTCTTTAGAACGTAAATATAGTAAAGAAAGTCTTCTTTAGTTGAGCAAATTTGAACTTTTGAAAAAAAGTTGAAAAACATACAATAGAGTGCCAATTTCTCCTATTTGCTTGCTAGCTGATGCTGGAGCAAAGAAGTGGTTATTGGCTCATTAAGTGGCACTTCAAAAACTATAACAGAGCGAGTTTTAAAATTTGGTGGCACATGGCAAGGGTTGACGGAAATTCTTTCCAAAAATCTATACTAAATCACTCTGTGGGAATATCAAACCAAGAAGCTATTTTTAACACCAAGTGAGTTCTCAGGAAAAATCCTTTAGGAATAGGAGCGTGCAGAGTAAATAATAATTTCCCCATATCTAAAAAACTACAACAGTGAGCATCCTCCAATTTGGTGTCATTTTCATTACCAGGTGCGTACTCAGAAAAACATCAAGCTCGCAGAGGGGTACCCCCATGCGGAACTGCAAAAGTGATAGTCTTCCCATTTGGTATGGGCTCTTTTTGAGGCCAAGGAGAGCGGAGAGGGGTACCCCCATACCGAGTAAATATTAACTTCCCTTTATTTGAAAACCTGAAATCTCAGTCTTAAAATTTAATGTGTTGTTTTCAAAAGCAGTCGTGTATTCAGGCAAAATACTGGATGAATACGAGCTGACAGGGGGTACTTCCCATACAAAGTAACTAATAATTCTTCTATATCTAAGGAACTATAATAGTGAGACTTATCAAATTGGATTTAGTTTGTTTGTACATGGAGAAAGCGTCGGCAGAATAATAGGGGAAAATGTGTTCAAGGTCTTCTGTGTGGAGAAAGCGTGTAGATGTTCCCGTCCAGTTTGAGCATAATTTTTGTCTCCCATCGAGGTTGTTTCAATGTTCCTTTCATAATTCATGTACGGCTGTTTACAGACAAGCGTTTACTCAGATAATTTTTTTATTTTGTCTGTGTGTATTTTGTTTCCGTGCTGGCAGAACAGCGTTGTGCGAGTAACTGTTCGACCAACTTTGTTTAAACACAAACACTCCATCAATAGCGACGGTCTTCACGAGCCAAATCCCTGTGCGAACAGCAATCTTCGAAACCCCAAAAAAGCTCATGTATACTATAAGGCTTCTAGCAAAGTTCCTCCAAATTCTATTATTAGGTAAGTTATGTCAGGTGAAATGTCAACCGTGAAATATTGGGTTCTTATTTGTGCGAAAGCTAGGCTGTAGCATACAAAATTTTCCATAACTTTTCGAAGCATATTACTTGGAATCCTACTGATTTCGGCCTTATTTACCTTCAACAGCCTCTTCGTTTTATATCGGTTTGGGTCACCCCACCGTTTCGTTGTTCCACAGTGCGGTAGCAGTCATCTTTGCCCAATTGTTTAGCTCACTCTTAGTAGTTCCAAGTTTATTTTTTCTAGACCTCTAACTTTGATTGGTATAGTATTCGCTCGTTCTTTACCAAACACTTGCTAGTGGCCTGGCGCTCGGATGACTTCTGTTGACCTTGTGATCTCACTGAGCCATTTTATACACTCAGTGATTGCCGTGCTTGCGCTTGAAGGACCGTGTTATGGTCTGAAGTACATATCGGTCTCTGGTTCTTCTAAAAGGATTCCCTGTACTATTTTGCCCCTACCGTAGAGCAGTTGTTGTAACAGCTCGACCCCACAGGTATCTGCGCTAGAGTTCCGGTCGACCAGCCTAACCTTTTCTTTATACAAAATATAAAATTCGTAAAAACTATATTTTTCATTTAACAAATTATTGCTTCTTACGAATGTTACAATGCAAATTTATTATTATTATATTTATTATTATATTTAATTAATTAACAGTGCAATACTTACGTCCAATCTTTCCACACTGTCCAGAACTCTTAAAGCATTTTTGGCGCAATTATCAACATCTGTGTTGCCATGCACACAGGTTATGGCTAGTATTGTATAAATATCGGGTAGACTTTCTTTATCCATATCCACTTTAAAATTCAGTGCGAGTTTACGGAACAACTGCTCCCCTTTAATGAGCATTAGGAGCCCCCAGGCATCATCAATGCCAATGTCACAGTCATATACAACAAAACCACTAGCTTTGGACATTTGTGTTGTTATTTGATCAATAAACAAATTTGTTCTACTTTTTATGTTCTCTCGGCACGTTTTGGGGTTAAAATAAATTTTCTTTTTAGTTCTTGTTTTTGCTGAATATCTGCGTATTATATTGTTGAATTTAATATAAAAGAGTAGATTTTTAAAACCTGAAAGTTTTAAAGCAACGTTTTTCATAAACCAAAGTTTTTCATACGATTTCGAAAAAAGCATTCCCCTGTCACACTCACCTGTCAAACTGCAGCAAAACTAGTTTTAAACGTATGAAAACAATTTTTAAAAAATAAACAAAGAAAATCAAAATAAATAAATTTGAATACAAGACAATTGTTCGAGTAGTAACTAACTGCAGCGGACTAAATTACCTGCTGCCAAGTGGCTCTACTGTCTCACTGCTCTACTATTTAATAATCAATTATTCACCATTTGTTTATAGTTAGTTGCTCTATTCAAATGTTCAAACGCTCAAAAAATTAAGAAAATAAATTTATTCTCTTGTTGATAGTTTTTCTTTGCTTTTGTGCTCGGTTAAGCAAGTGAAACTAAAATTAACCCTTTTAAGGCTATTGCATAAAATATGTGGAGGAAAATAAATTCTATTGTGGCCGATATTACGGTAAATAACAGTAATAATATCTGTGTATGTGTGTATGTATGTGTAGACATGAATATTACAAGGACTGCGACGAGAAAATGGAATGACTCCTTGTATTCCTTAGCTTCTTAACTGCTTGACCTGTTAAAGTGGCACTAGGTAACCACCCATCGCAATTATATGAAAACTCGTTTACGTGAGAAATTATTGACGAGTGTGACTTGTTTTGCAGGAGTGCTACAAAAAGAATTGCCCGTTACGGACAAGCAAGCCATTGAAAATGGCCTCAAATTATCCAGTCCTGTAAGAGATTCTAGAATAAAGTGCCGTTTTAAAAAGTAGTGGGAAGGTCCAAACATAAGCACAAGTTCCTATCCAAAACTTTCGGCCGTTAAAAGTACTGAGATTTGAATGAGGACCACGTTCTTCATATGTATAATACCATGCCATTTCTAGGCAACTTGCTAGCTTGGTAACGTGTTTCCTTTCTCATACTAGAAAGTGTAGAAAAATTTTGCCAGGCTAGCAAGTAGCTTAAAAATGGGATGGTATTGTTCTTGGAACTTGGTCCTCATTTCGTACTTACTCTTAGTTCTTTTAACGGCCGAAATTGTTGGATAGGAACTTGGCCTTATTTTCAGATTTATGTTTTTGTGCAGATCTGAATCCTTTTTTCCAATCTATTCTTGTTTGTTAATGTAAGTATGTATAAAAGTATGTATACAAACTTAAAGCTTACAGACAGTTGGGTTATATCAAATTTCAGCTCTCCATCTATTGTGGAAATGCTCCATACAAATAAGAGGGCACCCTAATCCCCATAGATGAAAAGTGCCCATTTTCTCATTACTTATTCGCCAAAGCCTGTATATCAAATTTCAGCTCTCTAACTACAGTGGAAGTGCCCCATACAAGTAGGGAGAACCCTAGCCCCCGCAGATAAAAAGGTGCCCGTTTTCAGATGTTTACTTGTGCTCTAAGGCCTACTTGTATACCAAATTTCAGCTCTCTAGTTACAGTGGAATTGCCTCATAATATTGATGAGTAAGTCAGTGAGTCAGTGAATGTCCCAAAATATGCACTTTTTACACCTTCATATCTCGGGAAGCTTTTATGACAAACTTGACCTATGAGGTTACCTATACGTAGAGTCCTTTTGTTTCAAGTTTCATTATTTAAGGATTAAAGGAAGCAAAGTTACAGGAGCCTGGCGCACTACCTTGAACTTGGCCTTAATACCGGAGAAAATTTTTCAAATCTCAATTAGTAGTGTGTTTTGGTGTCGTTAACTGTCGAAAAGGAAAGGAAATGCATTTGTGTTTAGTGTCTTCAAATTTTATTTTGGGAGAAAAAGTAAAACCAAAAGAAAGTAATCAACGAAATGGCAAAAGAAAGCCAAGACTACGAGGCCTTTAAGCCAGAAACAATTGACGGTTTAGAAAGTAATAGTTGCGTTAATACAGATCAAAATTATAACCGCGAAAGTCGGAAATTGTAATTTAATAAACGAATGGAAAAATATTTTTCACATACTTATGTAAAACCAAATCAAATGTACTTTTATTTTAACCTTTGTATATAAAGGGTGTCCCAAAATTAACGCAAAATTTATATTCTCCGCCATTTGTGCGGTAAAGTGTTGGCAGCCCTAGAAAAGCAATTTGACAGCTGACAGCTAACTTGTTTTCATAATTGTGCACCAGTAAACTCGATGTCGCGACAAGATACCACACTTCTTTCTATCGAAATTGGTAATCAGAATTGGTTACTTAGATCATTAGAATTCTTTCCACGGGATTATTTGAAGTTAAAGGGCTATGTCAATAAGCGTGTAGTACAGGAGGAAATTAAGGACTGCATCAACGAAATTCACTCACAATTAGGCATAATGGTCAAAGAATGTTTCCACAAAAAATGCGAATGGGCTAGGATAGCCATGGAGGCCATTTGACCGATGTTTTTTTCCATAAATAACCCTATCCTATGTACTTTATGATTTAATAAAAAAAAAAAAATAATATAAAGACTAAAAACTGTGTTTTCTATTTTATTCAAATCTTCCCGTAGTTTTGCGATACCCTTTACAAAAGCGTCAAGTCTTAAAATTATTACAAAATATTTTTATTTATTGCCCAAGCTTTAGTTTGCCAAAATTTCAAACCTACCTCGCATGTATATGAATCTGTGCAACCACCGCTGGGAAAATCTTTAAATAGTTTTTGCTTCATGCAATATTTTATTATTTTGTTCTCATTTGAAATCATTTCGGAAATTTAAGAGGGAATTCTCTTAAATATATGTATCTGACAATTAAACCAACAATTTACATTTTTCTTTGCATTTCGAATTTCTTATAATTCAAACACAATAATCTTATTAAAAATTATTGTTTTATAGGGTGACCAGATTAAAACGATAGCAAAAGAAAAATTTTTAATTTGAAAAAAAAGAACAACAAGGAATCTCACTTATTCTGACTTTAATTTAAAGCTACATTTATGGAATTATATATGGGTTAACATGTTATTCAAATGGCCAGCTCGACTGAGCTGGCACTGCTTCAAGATGATTATTTGGCCAAAATACAGATCTCCAAACAACATTTCCAGCCCCAAATTAGTAAACTCTAGGCATTGGCTATGGTCGTCCGGCTTTATTTCCTGCGTCAGCAAAATTTTATACCGATTTAGGCCTAATTCTAACCGCAAAATAGTTAGGCGATGCCCAATGCAAGTGATTGCCATCGAATCGACATTTTTGGGTCCTCTTCGATACTGACAGCTACGGCGGCTATGCACCGATCTCGCACTAATCACTGTCTGGTTGCTGGCTTAAGGTCCAAAAGAGTGTACTCACGCTCAAACTTTTCCACGGTGCGAGGAATTGCCTGATAACGACCAACCTTGCAACGAAATTCACATCACGTTTTTAGAACTGAGCCGGAATAATATTGTTTAATAATTTCCTCACGTTAGCGGCAGGCATAAAATGATGCATGATAAAATAACAACCTTACTGAATATTTAAACAGCTGGATGGCATTGGTAACTCTGACACCCTCTGAAATATAAGAATTTAAAAAACTATCACTACAATCTGGTCACCCCATACTTTTAGCTCTTATGGGTTGAGAAAATATTTTTATTAACCGGCCCATTTTTAAGATCTTTTTGTTGTAGTTCAGTTTTATCAATTTGTGCATTCTATTTAAAATTTCTGCTGGTTGACAGCGTAAAACATAAAATGAAATTGCAAATTTTCCTTTAGATGACTCAGACACATTGACTCCCGTTCCCGTTTTTTTTAAATAAAACTAATACTAAAAAATAATAATAAAAATAATTACTTTAAAAAACATATATAAATTAAAACTCAAATAAATAAATAAACTAAAACTTAAAACGTAAAAACTAAATGAAAATAAAAATACAAAAACACGTTTTAAAGGATTAAAATTAAACGAAATTGAAGTGAGTAGCTGCAAAATAATTGTGTGATTAAATTTAAGACTTGTGTTGAGTTTTGATGAAGTTCTTTACAACAATTACAACGATTCGCATTCCAGAAATATTTCATATACAAAAATGCTTGCTAGCATTTTGTAATCGTTGCAGTGTTTGCGTGTTACGTACTGTTGAGAGGCTTGCTTGTATGGCAGCTTCCGTTCTAATTTTTGACACCAAAAGGATATAGTTCGATGGTTCGATCCAACCCTGCGAACTTTTCCCGTTTCTGCCCGAGTGAAAGCTGTTGCAATTCTTCCTTTCTAGTTTTTGAGCACGGTTTTATGGTTCGTCCAATTTCGCGGCCGATGCTAGGACAGGAATAATTTAACGACAAACAAACCTCGATTACAGCTCGTTTCGCTTCACTTAGAATATTGTTTTCACTCATGCGTTGAAATTGTTAATTAAAAAGTAAGTGCAAGAAAGTTTTAAAATGCAAATTAAAAAAAATTTAACTTTCTTTTGTTAATTTTTCAAAAAAAACATGCTAAAGATACCGTTGCATTTCACTTTCGAAAAATGTTGCGTAAGATTTTGAGCTCAAAATATTCGTTGAATATCCTGGTCGTACAGTTTTTGTTCTACCCCAAAAATATTAAAATATGTAAGGCCTGCTGAGAAATAAAAATTACGTGGGTCTTATCAATTGAACAGAAGTGTGTAACGATGTATGTATCCAAACTATCCCTAAATATATGAGTCAGATTGCAGTATTTCTCTGAACATGACTGACGTAAAGGATTTGAGATTTCCAAAAATTGCCTAACCGCAATACTAATGAAAGTCTATGAATATTTGCATATGTGACAGCAGCATAATGACTCATAGCAATTGTCAAGGCCGTTGGCGAATTGTTGGTTGAAGTTATAATCAGTGTACCTCCCCTGGAAAGATTTTCTTCTATTTTAAAAGGAATAGAGAAATATAAACATTTTAGTATAATATATTTCTAAATAGTGCTAATATTACTAATTACCAAAATAGCAAATAAAACTATTTTCAAAAAATTCTGAATCGTGGCTCTTCTCTACATTGAATTAAATTTAAAATTAAATTTGCATTTATATATGTTACATAGGTAAAATTAGTATTAATTAACCAACATTGTATCAGAATTATTTTCTGCATTAAGAACATGGAAAAAATATTATGAAAAAATACTAAAAGACGTAGCAATTAAAATTGGACCATTATTATTGAACTATCACGCATTGACTTGACTTAGTAGTTGGTATTGTGTCTTAATTATTTACTTAATTGTTTTGCTTTTAATCGTGTAGTTTGATTACTTATCACCATTTGACACCGATTGTAAACTGTTTTTTAATATAGAAATCGATCGACTTCTTTGTTATTTGTCTCTATTTCAGCTGCAGAGTAACAAAAACTAATCAATTTTGAAATTGTGTTGGTTAATTGCAAAGTAGTGTGTAAATATATACGAGTAGTATACAAAAGCACCCTATTTAAATGACTCATTAAAATTTACCCGATTTAAGATCAATGACAAAGTATTATGAGTAAGTATTATGGAAAAAATATAAATGTATGTAAAATATCTCGAGTACATCCTGAAAACTCCCATAAGCTTATTAAGAGCTATTTGGCAGATAGAACCTTTAAAGTACGGTCATCGATACAGTGGATATGCCAACAAGCCCAAATACGTATATGTCAACGTTTCCAGACGACTCTACATTCATAAGCGTTCACCAAGATCCGATGGTTGCATCCGAACAACTTCAGTCTTATATTAAAGGGCTAGAGGACTTTCCAAAAAAGTGGAAAATAAAGGTTAATCCATCGAAATGTTCTCATGTAACGTTTTCTTTCAGAAGGCACAAATGCCACTCTTCCATCGGAAACCCACCTTAAATATTTGTGTATCCGCTTAGATCCGCGCCTAACTTGGTCTCGCCATAATGAGGCGAAAATAACGGCCATAAAACTTAGAAAACACCAACTACACTTGTTCATAGGTCCAACATCAACCGTGACTTGGGAATACAAAGTCATTGTATACAAATCCGTTATAAAGCCAATATGCTAATATGGCATTCAGTTGTAGAATACTGTAGAAAGAAGACAGTCTAGGATCTTAAGACTTATCGTTTGCGCCCCTTAAGAAATGAAAATATTCATAGAGATCTAAAAGTTCCCAATATTCAGCACGAAGTAAAACTATACTTTTGCAAATATATAAGCAATTTAACGGGTTTTCGAATCTGTGAATTATATTGTATGTAATGAAAAACAGCAATAAATATCTGGGCATTATTATAATGTGACGCTAATACATTTCTTGTGCACCTTTACAATAGAAAAGGCTCTTGATTAAGTAAAATTCAAACTAACAGATGTTAATTTTGACTTAGTACTCTAATATGAACACTTTACAAATTTAAGAATAGACTACCCATGCGCACGTTAAGGGTTAAACGAGCAGGGTATATTGTTTACATGTGAGAATAAACAATTATTCTCTATGTTTCTCATTTCGCAAACACAACAATAAAAGTTATTCTACATCAGGGACGGAAAATTCAGTGCCATGAAAAAATACAACTTGGTCGTGATGGACGAAGAAGGACTTTTTCATTGAAACAAAGGACAAAGCAATTGTTACGTATGAAACAGCACATCGAGCCAATCCTCACTGAAGCATTTACTGACCCATATATATGTAGTCGATTTTCCGAAATTTTCCTGCACGATTTTGTATAAATATGTCTGAATTGCAGATTAATAGTTGCATCTGCTTCTCCAAATGCAGGTCTATTATAGTTTATTTAAAAAGACATATACCAGTGGACTGCAAAAAATACATATAGAAACAAGTCCAGTTTTGTTAAATCAGATGACCTAACCGGTCAATTCCGATTACTGAAAAAAGAGAGAGCACCAACAGGTATTGCCATATGCAGTAATTGAATTGTTTCGCAAGCTGTATGTCAGTTCACACTGTTTTTGATATAAATATTTTGATAATTACGGCAGACAAAAAATGACATTTAGGTTAAAATATTAATATTAGGGTAATGGGCCTTGATATTGTCGCTTGAAAAATCAGCATTTAGGTTTTGATGTTAAATAGTCCATTTAACTACAAATAGGCTGGACGCCAAATCGATGTTGCTGGCCTTTCAGTAACACCTCTAATACGTTGCTTCGATAGTATTATTTGAGCGGCGTGTTAATATGAAATTGGTGAACAGGAGCAGCGAAACAACATTCCTTATTTTCAAGTTCTATAAAAAAACAAATATAAATCATTCAGTACTTTTTTAATCTCAAAAATATTTTTGGGCAGTGAAATTGTTAATTTCCCATGCCTGTTCTACACTTTACATTGCAGCTCTCATTATCATGCTAATAAAATGAGGAAAATAACAAGAACAAGTTTTTGTTGGTATTTGTAAGTTCTTTGTTGTTTTTGTTATATTCGCATTTTTGTGTTTCCTTTTTCTCATGTTTTTTATTTTGTTTATTGTAAGTTTGCCATTGTTGTACTTCGCACGTACGAACGGGTTGCGGTCTTCGGATAGATTATATTGTAATTAACAATATTTCTTGGATAAGAATTAAATTTTATATTAAACTAATTCATAGTTTTACAGTGTATTGTGCATGTATTAAGAGAATACGTGTTTGAAGAGACATTTTTGATAAAATAGATGGCATTTGGCTTAAAATTTCTACATAATTGTCGATTTCTGTGAGATAAAATTTGTATAATTTACATCTAATACAAGAAAAATGCGTGTTAGGAAATGGTTTTAATTTCTCCTCGAGTAGAAACTGCTGCATCTAATTTACTTTCGATTGTGGCGGAATATAAGCTAATGCATTTTGGATAATGAATGAATAAAAGCCGTAAGCATAATAGTTTTTTTTTCAATTAAAAACTTTTGCCTTGTACATATTAACTTATGTATGTTTGTGTGTATTAAAATTTACTTGCACAAAATGACTTTTTTTTAATCGGACTAGAAACCGCTTCGAGTATTAACAAAGCCAAATAAACAAATCCAAACATTAAAACAAATATCAAAAACATTCAAAGACAATTTTCAAACAATGTCGGCCAGAAATTATGTGATATTTGACTGTGATGGTGGCAGCGATGATGCCTGGGCATTATTATTGTTACTAAAAGCCGAAGCAGAAAACCATTTGAGTATTTTAGGAATAACTATATGT
Organism: Phania funesta; assembly: GCA_963932375.1. Taxonomy (NCBI): domain Eukaryota; kingdom Metazoa; phylum Arthropoda; class Insecta; order Diptera; family Tachinidae; genus Phania; species Phania funesta. The sequence continues at coordinate 80,654,586 of OZ010655.1, read as the reverse complement.
GGCAGTGGTAATACAACTTTGCACAATGCCGCCTACAATATGTTAAGAATACTGAAGGCGTGTGGTAGAGATGAGGTATACAAACGTTTATTTACGTTGGTTATCACTTAATAAAACAAATTCGTTTCATATTTTTTAGATACCCATATTTTTGGGTGCTGCTGAGCCTCTGCTAATATCTACGGATCATGAGAAGCGTCCCATTTTCCATGGCAAAGATGGTTTTGGTGATGTTTTATCTAAGGACGAGGAAATAGATGTTCAAGAGATGGTTGAGGGTGAACATGCAGTCGCAGCTATTAATCAATTTTGTATAGAAGTATGTAAAAAATTTAAACAATTTGCGATTTGTAGATAATATATTTTACTAATTGTGTTTTAGAATCCTAGGCAAGTTACCGTAATTGCTGTTGGTCCCTTAACAAATATAGCCCTGTGTTATTCCATGTACGGTCAGGAGTTTTCCTATAATATTAAAGAATTGTATATAATGGGTGGAAATCATCAGGGTGAGTAGAAAGTAGCTAAAAATCGTTTTAGCAATTCTAATAGTTTTTAGAAAGTGAGCTTTTTTAGACGTATAATAAAACACTGACGAAAGGTACCTTATCTTACCACTTTAAAATTTGCAGTACAAGGCAAAACATAGTGTAGGTCAAAATTTACATATGTAATACCAAACGCTAACTACATACCTCAAACTCATTAACAACTGCTATAATTTTAAATTTGGGAACGATTTTTCTCATGTAGGGATGCAAACGATACTTCGATGTTTACAAAGCATTTGATGTTTTTAGAAAAATTTTAAAATAAAATGTATGCGGACAAACTTTTACCTCAATTATTTGACTTCTTGCAAGATTAAAGGTCCCTTTTGCCACGTTGCCTCACATTTGAAAATCAAGTATCCGCAGCGAGTCGAATGTTACCTTCTAATTCGTCAAATCAAAATACATGGCAGATGAGGTTACAAAAGCAAACCAATTTTCATTGAAATCACGACACTGCGCCGCCCATGACATTTTGTTCAAGTCAAACATCAGTTTTTTTTTTGCCATTTTGTAATATTCTAGTAAATGTAACCTGTGTGTAACTGATTCTCTCCAAAATCGGAGACAACTAATTGTGAATAAGAATAATAATAAATAAATCAGACGCGTCCATATTACGGCAAGAAAATAAAATTTATTGACGGTTTTCAATATTTCTTGAAAAACTTTCTCAAACAAGTTTTAATAAATTCAAATCATTTAATTTTTAATAAATTTTTAGGTGTAGGCAACTATTCGCGGGCAGCCGAATTTAATTTTTATGCTGACCCCGAAGCTGCTCATATTGTATTGACGAAATCAAAGTGTCCAATTACCATATTACCTTGGGAACCATGTATGGACGAGAGATTTTTCATATGTATAGTAAGTTTTATTAAAGTTCATTAAAACATGTATCAATAAATAATTGAACTCTTACTCAATTTTCCTTCGAAGAAATGGCGCTTGGAGCAATTTGGTACTAAAGCGTGCAAAAATCCAGCCGTCGATATACTAAATCTTGTCGAAGCTGCACAATATTTACCACCCGGTCAAAAGTGTTGGAATCCTTGTGATGCAATGCTTGTGGCGGCGTTTCTCTTCAATACACAAATTGTTTTGAAGCAAAGTCTTTGGCATTGTGTGGTGGACTTAAATGGTCTTACACGTGGCCAAATGGTTTTGGATCATTTGCATGAAGTGGAAAAAAATCCGAAAAATGTTAAAATTATTGAATTATTGGATGCGGAATTCTTTAAAAAGGTAGCTGAATGGGGTTCGGGCTTAAGAGAATTATGCGTGGGCTTGGCGTCAAATAAAACTGCCATTAAAGAGGAGCTAAAACAGGAAAATGGGAGTTAGAAAAATATAGTATAAACAAATTTTGTATTATTTTTATTGCATTTTTTTTATTTATACTAAAGAAAAAATCATTGTTATTATTACTAAACTGTGTGTGTTCTTAAATACTTTTAATATGTTAAATAAAGAACTTTCATGGAATTGGTTCCAAAATTATAAATCTCTTTTAAAGTTTTTTTAAATCTACAGAAACTCGTAAAGAAACTAAAGAACATCATGTATTTTAGATTTCACTATATGCATCGTTTACACAGAGCCGCACAGGAGCGTTCGCAGTATCAAGTTCGTTCAGTTTTTATCTTGATAAGAAAAAAACACTTAACGAACTTCGGGTTAGATTGAGAATTAAATACATTCTCTAACACATTGTTATCTATTCGAAATCAAAAGTGTTCTTAAATTACTTACAAGAACGGCACTATAATAATCAACAATCTTAAATGAACTACCTGCATATAAGAATTTCTCAGCTCAAAATGTCTTGCTGTGTATTATTTTATTTATCAAAGCCTTAAAAAAAGACTTCTTCGGACTATTTTTATTACTGCGAAATCTGTTTTACATTGAAAACAATAATTAAAAGATAATATTAAAATAAATGCACTTCATATTGGAGGCAGAATAATTTATACTTTTTATCGTTAGGTTTGGCTTTATGTCGTGGAAGTTAAAGATCCTTAAAATAAAAAACAAATATTACCGTCTTCCTACCACTACATACCAATAAAATGTTAGAAATTTAAATTTGGAAAACATTAAATATAAAAACAAAGTTGCTTTAAACTAATGACACTTCAACACGTTATAAAATAAATATGCCATACATTTTAAATATTATGTCTTGCCGCAAATTCGCTTCCAAAATCTATATTTAAAAATTACTTCCTTGTACAGGTCCGAGCAGTAACATAAAATCAAATTGAATAAAATTTGTATGTTGAAAATTCTAAAATTTGCTTATCTTTAAACCTCTTCATTTAATTTGAAATTAAAAAATTGTGAAAACTAACGTATTCTTCATACTAAAATAAGTAGCACGTATGGCAAGGCCACGCGCTGAAATGAAAGTAATGCCAAGTTTTACACAAACCCTCAGAAGACCGAACAAAACAAAACCGGAAAATATGCAAAGGTAAACAAAGTAGAAAAAATAAACAAGGAGACAAATAGCAAGCAGAGAACTGCGCCGGGGCGGCTGAAAGCCGGCTGAACGATGCCGCAGATGTATAACAATGCCCGCCGCCTTCAATGTTATATTGGCTTAAAAGCAGCTACAGATCATAATTTGTTGTTCTTGCATTTTATTTAGATGAAATTGGGAATAATCGTCAAGTTTTTTTTTTTTGAAAAATCGTCACAGAAGTGTCAATTTAAGAATGATGATATTTTAAACAGACTTTTTGTCAACGAAATTTTATCACTTTTGCGAATAAAACTTAAAATACACGTTCTCTTTTTTAATATTCACTGATGCTAAGGGGATTCAGAAATGCACAATTATTGATTCGAGTAAGAATAAGTTTAAATAAATAACTTCTTTTTGAAAAACATCGATATGTATACTATATACTGCGTGTATGTATTGATGTTTATTAAATCAAGTGGATTACTATAACAAAACAAGAAGTTTGACAATTATAGGTACTATCATTCTATATTTTATCTAAAATTGAAAAAAAAACTTTGCCAAAATCAGAAAATAAACAGAAAATACATAAAAACATAAACCTGAATTTCACAAAAAGTCGGAATTTCACCAAAACTTATAATTGTTACGAAAGAGTTTTAAATATACAATAAACCAAAAATTCCGTTATATAAAATTTAAAAAAAAAAAGGAAATGTACCATTCAGAGAAAGAGGGAAAACATATAAACAAATGCAAATAGCCAAATATCAAGCAACTAACAATAAAAACCATAATCAAAACAAACAAACAAAAAATAATATAAATAGTGAAAACGATAAAAAAAATGATAACCAAAAAACGAATGTCAAATATCAATGTCTAATGAGAAATGTAGAGGCAGCAGCACACACACACTAGAGACGAACAACGCAATACAAGCATTAAAAATACCAATCAGAACGTTACGAGCCGTGCTAGAGACAATACCGTTATTTCGATACTCGCACTCATCACAGGTCATGCACTAACTATACAACAACAAAATAAACAAAAAATATTAACAACCATAACAAAACTCTGTAGTTAACGGTTGTTTGAAAAAGAGCGAACGAACAAAGAAGAGAATATATTAAACACATTTATAAAAGGAAGAAAATAGAAACTAGGAAGTAACAAAGGGTCTGCTTCTTTTATTTCTATTTGCCTATGATTTGCAATATTTTTTTTGCAGCCAACACTGCTACACACACAAACACTTACATACATTCATGTGGCAGTTTAAAGGATAACTAGTGTTTTTTTTTTTACTTTATAATGAAATAGTGTGAAAAATAAACTAAAAAAAAAAAAAATACGGTTACTATCGCATCAAAAGGCAAAGGAAGTAAAACAAAAGTTACGACAACAAAATATAATATTGTTTTGACTGTTTCGTGTGTCGCATGCCAGTTGTGCTACTACTTCTCTTTCAAGTAGTTGCGAGCATAGCACTCTTCATATTTCTATTGCATTATTTAAATTACATATTTAATGCCATTATACGCGATTTTTTTCAAACTCTATTAACAACCAAAGAATTTCTACAACAATTGGATGATACGTGCGGTGCGGTTGCTGTTGATACCCATTTAAATTCGCCACTCGAGGCCAACGACAAAAGAAAATTCAGCAAAATTCCAATTAAAGTTCAAAAAATGCAACAAACCTCAGATGATGCTAAATTTATTAAAAAGTGAGTGAAAAATTCAAAAAAAAAATGTATAGAAATACATAAATCTATAAAATGCCGGTTGTGTGTTAAAATTAGTTAGTAAATAAAAACTTTAAACAAGTGTGCAAAATTATTTAAAAAATTTATTTAACGAAAAAGAAAATCTAAGAAAATTCTTTTGCTATTTTCTATGTATTGTACTGTGTCTGTCGAGAGCTTTATCGATTTTCCCATTTTCCTTTTATATGTATTTTTTTCCTATATACACGAACAACATATTTTCCGCGCACGCAGCACCCATTTGAATAATGTTGCCAAATCGTTAAAAAAATGTTTTCCCGTTTCACTGAAAAAATTAAGTACAGGGGGGTGACTTATTATTGAACGATTTTTAAAATATACCAAAATAAAGGGGCTTAAAATTTGTAGTTTGTAGTCTGTTAACATATTTAAAATTAAAATAACAACAATTATTCAGAAAATTATTTTTTTTTTTAATTTTATTATTGGCAATAAATTTTGACACAATTTTTCTTAGTAACAAATGTTTTTGGAAGTGGTGGATTAGTTCCTTTTTAGATTTTCATTGGAATCGAAATAAAATTGTTTGTCTACACTATCGCACCTCTGTAAAAATTCATTTGGAAGAACAATTTTAAAAAATGGTGAGGGACATACGACTGTCGAATTCCCATCCGAATTTTTTCAGGTTCATAACATACATATGTATATTATTTTCACACTCTACAACAATACGTTCCAATTTTATTTGATTTCAATGGAATAGTTAGAAAGGGACATTAGTACTATAATGATGAGAAGTATTTCTCAAATTGCTGCAGGAAGTTCGAAAAATGAATCTTTATAGGCATGAATTAATTATCGCTTCTTATTAAGAGAGTCATAAGTTAGTAATATTTTGTTAAAAACATAAAATGTTGGCTTAAACTTTAGATGTGTTTGCAAACATAACAATTTTATTTAAAAATTAATAAAAAATATAGTTGAACAAAGTCCCATTCATCTGGCTACACTAGACATTAGTTTATAACTGTACACAACACAATAACAACTACAGATACAAAACAAGTGCTTACTCATACACCAAAGCGAAAACACACTCTCAAACACAAATCGTATACAACTTTACGGTATAATGCATTTTTCATCAATATGATTAATAAAAGGAAATTTATTAAAGAACAAAATAAAAAGTTTGCAAAATTATTTCGAGTATTAATATATAAAAATTAGTAACCATAAGAAAAATAAGTACGAAAATATAAAAGAAATATAAAATTGCGTAAAAAAATTTATAAAATTTATGATGCTTTCTCCTATTTCCAATTTTAACCTCCCCTTATTTCAACACAATATTTGATCTCTAAAAAAATCTTTTTATTATTGTTTAAAAAAAAATTGCTACCTCCTGAAAAAATGCAAAATAAAAATGAATTTTATAAAAACAGACGTTGGAAAGGTGGCAGTATTGAACCCCATCCCACTGACAAAGCCTTAATTGTAAACTATCAACTGGAAGCTACAGTGTTTGGTGATCCAAATAATCCTATGTTGGGTGAGAAAAAGGTGAGTCCATTTTCTTTTTTTTCACTAATTTCGTATTAATAACTTTAAAAAGGGTGGGTTGTTTGCAATCCAAGATGTTAAATCAGCCTGCTCGTTTAAATTAATTGATATTAGATACCTATACAAATTTTGAATGGCCCTTCCACAGTTACTTATGTATATTATTTTGGAGTGTATCCAGTTTTTAGAACTGGATACCAAACATGAAACCCTTTGGTATTTTAAAATGTCAATGAAGCATGCAAGATCAAGCCCATAGTTTGAAATGAGTATTTTAAAAACAATTTTCTTTTAGGCTGTGTGTGACTAATAGATTTTTTCGACCTTTATTATTTATTATCACAGGTTTTAAAAAATTGAAATACAATTTTTCTATACAAAGCCCTGCCCTTAAATTGTTCTTAGTCATTTCATGGTTTAATATTTATTAAATTGTTTAGACTACAATGACTAATGGCCTGTGTGTTAAATGAAAAATTTTCTTGTTAAACTTTTCCTTTTATTCTTGTTTGGTTTTTTGTTTTAGTACATTTTTAATGAATTTTGCAGACATTCTTTTTGGATATTGGAATTTGCTTTTTAACTTAGATGTTTTTTTTTCTTTATTCTTCTTTCTGTTCGTTCGTCCCTTGAAGTACACGTACAAGTACTTTGGAAAAACAATAAATTTTGAAATTATAAAAAAAAGACTTGAAAGGAAATTATTGAAATGTGGGTGCACACATTTCATGAAGAATTTATTACTTTATTGAATGGAACATATTTATTTATCTCTATTAGCAGATTTCTGTTTAATCAGATTTAATTGTTTTAAATTAATCAAACATATTTTTTTTACAAATTTCTTATTCAAATTAATAACAGTGAACAACCAGTATTTCGAATTTGTATTGTTAGATAAAATAGATTCCCTATTTTTAAGTTACACATACATATGTACATATATACGAAAACGTTACATCTATTTTTTAATTTTGTCAAGGAACGATTATCTGCAAAAAGGGGTCTTACGTTCAAGTTGCGTAACACAAAAGCAGCACTTGGTAAATAAGCGGCCATTTAAGAAATCGAACAGTCAAAAAGGTCGTTCCATTCCTACTATGCAATAGTCGATGCAAAAAATTAACATTCGTATTATTGAAAATTTTGCGTTTAAGCGCTTCTTGCGTTAAATTGTTTATTTTTTTTTTATTAAAACTGCGGCAAAAGTAGATAAAATGATGCTCGCGTGAGTAATAGGAAGTCACTCTTAGGTTAGATTAACAGTCCGCAGCGCAGGCCCACGCTGCAGAGTCATTATCAAACCAGTTGGTGCTCCTTCTGAAAAATTAATTCGCCTATATTGGTTGCATGTCAACGCACCCATTTCCAGGTGATTCTTGATTGTCTCGGCATCCGATTTAAGGATGTCTGATGTTCCTGGGCCAGTTTAGATACCGAAAAGACCTGTCGGTGAAAACTCGAATATTCCTGTCGAATATCCTATAATACCACAGCCAGTTCGTTACCTTTAATCACAATGATATGTAAGCCTGTATTTGGGACTCAGAGGGGCCTGTTGACCCTCAATGCGGACAATTTCGCCTGCTCAGTTATCCTATTTAGATCCATCTGTGTATATGTCTAGATGGTGTAAATGGGGTCCCATGTTTTTCGAGGTTAAGAAGCCGGGGAGATTGAATCCGGTCTCAACAATACCGGAATGTCGCCATAGTCTATGGTTCCACACATTGGTAGCTGGACTCATAGCCAGCTTTTTGGAAAGTAGATCTACCGGTAGCCAGTTCTGCATGGCAAAGAGCGTTTTTGTTGGCGTTGAGCGCATGTAACCGTAATTAGCATCGTCATACTGCGTTACATTTTCTTAAGGAGAGTTCGGTAGCAAACTTTGTCCAGTGCCTTCCACCAGACCAAAGCGTCTTAACATAGAACCGGTTTTATAACCGCCTCAAATAACTAGTTAACATTACAGGGGTTAATTCCCCAGGACGATATAGATAGCTGTCAATTTCATACTTGATCTAGCTTCTATGTTGGGCTTCCAGGATAGCTTACAATCCAGAATTACGCCTGGATATTTCGCGCTACGTGATAGTTTTAGTTCAGCCCGTTCATTTTAGTTAGACTAAAGTTTGGGATCTTGAATTTTCTAGTGAATATCAGAAGTTCCGTTTTAAATGGATTGGCCCTCAATCCATTCGCGGTACTCCAAAGACTGACTGATTGTCCTAAGGGCACAAAGATCCCTGATACTGCGACTGCTACGTCATCCTTATCTATAAAGAATTTTTGTAAGTCACATTGATTGTATAAATTTTTTTGCACGAGTGATATGAAAGATACGAAATAAAATATTTTTTCGATAATTTTGAAAACTTATTTTTGACTACTCAACGCCATTTTAAAGACGATTCAACCCAGTGTGCGACGTCTACTATATAATGCTTAACACTTAAATAAATCTATTACGTTACTTTAGATAAAGTACGAGTTTAGAATTGAAGTGACTGACAGCACGAATTAAATTGTTAAACACTTTGTTAAACCAATGTAAATGCTAAAAAAAAGAATCAGTAGGCCAAACACAATTTTAAAAATGATTTACTCGATACCTAACAATCTATTTATTATTACAAAAATATCCATGTAAATTTAATATGACCGGATATGGCCCGTTTCGCCAACTGGGAAAATTTAATGTCGAATGTACAATAACTTAATATCTCTTTGGTGTCCGGTTCTTAAGCTGAGCCACTGTACACTGCGTCTTTTTTAAAGACAATGCATGCATGAAGAATAAACAGGACTTTTGTTTTTTAAATATGTTTCAGTAAAAGGTGTAACATTTTTTACCTTTGATTTTACTTAATGGTGGGTGTGTGTTACCCTTTTTTAACAGCCGATTTATATATTTTTTTCTTAAAAAAAGAATTTAATTGTTGTAGTGCGGTTTTGTTGAATAATTAAATGAATATTATTTTATAAAATATTAATTTTTAAAAGGTTTTTGTACAGTGATTTGGTTGCTGTTCAAAAAAAGGTAACACTTTTTGAGGGCTTAATCCCGGTCCACATATGCAATTTTTGTTTCAGCACTTTTTTGATATTCTGTTTTGAAATTGTGTTCGTGTCTACACATTGAAGTTCTGTTTTTGCGATATGAGTTTTTTCTTACCTTCCAACTTCTAGTTGAAAAGTGCGAATTTAAAAAGTAAAAGAGATCGCAAGTACACACAACTTAGTACCCCTTTCCATTTTTTTCCTCTCTCACTCTCAAACTCAAGAATTGCAGAATTAAAATTAAATGTGAAAGTCAACTTTTTTTTTATCAGAAAAGAAAACACAAAAAGTCCTTTCTTAAACGTTGGAAATTAAAAGGCAGATAGGCAGAATTTGTAGGCGAGTAACAAAAAGGTACGCTGAACAATTTTTCACAAATCCCGTACCCTGTACGGAGACATCAGGTAAAAACGGGAAGTGGATGAATATAGAAAAACCTTTAGGCAAGTTCAAAAGAGAATTAAATGTGTAAAAGTCATCTCTAAAAATTATTCGCACAGTGTTATCCTATACTTTTACTTTATTTAAAATATACAAAACCATTAGATTCGACATTCTCAAACTATTTTTTTTTTCGTAATGGGGCTTTATACAGGGCACACAATAATTTTAAAACAATAAATAATATTTAATGACTTTTTAGCCGAACAACTCAAACGTAAAGAAAATCCTACTCACTTCATCGTTATTATTTGCCAATTAACACTTTGACTTAAGCAACAACAACAACAAAAAAATTCGCGAAAAAATATTTTAAACGTAAATTTGAAAGTTAATTTTGTTTTTGTTTTTACACATTTTGTGTAGTGTTTGTTATTATTTTACTAATGACCATAAAGAGAACATGGACATCAGTTCGATACTTGGGTGTTAATTAATGTTAAAAAAAACTAATATTTATTTAGCACTTGGATTTATAGAAAATTTATTTACACATGCACTAACTCTAACTAAAGGTTTGCTGTTGAATAGTTTCAAACGGTTATTGATCTTGGGTGTTTTAAAAATTGACTATTTACTAGACTAAGGCGCGGAGCCAGGGGGGATAATATTTCCCGCTAAGCGATTCATAATACATTATTGATTTCTTAAAGAAAAATTTCGATTTTTTTTTCATTTACAATTTTGTCTCCCCCAAAAAAACTAACCCTTGATCCACACCTGACTAGACTAAACACATAACGGGTTTCCTCCTCAACATTGTCGTTTAGCGAGACGACATTGAAAATCTGTTTGCATAAGTGTGTCTGAAATGCAAATTATATAATAAAATGTTAGGATATGATAATTTGCTATAGTCTACATAAATTATCACCTTTAAAGTTAACACGAAGATTGAAGATTGAACGTGTGTTTAAGAAACAGAATATTGGCGTCTCCACACTTAAAGTACGTAAACAGGTTACCGTGTCTTAATGTTGATTATTTTTATACTTCTAGAAACAAATTTAATTTAATAATTCAATATTGAAATGACCTTCAAGTTATCCTAATAGCATTTTTTAATCTACACTGTAGCTTCGGGAAGTTGTTGCAAAAAAAGTGTTTTTTCATGCCAAATTAAAATTCATTAAAAATCGGAAATTGTATGGAATACCGTTCATATTTTGCAATAATAAAGAATTGAATAAATAAACCGAGCCATATATCATATTTTTGATTTTGTTAACATTTAAGTAAAGGTATCTCAGTTTTACACTTGGAAATTTTGTTAGAAAGCGGGATTTTCGACACTTTATTTTAATCGGATAAGTACTTTTCGAGTTATGCTGACATACTCCTATGCGATGCAATCTCCTACATTTTGTATATAACGGCTTATCATGAGAATCAAAGTCGGTTCGGAAAATGTTACCGATATGCTGAGCATATTATTAATAGTTGTATTAATATTGTCTCTTGTATCGTCTAGTTTGCAGCGTTAATCGTTGCTATTTCTCTCGCTCTCTGTCTCTCTCGAATTCTCCCCGTGGGCATGTCATCTTGGTGATTTCTAAATTCGACCAGTAACGATAAACAACTGATACCACGGGAACCAGTAGCCCCTGGAACTTCGGTTCTGGACTGGTTGTTTGTTGACAGCAAATAGCTCCGAACCTCTCAGCAAGGGGTGGAATCGGGGATCTGGCATCCTCTGTCCTGAATTACTACCTATGCGATGAGCATGAGTGCTTCTCCGGTGGTGCTCATGCGGATTTCACTAGGGCGCTGGTTTGGCCGCTTAATACCCCTGATTAGACCACCGATAGGTTGAGCCATCGTTGGCGGGTACTCACATATATCTAACGCATCTGTCTCTCTCGAATGAATAATAATTATTTTTCACCTTTGAAATTTTTTGAAAAAATAGAAGGAAAAAAGAAGCTGTGGGGAGTAAAATAACATACATAAATTTACTTTTTTACCGAATTTTAAATTTGGTCTCTTTATAATAAAGATTATTTGCGGAGCGATTTTTTTTCTAAATATATTCTTGTTCGTTAAAGGAAATATCGAATACTTATATACACTCCTGTTCAATTGATTAGTAAGTCTTGATTAGTACTTTGAGCTACCCGCAGATGAAACTTGTTCGTTTTTTATAAACTGGGGTAAAAACATAATTGCAATGAAGCAGAAATATCTGTAATCGATATTTATTTGTCGTTAATTTATTCCTGTCGTGCAATCGGCCTCGAAATTGGACGAAACCACAAAAAAAACCGTGCGCAGATAAATGAAGGGTAAACAAATGTATGGGCAAAACTATAAAGGAATAGTTGTAACAGCTTTAAATCCGGTAGACAGTAGGAACTTTCTCAGAATTGCATCGAACTTTATCCTTTTGCTATCGAAAATTAGGACGATAGCTGGCACAAAAGCAAGAATCTCAACAATATGTAATGCTATCATAAGTTGAGAATACTTGGAGTTGCGAAAATGTAGAAAAACGGTGTGAGGCATGTAAACAAAATCGAATGTAATTTGCCAGGGAGCATATGACTCAGAGTGTACAAGAAAGGAGTCACTTTAAAGTTTGGAAAGTTGTGCTTTTCACTGATCAAAAGTAGTTCAACCTAGATAGATCAGATAGATAAAGATATCTATTTCCATGTTTGAGAAAAGAAGGGTTGTTTCTCAGCAGAAAGGACATTAATATAGTGTAGGTTGCTGTAACGTACTATGGAGCAATAGAACTACCATTTCCAAGCGGTAGGATGATTGGAGAAACCTACAAAACAGTGCTTAATTCGGCTTGTGCAAAAATAGATGGCATTTTTTCACCGTTTCCATGGATTTTACAACAGGATAATGCTTATGCCATACATAATGTCAGAGCTGTAAAAGAATTTATTTCAAGCAATCAGTTATTCAAGTTATTGGAGAACGTTGGAAAAAAATATTATTGGACTATTTAAGATCGCGTATTTGAAGTTATTGTAAACCGTGGCGGACAAAACCAACTATTAATATGTTCAAAATAAATAAAATTGAATTAAATTAATTAAATTTTTAGGTAAAATTAATTAAATGGTTATAATCAAATGAACCAAAAAATAAAACTTTATTTTGTTAATTTTTCGAAAAAATATTTTACAATTTCTGTTTTACCTCTAAAATATCTAAATATATGGCCTGCTAAGTAACAAAAATTATGTGGGTCTAACCAATTGAACAGGAGTGTATTTACTTCCAAAAAGGACATAATATCTTAATTTTTATATTTTTTAAACTTATAGAACTTTTCATAAAATGTTTTCAAAGAAAAGCAAGAAAACATAATTGTGGCATTGTCACGACAACTATATTATGTTCTCTGCAACAATATATTGTTATGTCAACCATATAGTGGTTATCTTAATATATTTTTAATATTACGTTAGTGGCGATAAGTAAGTTCTTGTTTAAATTCAATCATTACCTGATTACCATTCATAAAAATTACAAATTGGGGTTAGGTTGAACAATCTCATTATCACTGCAATTCTAACTGCAGCCAAAGTTCTGATTACTGTTTTTAGGTGTTAAAAAATGTGCAATTTTTCTTCTCTTGTTGAAATGAAAGTTTTTTGGTTTACAAACAAATTTTGTTAGAACTCGGGTGAATGCTTTTCTACGGTTCTATTTTTAGATTATTCCAGTATTCTCGACCTTTAATTTCATTCCTGTGTACATTACTATCATATAGTTGAATCATACTCGTAGTATGCTACTCTTAGATTATGATTACCTCAGCCATATTTTCTGTTTGCGTGTGGACGCGAGAACATCGTGTGATAAATTCTCGCACTCTTAAAGAAAAGTAGGAGAGTAGACCTTGTATGGATCCCAGGAGTCTGAGGTAGTTCACGAACGGACCCACAACTTAGAATACAGTTGGTGCTGGCGTCTTTGAATCCATTACGAGATTCTCTATCTTTCTTTGTCTCTCTCTCTCTTTAATGATAATTTTGATCTACTCATGCTTGCGAACTATTTGAAAGAATCCAAAAACTATTCACTGGTAATAGGTTTTCCCTGTACTGGATACCTATCTACAGTGGCCATAAAGGCAATAAATGAATGGATGTATTGTCCAGGCGGGTCTCTGATGCTCCATTTTTTCGTCAAGAGAGCCACTTTCACATAAATCGTGCGATCCTGCTGCCCAATTTAAATGGGTATTAACGGGCGAGTCATGTATAACCGATCGCTAGTCCCGGCTACCGTGCTACCCACTTTATCCTTGAAAAATAGCGCCTGATGATATACTCATATTACGCATCGTGCTTTTATATCCATCTGATTCCGACAAGTGATACCCTGCAATCATTTTCTGATAAAAGAAAGATTTATTTTACAATATACTCTTCTGTTGCCCCATTTTTTGATTTGGCTATTTAAACAACGGCTACTCCTTGAGCCTTGAACTATTTTCGCTTCAAGTTTTCCATATGGTTGCAGTATAGAAAATAGAAAAGAATAAGAAAAATGTGAAAAGCACACACCGGAAGTTAGGTTATGTTGCAGTTATTAAAACGTTTAATGACAGCGAATCTTAAAGAAATAAAAATAATTATAGTTTGACATGAAAGTTAAAATGAAAGCCTTACAAAGCTGTCTAAATGTATCGTGAAATGTGTAAAAAAATCGACCTCCATTAAAACAATAATAGCCTTATTAAAATGCAGGCACAAATATCCTTTAAAGGGCAACAAAGCAAAAGCGGAAATAGAAAACCGTAAAAATGTTGACACTTTTTTTAAATAATAATTTCCTTAAATGTCACTAAAGTGAAATAAATAGGTTGATTAAATATTATTAAATTAAAATGAATTATTATAACTTGTTTTATTTTCTTTACCTATTTTGGCTAAGTTTCGTTACTTTTTTGCTCATTTCCTAATAAAAATTGGAAAATAAAATAATATGTGAAATAGTAAAAATATACGAACAACAGCTACCTACCAACATGAAATTGTATAATCTAACGAATATTGCAACAATTACGCATCTGCCATGCAACACTGAGCTATAACTACTATTGGCTTTTGCTTATTGCTCGTATGACTCATGTGTGTGGAGGCACTCACTCACTTAGCCACGCTCTCTGTTCAGCTCTTCAAATGAGTCTATTTATTTTGTTCAAAAACATGTATGAGTAACCAACAAGACGGTCAATAAATTTTATTTGCTTTACTGAACCAAAGTTTTCAATCGTTGTAAAACACTTTACATTTTGTTATTTAAAAAAAGCATGAACAAAGCCTGCAAAGAAGTGAACCCCCTAAAAAGTTAGGGATTCAGGAAGAAATGGTGCGATAGAACTTTAAATCGTAAAAAAGAAAAAGTTATATTATAATAAAATCGTTATCTTATTAAAAAAATCAATACAGAGCATTAATGAGCATTTGAAAATGATTTCGGTTATATGCCATCGCGGCTGTTCTTGACGAAGCGCATTCTGGATGTCGAATTTTCTTCATTTTTTGAAGAAATAAGGTCCAATGATGCCACCAAACGGTCGGATCAGTTTATGACTGATTTTAAAAATAAATCTGGATAATTTGGTAGCGTAGTTCAAGCGCCAAACTGCTCATGATGATTTGCCAGTGTATACTGATCATAAATGTCAAACAGCGAGCGCAGTATGACAATTCGTTTGACAGTTAACCCTTTCGTAAGTTCAGTCGGGCTTAAAAAATACGTTTATAAAGACGGAAAAGCTGTTAGAATTAAACCCTAGTGCAAAAATAATCTTCGACATTTGATGGATCTTTCGTAGCTCCCATCTTTAATGAAATCAAGCTCTGTAAAACGCTCGTAATGAAGGTCAGTACTGAGTTCGGAGAAGACACCGAATTTTGTTGCTTGAGAAGGGTTTAATTAAGGATTTAACCTGTCTCATAATCTGTGGGCGATGCGAGCTCCTTTTATGGTCAACAAACCGTTGACAAAAATAGCTCTGGACCGAAAAGCTGAGTAGCACAGGCCTGTCTCGCTAATTCATCCGCTAACTCGTTCCCTTTATGGCCTCTTTGGATAGGTCTTTAGCAGAAGACACCCTTATTGCCAGTGGCCAGTTTCTGAAGATGAGCGGACCCACGACGTAAGTTTGTTCTTGCAGCCTGTTAACCTAACCTAAGCCTGGATGAAAATTCTTATAAAGGAGGGACTTGAAGGCATATCCGAGCAAATAGCCGAACACACGTGCAGATTGCCTGAATTTCCTCATGAAATACCGTGCACCAGTTGCCCACGGACGCCGGCAGTCTGGTGTTTGGACGCTAGCACCAACTTCATTTACGCTTTTGTATCCTTTTATGAACCATCGCAGACTTCTGAGATTCACACAAGTACCAACCTCTCCCCATGTGAAAGTGACCTTCTCCGGGCTGGTGGTATTGAACGTGTCACCAAACCCATTTTATTTGAATCAAAGTTAAACAAATTTATTCTAAAAACCTTTTAACAAATTTTAATCTGATTTTGTTTCTTCTAATTTTTGCCAAAAAGGGAATATATTTTCTTGATCTTGTTCTTATTATATATGTATGTATAAAAATCTCGTGTCACAACGGATTGTTTGTATCGCCGGTTTCAGCTCAAAAAATAAGTTTCATTTGATTCTTGATTTAATATTCCGACAGGGTGATTTGATGTTGAAATTTCGGAACGAATTTTTGTCATCCCATGACAAGTTTAGTTTCGGCTATGTGCCATCTTCTGAAGAACGAAATTTACACTGCGAAAATAGTGAAACTGTTGGCTAGAGCTAAAAAAAGTTTTTTTTATCCAATAATCTGCTGCAGTCTTTTATTTTATTGTTGTTTTAAAAAATCGCCCAAAAATCCGAGCAATTGCTTTTTTAAATTTTTATTATTTTATCGGTGACTTGGAAGCTTTTTTAATGGATATACGAGTTGTGTCCTTCTGAGGACTCACTCAAAATTCTAGGGTGGTCCGACAATTTTTCTTACATTCCAACGGAACCCAGGACTGTTGGAGTTCTATATCCCAAAACAAGGGAGAATGTCAAACAATCTTTTTTGAGATTCCCGGCGTTCCGATAATTAAATATACAAAACACAGCCTTCGAAAAACCACGATCTTTCTCGCTGTCGGTAACTGTAAAAATATCTTCCGATATCCGTTAATAGCTTAGTCAAATGGCATTACAATTTTAACTACTGCATATAGGGTATTATCATAAATACTTGGCCACATTTCTAAAAAAAAAAAAAAAAAACAATTGAATTGGAAAACCTTGTGCGAGTGTTACATACAAGTGCGAGTGTGTTGAGCAAAAAAATTAAAAATGAAAATCAAACCATATGTCTGTCTGCCTTATAACTTTATAATTAATGTACCGAAATTAATTAAGTCAAAATACACGTCAATTCCATCCATATATGTACGAGTATGTATGTACATATGTATGTATGTTCGCTTAAACAATGACCAACATATCAAGAAAAATTAAAGCAAGAAAAAAACCAACTACGACTACTACAGTCGTTGAAGTTTAGTTTTTCTTTTAGCAAAAGTTTAGTCAGAGCGATGGTTTTTATTTCACATTCGTTTGTTTTCATTAATTAACAACATTAATTGTTGTTGTTGCATTATTAAGTCATTTGTTGTTCTTGTTTTCTTTAGTTTCATTTTAAACACAATGATTGATTCATATTTATTTTGCGTTTGTTGTTTGCAGTCGAAATTAAATTTTCTTTTCTTACGACCTTTTTTATATACCCTTCACCAAAGTTATCGGTTTGTTATTGCGCTTGTAATGTCTACAATATGAATTTTTAGCTCAATAAAATGGTGCTGGATTCTTATGGGATTTAACTATCCTCGTCTAATTCTCGATCCGCTGTTGTATTGAAGTTTCCGTAGACCGAAGATATTTCCTAGAATTTCGCGAGGATTAGGGTTGCATATGATTCGGCACAGAGATTGCATCATGCAGCTGGCTTGGCTGTAGTGCATACTGAAAGTATAATTTTTGACCACTATTTGAAGTAGTTGGGACCGTATCTCGCCAAAGGTTTGCACAATGTTTCCTGTTTTTTTTTTCATAAACTCTGTGTAAATAAGAAATAAGTACTTAGGTTGACTTAAGCTAAAAACGAGTTAATAGCTCCATTTTGATATCCCAGTTCAAAAGTACCCTTCAGCAAAATGTAAATTATTTAGCTCTATTTTTCGACAAGTTATATTGAAATGAATTTCTGCTCATTTTTTTCGTTTAGACGAGTAACCTAACTTTACTTACAATTTCGTCTTAAAAAATCGTTCATGTTTAAAAAATCATCTTTTAAAACGACAAAATCACACTTAAACATTTATACTTTGACACAGAGCTTAAATAATTCAAAGCGATGCATGGCATGTGGCGCTGCCATCTAAATGGGGCCCCAAATAATTGCTAATCATGTTTTTATACCGTCGTTGTTTGACGGAACGTTCTTGCCGGCCTCATTTTTAAAGAATTAAATACCAATTATTCCACTGGCTCATAAAGTGCACCAAACAGAAAAATGTTTTTGATTCAACTGCCTGAAAAACTCTGGTGTATTTTTACTCACTCCAAATGCGGCATCTTGCTTAATGACATACCCTTTGAGCCAAAAATTACCCTGAGCACTGAACAGAATATTGCAATAAAACAGTGGGCTTATATCCATTTAATTTTCAGTTCATATTCATTCGGTCTAGTCATGATAAAATGGCAAACCAATGTAAACACAAATGATAATAGAGTTGCCAGATCTGACAACCGTATGACAGTCGAATCCATGTCGAAAAATTTAACCTTCAAAAAACCACTTACAAGGAATTCAGAAAGGGTATTGGAGTATTGTTTTTATGCTGACGATGGGTGGTGAGGAAGCGTTGGATATGGAATTCGTATGTCGCCTGCGATCTGTAAAAGGCAAAAAAAGATCGAATAAGAAAATTTTACATTCGCAAACCAAGTCAAATACTTAATATAAAAAATTTTCAAGAACTTTTATATTTGCATAAAAAAACGCCACATTGTTTTCATGCAGAGATTCTGGTAAAATAATGAGTGAATTATTCCAAACGATCCGAACGAATATTGTTGTAATGTCACCGAATCTTCGTTCCTCTTTTTTATCTTGAAGTGAGATGGTAATTTAATATGATATAATTTGGAACTTCCTACCTTTGGTAATACTTCATTTGCAACTTATGCAAGTTTAGTGTTTTCCCACAAACAATACAACTTTGTGTACGATCGCATTGCTCAACTTTACTTGCAGACAGGTAATTTTAAGTAAGGATGGCAAATAAAACTCGCACACAATGATTTTTTCTTTATAGTCACTGCGAAAATAAGAACAATTGTATGACGTTGTGCGAGATGCCTATTCAAGTTGCAACCGAGATGTACAACTTGTCGAGAAACTAACATTATATTAAATAAATGTTTAATGTTTTTTTTTATCCCAACTTATTTTTTTGCAATTACTTGTTGAGGGTTCGTTGTTTGACAATTCTTATGTAGCTGTAAGCGGTAAAAACATAAAAACAACACAGGCTATGATTTGCTTTAGGTAGAAAAGCAAAAACTAGCAAGTGTTGCCAATGTTTGAACATGATATTGGATATTTATTATAAAAAGAATTTGTGGGATTTTATTCTTTGTATATAAAAAATTATTTTTAACTATATTTTTTTCTTAAACTTAACAACAAGAAAGGTATTGTTGATTTTCTCTCCCTTGACACGCATTCCATACATTGTACACGGCTTCTTTATGGCCTCTTCCGTTTTCTTCTGTTGTTTTATTCGTGTACAATACTTGTTATTAAAAATTTGGACAAGGCTCCTATCCTGCTGATCTTTTCACGTACGATGTTCTTCTCTAGGTGGATTAAAAACCCCCAAAAAATAGCATGTGTCGTTGGTTTGCTAACTTCGGGTTTTCTCTGCTGTGAAATATGGGATTTTATTAATATGCATGTAAAGAAACAATGCTTTTGAGCGAGTAGCCGCACGCTCCTCTAAAGCGTTCGGTAACCACGTTAATACAACTACAAAAGTTCAACTATTCTGTGGAGCACCCCGTATTTATTTTTAGATTTTCTGTGGTAATAATATCAATTTGTAAGCATTATTTTTTGTTTTCAACGCTACGTTACCATGATGATGAAATTTTTAGTTTAAATGTTTGCGTTTGTTACATAAATACATACATGCATACATACATACATACACACATACATAAGAGTACACAATTTTGTTAACAATTTACCACCTATTTTGGCCATGTAGTCTTTTGCTGGCAGCAATATTTTATACCAAACTTGTGCACACACGAAGGAGGGAAATGATTTGATTACTTTCTATGTTGCAGCCTAGATAATGTTGCATGTAACTGTTTACATTTTATAAACGGTAACCGAGAGGCTTCTCCACCCGTTAGTTAAGTATTTTGCTCTATTTTCGTTGCACTTGCTATGGGTTGAGATTTTCATTTTGTGGGGGTTGGCAAATTACTGACTCTGGTGTTGGTCTATTATTAAAAATATTATAGTTGCTGCACAATAAAACAAACAATCGAATTGTATCTATTTTATTTTATTGTGTGCATTGTTTTTTTTTGTTTTTTGTTTTAATTTATTCTTTGAAAAAAATCAATAAATGTATAAAAAGTATAAAAAAGAATACACAAATGGAAAAAGGTATTGAAACATATTGAGTTCAATCGTGTGTACATATGCAATATATTTTTATGTTTAACGATGCCTAAAAGTATGCAACAAAAATGTATTGTGCTTGCCTGTGCGCTTAGTGTTGAAGGGTGTTCAAATTTATATTGCAATTTAATGGTCATAGAAAAGAAATATATATTTTTTTAAATATTTTTTATTTTAATGTTTACCTTGATTTCTTTTGGCTTTTCCGAAAGGCTTTTAAATACTATAAAATTGACAATGACTTATTTCGTAACTTCTACCTACATAATATCCTGATCAGGATAAGAAGGCTAAGCACGCTCGCCGGCCGATGTTTTGTTTCACACATAATTATCACAGATCTTTCTACCATAATGAAAAATATTTAGATAAATTTCTGAACATTTTTTTGTTTTATTTGCAATAACATCGTGCGTTTTGGTTGGACATTGATCGAAAAAATATATTTTTATCCGAAATTAAACAAATGTTTGTCAGAGTTTAATTTTTTGCACTCCAAATAGAAATTGAATTCACATTCCGTTTCTAATCAATTCATGAACATTCTTGATTTCATATTCCGACAGATTTGATATTCCCTTGTCAAGTTTGGTTTGGAGACAAACTGGTTTCTTGTATGTGCCATCTTCAGTGTCATTTTTCGTTCTGATGGCACATAGCCGAAAGCGGTTTGTCTCCAAACCAAACGGAAATTCGTTCCAAAATTCAAATTCATGAACAGCTTGATTATAATTTTTTTTTCTTAGAAACAATTCTATAAACTTCTTTTACTAAAAATTACAATAGGTTTCCTAATAAGTGCTATTATTTATCAACAAGAGTCAAAACGATCATTCCTGTGCGACGACTTAATATTTTTGGTAAAAAAAATGTTTCCTATTTTACATTAAAGTTGGCCATAAACAACAACTTGCCCTTAGGAACGTGCTTATTTTTACAAAACTAATGCTGACTGAAACATGACTTTATAAAAGTGCGACTTAAAAGGAAAACGAAGTGCTATAAAAAATAACGAAAGCTATTTTTTAATTTCTTTTCATTTTACTCAATAAACTTTTTTGATGGTTTTTAATGGATTTTTTAGTGAACGTACATTAAACTTTAAAGGCATTTAAAAAATTGTTTACTATGTAGTTAATTTATCGAATTAAATAAGTCAGAGTACCAAATTCAACTGTGCCGAATGTTTTGTACCCTCCCTGTAATACAGGGTGACCAGATAGGAGTTCGTGAGATAGCACCTCATTCAAATGGCCGCTTCACTGGCACTGCTTAAAGTTGATTTTTTGGCCTAAATTCGAATTTTCGGCAAATGTTTCTAGCAACAAATTAGCGAACTCAGAGCATTGCCTATGACCGTTGGCTGAAACTTTTGCACGGTGCAACGAATTGCCTACCCACTGAGGCCGTGATGGCAACCGACCTCAAGCCGGAGTTCACGTTGCATATTTACAACTTTTTTAATAATTTTCACACGTTCGCCTGGCGTAAAACGATGCATGAGGAAATAGTAAATCTTAGTGTATATGTTGACAGCTGGATAGCATTGCTAAACGTTACTGATGCTGAAATTTCGAGTTTCGTTTTTTTTTATCAGTTTTCGAAGCGCTTGTTTGAAACTTTAATTTTTTTGGAAAGCTAATCACAGTGGCTGATTTTCCTAAATCAAGGCTATCGATTGGCACTTCGTCGCAATTCAGATTTATTGCATTTGCACATTAAGCTAATCAAATAAAAAGTCATCCATGCCATTATTTACATTTTATTTCTTTCTCTTTCTGCATTTGTTGAAGAATATTCACAACTACTTTCCTTTACTCTGTGTTTATTTTCGCATCATATTCCGCATAAAATTGAATCATTTATTTAACTATTTTATTTTATTCATTAAATCAAACATTTACTCACCACCCCTACACATGCACATGCACACAGGCTGGATAAATATCTGTGGCTGTGTGTGCGAGGGAGGTTGTATGAAAGATGAATATGAAGTAATAAAATTCATTGTTTAATTAATTTTACAGAAAAAAATTATAAATTAAGTTCTTAATTTCATTCATGAATGACAAGTTCGAGCATATTTTTATGTTGGTTAATATTCATGTTGTCATAGTTGTTGGTGGGTTGTTGGGTCGTTGGGTTGATTTACATAAAAAACAATTAATGCTTAAAAAGTGTTGTGTACGTGTGTGTTTTATATTAAATAAATAACAAATAAGCAACAAAATTATAAAATAAAATACATATTTCCTTTTATTAAACGAGTCATAGTAGTTTTTAAATAATATCTAGAAGAGAGTATCTTTTCTTCTAGTCATAGTTGCAATAGACAATATATTTCAATGCATATGTATGTATGTGTGTTTTTATGTTTGTTTTCAATTTTGTTGTATGATATGCCACCAGCTACACTTGTTGCAAAAACAAAACAACCACAAAAAATCCCAACCAAAATATCAGTAACCATTTTAGGTTTGCCTAAGCAGAATGAAAAGGAGAAGGAAGCTAACGTTTTTCTTCCGACTCTAAATTTGTTTTACAAATGAAATGAATTTTCAATATATGTACATATGGATGGATAAACTTTTTACTATACATATATCGAGTGCATTTGCATAACTAAAAGTAATTTTATTTGGAAAAACTAGTCGATTTTTTTCAAATTTTGTTCATGTTTTGTATAAAACAGAGAGTAAGCGGCCTATATTAATTCATTTAGTCGGCATATCTGGTAGTATTTCGAACGAGCAATTAGACAGCGCTGGTTATCTCGTTGCTTAAGCGAGTCGAACAGTCATATTAATAAAATAAAATTATATCAGGTTTCAAATACAAATTAGTTGAAATACATTTCAAACAAAATTACCCCAACGACGTCGTCTTCAACTTCAGCATCAAGAACAGTGACATCTACGAAGTCAACTTACCCAATGGCATCCTGAGCCCTATCCTCGAAAACGACATCCGCATCATGGGCCCTTCTCCTCTTCAAGTATCTCCAGCAAGATCGTGGCTCAAACAGAATCTATTTGTAATATCAGAACCCATCGTAATGTTATCCTTACCGACCAAGCCGAGAGGGATGCCTCGCGATCAAGATCCTAGACCTGTAGAGTGGATAATCAGTGAAACTGTATTAGCCCGTATAGTGGATTAGTATAGTACGGGAAGTGGAGGGCCGAAGATATCGTATTCTCATCTCCAAAGTAGGGATTTGCGCTTAGTTCTAAAACTTACCCTTTGTATTCAAAATAATTTTGAAATCAATGGCCAATTTAGTAGCGCCATCTACCACCATGACTATGAACATATACTCCGCTTGTGTGTGACTTACTGCTTGGTAAAAGGGACACTGTTTTGAGAGTATTGTACTGGAACTAGGAAAAAACATTAAAGGATGGTGGCCAGCGGCAGTAATGTTTGTGGATATTCGATTTAAATTTTCCTACACTGAAATTGGCAGGAAAGACTTCTGCAGGGAGTTTATTCTACATACGAACGGTAAGGCTAAAGAACTAGTTTTCCCTGTAGAGCGTTAAGCGGTCCACTGGCCAATTCACGCACAGATTAACCCTTAATGAAGAACGTGCTTAACGTACTTACATATGTTCGGATATCAGGAACAAGTTCCTTAATTTTATTGGAGCACATTCTGTTGTAGTAACGACAAAACAATGACTTACAACCCACATTGCGTAGATGGTCCAGTAGAGCTGGATCCCCTACTGTCAATAGAGTTGGATCCCCTACTGTCAATAGAGTTGGATCCCCTACTGTCACCGATAAAGATCTTCGCCGTGTCTTGTACGCGGTCGAGGAGGTTCAAAATAGACTTTGAAGCATTGTCCCTTACATGGGAGTTGCATTTTACTTTCGGTCGGATATATGTATGTAGGTGGCCTAAAAAGTAAGGAAATCAGATGGAGTGAGATATCTCTATTATTGCGGCAATCATTGTCGTACACGTTTGAAAGACCTTGGGAACTGATTCTGCCACAGCCACAAGCAGAATATGTGTCGTTAAAAGCTTGCTTATTTTACACCCTCGCGATTATTAGGCCCTAAAAAATTATAAAATATAAAATCAAAAAATAATTATCATTTAATAAGTAATTAAGAATAGCGATAGCGTTTGAATAGCTTATAGTCGGCTGAATAAATTTAATATCCCCCAGTTCTTTTAAAAATTTTTGTTTGCCAAAAAACTTCGTTTCATCATGCATAAATTCCAAAAATGTTTCTTTATTAATTTTGTTTTCAGACATAATTAAAAGGGTTCCTTCCCGCATGTGGCCGTAGTGAATATTATTTCGTTTTGTACGAACATTAGCTACTTAACTTATGAGCAGTTTTAAACGCAATTTAATAACCAGTATTACAGCTCTGCTCAAAATATACAGACTAAAAAAAGCAGAAAGTAGGCAGACACCAGTTTTCGCTTTTGTTATCCCCAGCCAGCATTGTAGCCATTTGACAAATATGTATGTATTTCATTTTATTTTATATATAATTTTTGCAAAAAATAAACAAACAAAAAATTGTTCATCATCTCTCGTGGTGCGTTTAAATGAATTTTCTGCTGCCTTTATTGCTACTTTTCGGATAACTAGTTTAAAAAAAATGTTTTTAAGTCAGTATCTCATAAACCTTTAACTCGAAAACATACTTGTGAAAATATGTAATCAAATAATTGAAAGAAAAAAATAACAAATGGTTAAACAAAAGAGCTCTGTAATTGTATGTTAAACGCTAAATGAACAACACCTTAAGTTACGGTAGTTTTACGAATTAATACGATTACGACTAGAGACACACACACACACACACAAGTGCACAAACGTGTAGAAATAACATGTTAAGCTAATGATTAGCGTTTTGTTTATGATTATGTTGTTGTGTTACAGTGAAAAAAAGAAGACTATTTGTTGTTAAAAATTATAATAATTGTTATTGTCTGTAATTTACATGCAAACACATACATCTATGACATTCTATTGCAGTGTTTGCTCCCCATTTTCGTGCAACGCTGACAGCAGGTGTCGGCTTACAAAATACTAATTATTAACGGCGAAATGACGTAAAAATTGAAATCAAATTCAAATCGTATAAAAATCTTCAAAGTAACAACTAATTTCGCTAATTTAAAAAGCAATAAAATATAAAAAGGCAATTAAAATAATTATTAAAAGTGAACAAAATTATTAGAAATATGATGTCATTTTCATAAATTTCTTAAATTAGAATTCATGAATTCTAAATGAATTTTGAATGCTCAAGTGTGTGATGGTTGTCTGAAATTTTGTTTCTTTTGTTATATTTCTTAAATAAATTATTTAGCAAATAGCAACTGCACTTATTTGTTAGATAACCTTTTTAACTTGAAACTTTGTTGCCTTGCCAAAGGCCTAAAATTTAATTGTGTTAAAAATGACTGTATTAGTTTCATATTGTGCTCAAGTTGTGTTTTAATTTTATTTTCTGCCATGGGAAAATTACCTCGGGGGGTAAGTGAATTTTTGGTATTAAATTTCAGTTATTTTTTTATATTTTATAATGAAAAATTATCACCTACTTACTACTTAATGTCAGTTTGCTCAATGAATTGATAAAACGGTTTGGTTTTAGAGCGACATAAGTATGTATATAACGCTATTCAATTAATGTGAAATTATTTTGGTAGATACTTTAATCCACAATATTAATTTTGGTTCTTATCGGTCATAAAGTGGCGACTGGACACAAAGTCCGAACCAGCTCTTAGCAATTTTATTTGTTGTTATTTGTCAGGTCGTTTTTTGTTTTTTGTCAAATAAGAAACTTTTGTGAAATCATCAAAATTTTATTAAATTTATTTATTAAATGTATTTTTGTATAGGGTGAGCAGATAAGGGCGATAGGAAAAGAAATTGAAATAAAACCACAACGGTGTGAAATATCAAAATGAAAATTCAGGCTCAAATTTTTCGACAAGCATTATTTAATGTTTAATCATTTCCATTTGCTATTACTGTTGCTGTGAAGCTAGTATTCAAAATACAACAGCAATTGCAACAGGTCAAATATGATAGCAAACTCTGCGCTGTTCTAGCCTGTAATCGTTTTCGAAAAGCACGCTAAAAGCAAATTAAAAATACTGAGTTTCTAGACAGCAGCACCAAAAGCAAACAATATACAATAGTGCTTTTGCTGTTTTTGTGCTGTTAGAAAAAGAAAACAGCACAGCAATATCAGATGTTTGCTGTCCATTGTTCTTGTTCTTTGTTCATTTTTAAAGGATATAATGGAAAGTAAATCCAGTATACTTTAAAATTCTTTTAAGGTAAGGGTTGTTTTTTGGACCTATTTGAATACTTAGAAAACTAAAGGATAACCAGAAATTACAGTGAAATTCCCGGTACTTAAAAATTAGTAAATCAAATCCATATTAGTGCAAAACACGGCAGTGCAGTTGCTATGTTCGTTGCTGTTGTATTTGCAACAGTACGAGCATAGCAAAAGCATAAATAAATTAAAAGGAAAGAAGTGATGTTTTGTGACTGCAAATGTTTGTGATTTTCGCTATTGACGTACTGTATTTATTTTTAACAACAGAGTAGGTAATAAAACTTGTAGAATATATAGAATAATACCGTATTTTATTATGCTATTGCTATTTCGCAGCCATCATTTTAAAACTTGATTCCCACATGTTCTACAGGTTTGAAACGTTACATGATGAAATGGCAAAGTTTACTGAATATTTTGACATATGGATAGCATTGCTAACTTTAGCGGCTACTAAAATCTAGCAATTAGAAAAGCTACAATTACTATACTATAATATATAGGGTGATATTTGTACGATTATGTTTAAAATATATAAGCATCTTTTTATTACACGAATACCAACAAAAAAATTCTTTTTTTTTAAATTATATTTTTAGTTCAATAATTTATTTTTGAATATGGACTTTTACGGAATTGAAAATTTGTTCTAATTCGGTTTTGGTTCTTTTTTATATTAATTAGGTCAGTTCAAAACTGTTAACTTCTTTGATTTAAAACATTCTTTTTGGAAGGAATTTAAAAATATTCTGTAATATTCGTGATGATATTTATTATTTCTTATTGATTTTTTCGTTGTTGTAAAGTTGAATATTTTTTACGCAAAGTTGCGATTTCAATTGAAATTTATTTGATAAATTAAGAGCGCTATTTGGTTTTTTTATTTACTTTGCCAGTGAATATTTTTTGTAACAAAACACATTTTGGCATATTTAATATACGAATATAACATCGGCTACATACGAGGGCACATTAGAGGACACATTAGCATGCTCCATTTAATGTTCGATCATCTGTAGCTCTGTTTCCTGCTGAAATTTATAGTTCCTTAAAATATCCAAATTTGTTAATGTCTAAATACAATGTTGCATTGTCTGTATCGATGTTTACTGTTTTTGATTGCTTAGTTCGTTGAAAGCAGTCATTTGCTTGTCTTCCGCATATATTTGTTTATTCGTATGTATGATATTTAGACAGAGTTGATATTTCGTTCATGGTTTCTGCTGTGATTGCACTTCCTTTGTCAAAAAATGAAACTACGTAAAGGTTGCCTGATGAACTGGTCTAATCAACCAGCGAAATGCGCATAGAGACTAGCTTATCGACTCTCAACAATAAATCTCATAATTTTATACACAAATGGGTTTTAATTAATTAATTAATAATTTTATTTTTTAACAAATAATTTTTTTTTTTACTTTTTGCATTTAGAATTATTAACCATATCGCACCCTAAATACAAAAGGGTCACAACTCAATATACTAAAATTTTCAGAAGAGACAAAAAACTGTTTATGTAAAAATGATTGGAATATTTGAAGAAAATATTGTTCCATTATGAAAAAAAATCAATACTGAAGAAGGTTCTGCTATACTTTTTTCAATGTATTATGTATTATGTTTGCGAAAATGAAATAAAATTTTGATTTATGACTCAAAATAATTCTCTTTAATTCATCGTGCAAGAAGCAACACACTTAACATAAAAATAGACATAACTGTATTTTTCCAGTTAAAGAAGATAGTGATGTGAATGAAATTTTTGCTGTAGTTAGAGATATGTACTCTGAATTAATTTATGGAAAAAAGTCAGTTTTGGAAAGTTTTGAGCTGTGACCCTTTAGTATTTAGGGTGCGATATGTTCGGTTAGTAGATGTTTATAATTTCTGTTTGGAAAAACAATTGTATTTATTTTTTCAAGTCAAATTATTTTATTATTAAATTAATTTCATGAAACAGCGAAAAAAAACTTTAACAGAAATTAAACAATTTGGATTATTACATCATAAGTCAAAATAATTCAAATCATTTTTTTTTGTAAAGAAACTCTAAATTATTTTAAAAAACAAAATTTTTAAACAACAATAAAATTAAAGAGGGGTCATTTATTAAATATAATACATAGGTACATAAGTATGTGTGTGTATGTATGTTTTGTATTTGACAAAAGAGAGCCAAAGAACGAAAATACGTAAGAATAAAGAATGGAGAACAAAAATGAAACAATAATTTGTGGATTTAAAACATTTAATCGTTAAAATACATCTATTTGGCTTTTGTCATTAATTATTCGCTGAAAATAAGAACAAATTAAATATGACGCATAATTAACAATTTAAACAACAACAAACAAACATATAAGTATGTCTGTACTCATAAATAGCAAGACAACATACATCACTGCCAACAACAGCAACATTTCAGTTGCTTGTCAAAGTGTGGGCAGTATTTTTCGGCAGTTGTTCTTTAATTTTGTTTTTTTTTTAAATTTTCTTTAAATATTTTTGTTTAACGTAGTTAAGCTAAATGATGCAACAATTTTTTTTTTATTTTATTAAATTTTTCAAAACAATTATTCTTTCACTTTAACATTAGTGGCACTCATAAGTTGTATTATTGGCTGTCATATTCGTCTGTATATTTTTTTTTACTTTAACTTTAAAGTAATCTATAACAGAAATGTGAAAATAAGCCGAAGTTCCTATCTAGAAATTACGGCCGTTAAAATTAATGAGATCAAAATGTGGACCAAGTTCTTCATGTGTACAATACCATCCCATTTCTAGGCAACTTGATAGTTTGATAACATTTTTCCCCTAAATGTAAAGGGCCCATCTTTCTCATTACTTATTCTGCAAGGCCTACCTGTATACCAAATTTCAGCTGCCTAGCAGTAGTGGAAGTGTCAAATACAAATAAGGGACAACCCTAGTCCCCACAGATAAAAAAGTGCCAGTTCTCCAATTTTTCTGTTTACTTATTTCCCCAGACCTACCTGTGTGCCAAATTTCAGCTCTCTAGCTACAGTGGAAGTGCTCAATAATATTCATGCGTAAGTCAGTGAATATGTCCCAAAACATATTTTACACCTTCATATCTCGGGAAGCTTTTATGGTAAAACTTCACAAAAAAACTTGGTCTTTGAGGTTACCTGTACGTAGTGTCCTTATGTTTCAAGTTTTATTAATGTATTAATTTATTAATAATATAAGATATATTTTTTTAAATCAAGAAACACTTTGAATGTTCAATTAAAATCCATATTTGTCCATGAAATTTATTAGAGAAGTGTTCCATTATTACAAACGGATCTCGCATAAAGGTATCAGTTAAACTAGGTATCAGTTAAACTTTCCTGTTAAGATAAAAAGTCATCTAAATGTTATTAGAGATACGCTTACCTCTACAATCCTGCCGGCATTGTCAGATGGGGCAAATATTTGACAAAATAAGCCCAATCACAATCTTTTTTGCAAATGCCTTTTCAATCTTAGGTGCCAAACTGCAGGTTAAATTGAGCTTAAATGTTAAGTAGAAAGGCTTTTATAGTCAAATGTTTGCCACGTCGGACCATGCCTTAAGATATTATTCTCAATGTCTGCTTTTATGTTATGAAACATTCATAAGAAATTCTGCAAATCTAAAAATACACATATTAAATTTAAAAAAAACTTTTACTTAATTTTTTTTATTTTTTGTTAACAAAATTTATAAATAAAAAATGTTTAACATTGAAAAACAACAAATTTAAAATTTGTTTATTTGCTGTAACACTTCTATGTGGGAGTGACCTTAAAAAGGCCACTTTATTTTTTTTTTTCATTCTAGTTTTGTTGAATTTTTCAACATATTTGTAATAAATTACGTTTTATTTAGTTTTAGCAGTGCGGTCATTGACATTTTAGATGCCAACAGCAGTGTTTTTTTTTATAAAAATTCGTTACACGCAGCTCAATTTTTAAAACGAGACAAGTCAGCTACAACATAGCAATAAATATGAAGATAAATAATAGGCAGTTTCGCGAACTGTTATTTAAAATTGAAAATTTTTTGTATAGCCAGCAATAGGAATGATCACTGCACTAACTCCCCTGCATCTCGCACTTAAAAGAAGAGCAGACAGCTACCCAATCTAGCTCATCTTAAGGAAGGCAATAACTCTCCATGTCTCCCTGTCTCCGATATGATGAATAGATCACTAAACTCTTACAATTACTTTAAAGTGATTACCAGTGAACGCTCCGCTTGGGAAAATAATGAGATAAAACTAGAACAGGGCGCACAGTTATGTTACACGGATGGACCCAAGATAGAAGATTGCAGTGCTGGGATGGGAATTGTAGTGCCACATTTCCGCATAGCTTTCATTATTCAGGCGTAGATCCACTTCTTAGAGCTCTGTACTAGAAAATGTTTATGTAGGGTCACTCTCGTATTCTTCCGGATAGCCAGGCAGCTTTAAAATTAAAATTGGTTTGGGATTTCCATCTCCATACCCTAGCAGCGAGGAATACAGTGCCTCTAATATAAGTACTAGGACATAAGGGACATATAGGCAAAGCAGGGACACGCCTTTTATAGGTCCAGAAACCTTCTCTGGGGCAAACAATAGCTCCACATGTAACCTCATACACGAAAAGCAAAAACGATGCCTACTCGATTACTGGAGAGATCAAACGGGCATGCGGCAGTCGAAAAACTCATTGACTCCGAAAGTATTAAGCTAGATGCTATTCTAAATTTCAGCAGATATGATATTAAACTCTACACTGAACTGTTAACAGTACACTTTGGACTTAACTATAATATTAGAACATGTTTATGCGATTGCCCTGCGGTGTCAAGATGCAGACTTAATTAGCTAAGCAGAATCCAGATAACCTAGTTAAAAGAAAGCCCATAACGATCACGAGACTTATAAAAAGTTTAGAATTATTGTATAATAATTGTCATTCAAGCTCATGTACAGCCTTTCACACAGCATAGTGAAAAATATTTCGGTTACCATGAAAAAGAGACCGATCTCTTTCTTGGTATTTGGTTAATACAGTTATGCCTCCTTTTTGTCATTTCGTCTTTACACTCTACTCAGCTGGTATGCATATCTTTTCCCCAGATAATTCAGAAACGCGTAGGCATTCATCTTCATGTTATATGACTGGCAAAAAAGTATTTTTTTTTAACCGGATCGCCAGCCGTTTACAAATTGAAATGTATCTCAACATTTCTCAAAACACTTGGCCTTCCCATCAAGAAATTATTTTAGGAAGTGATGGTGAAGACTGCAGGACCATGACCACTGACTTTCAATTGAGTGCCCTTAACGTGGAGGAGTAGTGGTTTTAATAAGATGTTGCAATAAGTTGTCAAACAGCGCGTGCCACAATTTATTTATTGAAAGAAACGTTCAGTGATTCAATAATTTTGCATAAAGCACCCAAGATCTTGCGATTTAACACCGCTTGACTACTTACGCTGATAAGCCTCAGACAATTGGCGCCTTCTTATCATTGACATATGGTCTCCATTGCTGCGAATGGTGATCGAGAATTTGACATCCCGATTGAACATCCTTCGAGCCAGCCTAGGTGATCATATGGCGGAAATCATATTCAAATAAAAATGCCAAAGAATTATCTTTCGAATGAGACCTAAGTCATAGCAATTAACGCTCTTTGTTTGCATCACGTTTTAATTTAAAGTTCAATAAGTTTGCACATATTACGGAAAAAACAATTTATTTGGTGAT
This sequence comes from Phania funesta, assembly GCA_963932375.1. Taxonomy (NCBI): domain Eukaryota; kingdom Metazoa; phylum Arthropoda; class Insecta; order Diptera; family Tachinidae; genus Phania; species Phania funesta. Next base: position 80,621,941 of record OZ010655.1, on the reverse strand, counting down.
ATGTAAGTCCCTTTAACTGCCAACATTGGCTAATATTTTGCAAGTTCTTTATCTTTGAACTGTCATTACAACAGATATTTTACTTTTCATCTTGCTCTCTCATTTCAAGGTTTAAAAATTGAATGCAAGCGGGGACACGAACAAACTTAATTACAACCAGAGCATCAACACTAAGCCCCCCGTAGATGGTAATGACAACTTGCTACTATTGTACGAACGACTATTTAATAAAATATGAAATGTATGAAATATTCGTCAAACAAAAGCATTGAATGGTTTTGTTGGTTCATTCATTCTTCGTCCATTCACTCGTTTGCTCACATTTATGGCCAGACATTTTTCTTTTAAAATAAACAATTGATATAGAAAAAATATATCTTTTGTTAAAAACCACGAGTTGACACATTTGGACTGGTCATGCCGTAGTTTTTGCTCTTTAGCTTTATTTATTTTTTCTTTTTAATGAATGAGTTAATGAACTTGGAAGTATAAATATGGGCTGGACGGTTACTGACGATGATGATGATGATGATAATTAATGTTGTTGATGGTGTAAAATAGTATAAAGGTATTCTTGGCTTGTGTCGCTGCTCTATGTTACACCACAATGTACTTGTAGTTGTATGTAATAAAATACAAGTGCGTTGGTGTGTTGTTACAACATGTTAAATAATAATTATTTTCTTTTTACTGCTCCGTCCGTTCTATTGTATAATTCTTGTTTTGAAAAGCATTAGGAATATTGATTTTTTTGAATTATGAAGACTGAAAAGATTTATTTGCACTCCAAACCAGCGGTTTTTATTGTTATTAACCCCCGTCGGGTGGTCCCACAGTCTCTTGCTAAGTCAAGTGTAATAAATCGTCTTAAAATTAACTTGCGTTATGACACTGGAAACGTAATAAGTTAAATGGTACAAATTTTATCGATTAGATTTTTATAATTTGAATTTAAATTTTATATTAATAAAAATAAAACTAATTCCAGTTAAACCAATAAACATTAAGAAACAAAAGTAATAAATCCAAAATATTTATATTAGACACACTATTGCTGGGAACACAACTGGGACGAACGACGAATTTCGTCCAACACGACGTATACGTCGGTAGAAATTCGTCGTATGAAGCACAATAACGGCGAAAAAATAACAGCTGTTATCTATATATAGATAGGGTGACCATATAAAGAATAATAGTTAAAATAAAATTAAACACTAACAAAAACACAGCCAAAAAGTAATTTTATAGTTAACTACTATTTTGTAAACATATTTTAAATACTATAAAACCAAATTGAATTAATTATTATAAAAATAAAACCTTATTTACTAAAATACTTGGAAACTAAAACCAAACATGGCCACATTGTACTGTTTTGTTTGTCGTACGTCGGCGAAAGAAATATAAATAAATCTAATTCAAAGTTCGCCGCGTATGACGAATTTCGACCGACGTCATAATTGTGTGCATTTTGGTATACACAAATGTGTTCTATTTTTGGCGACGAATATTCGCGGCGAAAAATTCGTCGTTCGTCCCAGTTGTGTTTCCAGCATATAGACACTTCAAATATTGAAATCAGACAAAAACTCAGATAGTGAAAAGAATAATTTAAATATTAATTAAGCTCCTTACACACTATTGGAACGAGTAAAACGGCGGGTCAAAAATTCTAGTAACATCAGAAAGTATTACAGTCTGGAAGCAATATATAATCAGACTGTCAAAAAATACGGATGGACATGTAACAGTCGTATGGCGCTCATTATTTATAGAAAAATCATAGCAACCAAATCTTCTTTCTTAACAGAAAGAGTAAATAATGAACTCAAGCCCAACAATTAAATTACTTAATATGAAAAATTATAGTTTGGCAAAGTTACGTTAAACAATAAATTTACAAATCGCAGGGCACGGCGAAACACGCATGTACATGTTTACCGCATCACTCACAATCGGTTTGATACTAAAATAGAATCAACCAAGATGAAACAGAAACACAAATGCAATAACAAAAAGTTAGACTGGTGTAAACTTTTCTTCAATTGCATGTTATTTTCTTGACTTTCTAACTCCAAAAAAGGTTTGTCTTACGTAGGAAATGTTTAGTTTTATATGAAGCAGTCTTTGCTAGAAGTTATGGTTTCAGACTAATCAGCAAAAAAAATAATAAAAAGCCACCCTAAGAGGCCCCCTCGCAGTTTGTACCCCCACCCCCTCCCGGTTTGCGCCTCCACCTCCCCCACGAATTGTGCCAATCAATTCTCTAGATTCGCCTTTTTATGTCTTATTTTATTGGGCTAATTAGGGGAAAAACTATTAAAAGGTGAATAAACTCATTGGTAATTCACTCAACTAGACAACGTGTAAGTAATCCAAAAAAAGTCCACGTACGCCCTATTCCGGTTGGCATTGATTACGCAATATGCCAGCGTTGACACCACCCAAGTCAAGAACTAAAAAAAAACTACGACCATAGGCTATCTACTAGTATATTGGCCGCTTGAATAAATTGAACATTTCTAGTTAGTCTCATTAACTAGAAGTGTTCACAACTACTTGGAGGGATGGTGTTTGTTCCACTTTTAACAATTTTGGCAATAGCAATAATTGGCTTGTGTTAGCTATGAAAGTGGGACATTATCATTTCTGATTCTCTGAGTTTCGAAATCAATCAAGCGAAGAGAAAGAAGATTACTTGTATAAATAGTGTGGACAGGCCTAATACAAACAGAACGATTCAACTTTCCTCCATTCCGGCGGCTCGTCAACTATATTCGATACTAGGATGACGTTCCAGCTTGTCATGGAGGGGGGTATTATAATTTCCGCAAATTGAAAACCTAAATAGTATGGGAGACCTCTTTTCCATAGTTAAAGGTTAAAATAACTTCTCTTAAATTTTTTTTTAGTTAATTCGAAATTATTCAGAAGAATACTACAAGAATGAATAAGTAAAAATTATGTCCAGATATTGTAGCTGAAGTCATTAAATCGTGGGGTGGTTTTATTAAATTTCATTTTCATTTTTGCGTCAATATGAGGCTGCTTTTAGTGAAAGATGGTACCGTAAATGATTTCAACGTTGCTAGAAGGGCATCATCTTCCAAGCATTATACGAAAGCGTCATATTATGTAACCTCCAATTGTATCTAAGCAGATTTTTCGCTTTTCTGTGCCTTGAGCACCAGAGAATAGCGTGGGAAAAACATATAATTTGATACACTTTGAATGCAGTCGTTTGAAGTTTACGTTGCTCTTACGCAGCATGTATTTTTCTTGTGTAATGTCACTTTTAAACATGTGGAAATTAATACACATCGTATAAACCCTTTCTAACATTTAATATATATTTATCCTTGTACAACACATGTGATAACTTTTTTAATTATACCATGTTCCATTTTGAAGTGACAAACCATCTCACAACAATAATATTACACAAATGAACAATCTTATATGCGTAAAACGTTGCATGTGGCATATTTCATGTGACAAGTGCACCTCGTATGAACACATCTTCTTATTACGCTGTTATTGTGAAATAAATATATGTTCCCAAGATAAAAGCCTGCAGGAAAAACCATGACCGCATTGCAAGGTGTATTTTATATTAAACAACACAAAAGAAAACGGTCCTTAACTGAAAAAGGACATAAAAAAAGCATGCAAATAATTTAAAATTATTCACATTTATAGATAAGTAAACCTGCTTTAATATGTAAACACATGCGGACTAAAGGCCTTGAATTACTCCAGTCACGGATCGAACTTAAGTTTCTTGGAAAGGAAATTTTAAGGGAAAAAAGGATATTTCTATAGGTTAAGCAATGGTGATAGTATTCAGCTACATCGGTATTTTGTTATTCCCAGAAGGAGATTTGAAAACCCAAAGTAATTAAAGTAAAGATAGTTTAACTCTTATCACTATTGTAGAAATCATGCCATAAAAAGCTAAACTGTTGAGTATATTTTGTTACCAGAACCACACGAATCTGCATAAGTCTCCTGGTTCAACGAACCATTAAATAATCTTCCTGTACATTTCTGTAGGCCTAGTCCCAAACAATGTGATTTGGCATGGAACAACAGATAACGGAAGTTGTGAAAATTATGTTTAAGCCCATATATGAATGACTCTTGTCTTACGAAGTATTTCGCAACTTCCTGTAGTTCTTAATAAAATATACTTCCTTAAGTTCAATTACTGAATTGAAAGCTTTTCCAATAAGAGTGGACCGATGTTGAAATGCTGTGAGGTAATACCGAAATGCACTTTTAATTTGCAAAGCCCATGATTGCGAATATATATATCTCCACCACTGTTTTGTAGAATAGTATGGATTCGACGGATGCGGCTGAATATGAGAAATGGCCTCGGTCGATTTCGGCTTATTATGATAGAAGTCAAATCGTATAATACTGTTCGACAATTCACGTCGCCTTCCCAAGAGATAATAATTATTTATGCGCAATGTCCATTGTGGCGTTGATTTGACATCCGTGACTGAATAATAAATAAAAGTTTTGACAGACAGACAAACACTACACGGCTATCACAGATTTTCAATATCGTCCCGCCCTTCTTGGCATGGCCTTTACATTAAAAAATGTTTCGCTTACCTTTTATAATCTCCCGAGGCACGTCATCTTGGTGATCCTAATGATGTATTTTTTATCCGTTAGACATGCCCGAGGCCTGTGCGCGACCTAACACTGGGAGAAAAGAACCTTCGAGGAACCACAATAACTAGTTGATGAATGTGCTTTACAGCGAAATCGCTGGAAATTAGTTAAGATAAATTGGCCTAAGCTTCCCAGCAAAGGATTCCAGCGGCCATGGCTCCAGTGGTAGGACCAACGACACATAAAGCCATCATGACAGGTTCAAATGCAAATCTGTATCATATTTTTACTTTTCTTATTACTCGGTGGGGGATCTGCTCTAAGATATTTCTTCAAAGTATAACGTATTTCACGAATAACAATTACAGTATATGAAGCGAAGCAAAGCAAAGTACACTGCTTTGGGGCAGATTAAGAAGCTTCAAAATTCGACTTTGCGTAGTACTATTTTTAGGCCGAAATAATTCGCACATTATAAATAACTATGTGTAGAAGTAAATGCAATAGATATCTTAATTTTTATATTTCTTCGAAACATGTGTTTTTAAAGCAATTTCCCTTGTCGTAAGTTAGAATTATTTTAATGTGTGTTAATACGTTTGTACTTTGTACATACTAGTAGATATATTTACATCGTATATTTTATTTATTTTTTTCCATAATTTATCACGGAAACTAAAACATCATTTAAATAAATAAAAGACTGAATGCCTATCCGACTTTGAAGGCACGTGCCATAGTCAGCACATGACAGGCATACAATTAATTTTATTTCCAATATGGGTTTTGTGGTTACAGGAAGGTATAAACGGGTAAAAGTATTGTAAATTATAAAAGTACCCACCAAACACATACACAACTTATGGGTCACAAAATAATAAAGTGATACAAATTGTAGGTTTTGATTTATATGTAAATATCTACATTCGTCATAGGGACGCTACTATATAAACTTATGCCCGCTTATGTTTTATGCACGAATATGTAAGATGTCCAAAAATAGTGACAGGGTTTCCTTTTTGTTTTGACGTTGCAAGGAGGTGGAGCGGGCATCTTTTATATTGTTTGTATTACGCGCTGCTTCGTGAAGAACAGCGATGCCAAAAGGAAGATTTTTCTTAATTTGTAAGATTTTTTAATCAAAATAAAATTTTAAGGTTTTTTTTTTAATTAGGACTTTGGAGATTTAGTTGCTTAACACCTATTAAAAGTAAAACGATTTTTTGAGATAAGATTTTACGATGAAAGGTATTCTTGTGGCCTCAACTGGATGGCATGGATTTTGACGAGATCTGCAAACAATCGATTTATTGCATCTAAGCTTAATGCATGGAACAAGCATACTGATGTTATTAGAAAGTTTACTTAAATTTTATCACTATTAGAAGTGAAATTTTTTTTTATTTCCAGTCTGTAAACAAAGTTATTTACCTTTCTCAACTTTTCACTTAACTTTATTTTTTGTTTTAATAAAAGTGAAATGAATCTTTTTTTTATAACATTAAACGTCAAATGACTTGTTCATTTTCTACACTCAATTGCTTGTAAAAAAAGAGTTTAAAAACATCGTTAAAAAGGACATATTAAAGGAAAAATAATTGTAAAAAAGAAAGTGAACAAACAGCAGCAGCCATGAACATAAAATGCTCAACTTAATGGCACCATACATTTTAATATTCTCCAAATGACTAGAAGTATGCAAAACACACACCTGAGTTGTGTTTGTGTGGATTTGTGCGCGTATGTCAGGGATGGAAAATCGATTTGTTGAAAAAGTATATATTACTATTTTGTTTTTATTAAATGTTACAATACAGAAACCACTTTGAGACTCATAGAGTAGCACGCCACTCACTAGCCTGCCGGGACATCCAAAAATAAGTACTTTTTTTGTTTTAGAGTAAATTACTATTTGAAAGAATATTTTGAT